>CM060950.1:36216133-36218633 GCA_030765055.1 Mantis religiosa
TCTTTGCGAAATTAATCACACCCGAAGTATCTTTGGTTGTATTTTCTTTTCAACTATATACTTACATTTGAAATCCCAGTGACAGTAGATAAGTGTTTTTTCCATATGCGAGTGCCATTTAAATTCTGCTCCGTAGGAGATGTCTTTAGGCAAGACAAATATAGAAGAGGTGCACAAATTGGAAGCAAGAGTAGCGGGCTGGATATGTATTATTTCTCTAGGAATGTCCAAAAATATCTAATGGGCACTTGTTTCCACATAGTCATTCGCATCCGCAATTGAAGTAAGATTAAATAATTTGGTATCAGTTATACACGGTGTTCATTTTATCTGTAATTTAATCGCGCACAATTTGACGTCATCAATAGCGTCGCTGATGGAGCGAGTTTATATACGATTCCCCTAGCGGCTTGCGATCGTGTTAGATGTGTTGACAGAAGCGTTGAGGCCTCCCTCTTACGGCAGGTAAATATACTATTTGAGAGGTGGGGCTGCCTGCGTAATATATAGGGGCGTAATTTCGCCTGGTGTGTAGATACGTTAACTGTTTATAAAAAAACTATATACCACAATGCAGCCATAAAAGTAGACCATGAAGAATATACGAAATAAAAAGTCAATGAACACTTATTTCACAATGAACGTCTATTTTTCTGTTACAGTAGACGTATGTGCATATTGTAAAACCTGTCACATAAAATAGAAATAATTCAATTTGATCTCAATTCTTTTCTATCACCCACAGTTTCCTCACAATGTAACTACAACACAAACCAGAAAATTAGCAGAACATGTTCTAGGAATGAAAAATAAATTAGTGTTACAATGTACAAAGCTTTTAGCCAAGTCCAAAAACAAAATATCTCTAGTACATAGTCTAATGTGTCCATTTTCATATATTTCTTTTCTCTCTTCCCCTTAAACACTGTCTGTATTGCGAGAAGGTATGCTTGAGGTCATTCTGTCATAAAATTAATGATTGCTTCTGGATTGGTACCAGTCATTTTATAACGTCCAGTTCTCTTTTTGCGAGTAACTATATCTTGGAAATATTTGATGCACTATTGGTTTTAAAAGAAATGGGGATACCAACATTAATAGACATTTTAATTAAGCGCGAGAATGACAGAAGGTTTATATCGTATACTGATAAAAAGTAAGAAGTTTATGTTGCAGGGAAAAGTATGTCAATTTGATGGTACCTGGACACTTTTGACAACTTTATGCTCCGAGGGACTTGTCTGAATGCTGGCTAGCTTTGCAAAAGCTTCTCTATGCGGCGGTTTAAATTAAGTGTATTTATGTGTCGCACCAATTTTAATGCCGGTATGAAAGTAGCATTCAACCATGAAGACGCGGTGTCTGTGTTCATATCCAGGGGAGGTTGGTTGTGTTAGTTATAAAAGCAACCACACTGAGAGCGCTGTTATTTGCTTACTGTTACGCAGAACTTGCCGCTGATTCTCCGTAGAGGCCACTGATTTCAAGATAGACTCAACAGTCAACTATGACGTCATTATTGCTTAATCGGAGGGCGGAAAATAACGAATAAAAATGAGCACTGTTTTTATCAAGTTCCGCAAATTAGATTCTAAATGAGGTTGTGTATGACCAACCTTTGTTTCTTCAAACTCAACTTGGGTACTGAGTGATTATTTGCTCGCCCTCTCACCATGGTTCGTTTCACCAATGTGGTGAACATAGCGCAATTTGGAGAGGTTTTCTCCAAGTTTTCCGGTTTCCTCCATCATTGTTCCACCCAAATGTTTTATTATCATGTTTTCTTTTATCCATTTTGCCACCATTTCATATAATCTCCTTCCTGATTCTCATACTACAGTTTGGACTGATTAGCGAATTCTGAATATCCTCTCTGATACCCTTCTCCTGTCTACTCCACAGGCATTTGACCTCATCAGACCTTGCAAGTCCTTGGTGTGTAAGTCCTCCATATGAAGAGGGTATCCAGATTAACTCAGTTAACTGTAACTGCACTTAATTTAGATATTAACGGCTTTAGGAACTCGCAATAAAATGTTATGTTGGGTCCATGCAAATCTTCGTAACATGATAACTGGCACGTATTGGTAGTAATAATATATTTGTTTATTTAATTGTATGTTTTTCTTCTAAGCCTATAAAATGTATGTTATCGCAGGTGAATATTTCGTCTCAATGTTGTTCCTCTTTTTAAACTTGAAACGTATCAAGGGAGCATTCATTAATCGGGCAAAAGGTGATTAATGAATTATTTACGTTTAGTGACATTTAATTACGAAGCGATCTGGATATGAAGTTCAAATTTTTGTGTAAATAAGATTACCACCTGCTCTTAATTTGGGACATTGTGGTCAGTTATTGCATAATACCAGAAAGTGTCTTGTAAAGAGAAGTGTTAATTGGCACATCCCTTCTAGTCTCCCACTTCCCGGCGACCATTGTTCCGGTTCCGGTGACTAAAGCTCAGAGAAAATCTTCGCTAATTGCATTTGTATGTTGT
>CM060950.1:36223633-36381133 GCA_030765055.1 Mantis religiosa
TTAATGTTAAGGTATACGCCACTTAAAGTAGATTACAACAAAGACGAAACAACAAACAAAGGAATTATTGAAAGGTTCCGACATAGGTAAGTCTCACATGTATATTGTCATTAAAAGCAGATACAATAATCTTCTATTTTCTTAAGGCCTTAGTCAAGACCAGGGTTAGGATTTTTAGGTGCATACTTTTTCCCTAAGGTAAATTTAAGATCTTCGGAAATATATCCCAGTGTGAAGTTTCGTTTCTAGTTGCCAAAACAGGCATTTTTTCATGCATCTTTTTCACCGATTTGGGTACCTTTATCCCTTTTCCCACAACCATACCCATAATCCCCTATTCCCTCTTGTATTTTTGTTTCCTTCCATTTTACTCTATATGATTTTAATCAAAATAAAATATTTAACTTTTATTTAACATATCATCAGCTTGCTGTGGACATGTGAAGAGTAAGCCTGATTCTTTTAGTAAACGCTGTGCGGGAGTTGAAAGCACACCTTTAACAATGGAAAATAATTGTGTACAACAAATCCTCTTTCTCTTGCTTTACCACTATAAAGCAGCCCGCAATGACTCGTTGTCATTGTACATCATTATATTATTTTAATTTCACCAGAATTAGTAGTCTACTGTTCGTGAATGTGAGTTACTGTAATAGACGTCATCTGTTCGCGTGGATTCCAAGGCCACGCAGAGATAGCAGTAACCGTACACGCGTAGTTCCAAGAACGGACTCTGGGTTCTGCTCGAGGCTACAAGAAATTTTGAGACTGCTCTTCAGCATGAATGAGAACATTCTGGTAAATGTTGTGGACAGCAAGTGAATGAGTTGTGTAACAGTCACACTAAGTTAGCAATTGAACTGATCTTAGGCTTTTCTTACATTACTAAACGAGTTTATTACTAGATTTTACCATGGTAATGGTGTCCAGTGATCGACTTATTGTTCTGGCTCAGGAATTCAAACAAGATTTCATAGACACAGATAGAACTGTTATTCGATGTACTATTTACGATACAGGAATTTCATTAGATGAAAAACACCAGCGAGGTCGCATCAAACAGCACATTTCCAGCTCTAAGCATCAAATGAACAAGACTCTTGAGGCAAACAAATCGCGGCAGCTTCTGTTACGAAATGCGTTTCAACAGAGTTCTTCAAAAATCCAAACTTTTAAGGAAAACAACATTGAGCTATGTGCAGCTCTTACACAAGCAGGAATTCCTCTCAATAAGGTGAACCATCCAGCCATCAAGGGATTTGTTGAAAAATACACAAAGATGTCAATGCCGAATGAGAGTTTAAGAATAAATCACATGCAACCAGTTTACCAAAAACTAAAAAATAAAAAAAAAATAAAAAAATAGAAAGAACCAAGGAGAAGGTGTTTGATTATGATGTGGAAATCATTGTGACGAAACCATAGACTCAACGGAACGATATGTTTTGAACATTTTAGTTATTCCCTTGGCAGGAGAGAAAGTTAAGCCCAGGTTGTTAAAAATGTATGAGCTGCAGAAAGCCAATGCAAGTACAGTAATGAATCAGTTATGGAGTTTTTTCAAAAACTGTTTGCTATTATCGAGTTTGAAAAAATTATTGTGGTTACGGACCAGACTCCATTCATGGTTTCAGCTGTTAACCAATTGAAGCCCTTATTTCCTAAGTTGAAGTATGTGACATGCTTGGTTTATGTCCTTCACAGGGTTTGTGAATCTATAAGGAAGAATATGACATCGCAAATCAGTTCATCTCTGCCCTGAAGAAGATTCTGCTGAAAGTTCCGAATCTTTTTGTGGCCTGCAAGGAAACCACTGGTTTTACCCGTTCCAAAATTCCCGGTCATTACTCTCTGGGGATCTTGGATCGAGTGTGCTGCTATGTTGTGTGCGAATTTTGACAAAATTAATTAATTTGTGCCTTCTCTTGATCCAGCAGGTGAAATTTCCAAAGAAAAGCAACTTCTGTTACAGAAAAAATACATAATTTGCATATATTGTGTCCACAGTTACAAACCTGACTGCAGCTATTAAACTATTATAAGAACAAAGTTTGGAAAAGGAGAAACAGTTGGATATTTTTACTTTCGTGAGGGAGCAATTAGATGGCTTTGCCAAAGACGAATTTGAGTTTAGTCTTCAGAAGAACACGGACATTGAGGTTTTCGCCACATCTGTAGAATTGCCATTCCAAGTGAATACTAGATTTGCTCCACTGGTTTCTGTGAATGTGGAAAGAATCTTGAGCATCTACAAAGACATTCTATCTCCTAATAGAAACAAACTTACTTTTAAAAATGTATTGATGCTCAATGTCTAGAGGTGTAACGGCTTTGTGTTTTCCTTCTTCTGTTGAGTGATGTACTTGTTTGTAATTCAATAAGTTAGAATACAGAGAAGATAAATTAATTGTTGAATTAGTTGAATAAACCGGCACATCCTTGTCCTATTTTTCACCTCATTTGAGGCACCTTTTCCCCTTGTTTTTTTATCATAAATTTGCACCTAAAAATCCTAACACTGGTGATGGCCATTTATGTGTGTTGCAATACAATATCAAAGGCCTTTGAACTATCTTTGTCCCTCTTAAGTGAAGTAAGGGCAACATATTTTCTACTATACTGTCACACTTACAGAGAAGTCAGCGTCACATTTGCAGGTATATTCTTCTAGTAATACTAATATCCACCTTTTCTTCCGTTAGGAATCCGAATTATAATATATACCATAAACCATATCCGTTACAAAAGAAAAACAGTGGCTTTTCAATGGTGAAGTCATTATAAAAATTGGTTGAGTGGTTTCGAAATTCCCCAGATATATTTTTTCCCTTAAAAGAGTGTACCTACTAGACTATTTATAGCATGGTCCAATTGTTTAGTAAAATATAAAGAGGTAATTTAGTATTGTGACGTATTTATAGCCTGAAAAAAGACTTAGTTTCCGTTCCAAAGCTGGAAAAATTTTAATCAGAACAGAAAATATTTCGTAGTTTATGGGTACACATAGCTGAAATTTGTTTAAAATGTTAACAGAATCGAACATTAGTTTCTTATAGCCAAAAATACCTTGAATCTTCAGCTTCATTTTCATTCTACGATATGTGTACTCAGAACTTTAAAACTTCAGATCGGAACCATTTAAATGCCCATTAGAAAACGACATAATGTTCTGCCTTTTATACAACTTCAATTTTTCTTAGACGTATGTGCTTTAAGGATACTTCATACGATGTGGTCTGTAATCAATCTTTAAATTTTTTGTAGAAACTTATAAAATATTAACTTTAAAGCCCGGCACATCGTTTTTGCTATGTCAGTTTCTCAAAATATGGTAGAATTAATTCGAAGGGAATTAGAATTAATTACTCTAAAAGTTCAGAGTGATCTTCTGAATGGATAATCCGTTCTATAGCAACTTTTTGTGTATTATTAATTTATACGGTAAAAAGTTTTATTTTATTTTTAAATTACTATTTCTCTACTATAAAGGAATGCCTAATTAATTAGTCTAATAAAACTACAATAACAACTTTTTCTCAATAATATGAAATATATTACATGGCTAATAAATACGTAAAATATGAAGCTAGTAACAGTGAAGCAAACAAATATATACAAATATAACAATCTGCAATTTAAAACTTCACTTCATTTACAAGAAATGATGACAACTTTCTTATAAATTGTTCGGGATCGCGATTTCATGGAAATTCTTCCACGAAATCGCGATCCCGAACAATTTATAAAAAAAGGTGTCATCATTTCTTGTAAGATAAGTGAAGTTTTAAGTTACAGATTGTTATATATATATAATCACATGGCATTTAAAACTAGTTTATAATTATGGCAGAGTAGCATATAAAATATTTTGAATATATCTTCTTAGATAAAAACGGCAAGATTTAGAAATTTAATCTATCGTTGCCCTTAACACCAAGAAATTTGGTTATTTTTCTGGGGCTAGTCATGATTTATTATTCACAAATTTCATAACATGCCATAAAATTAAATTGGGTTTCATTGTATGTTCACAGAAAATTCATCCAAGCCAATACTTCAAATCTAAAATGCTTCAGTCGAACTTATTATAGCCATTTTAAATGGTTATAGCGATAATGATGTAGATTTAGTAGGTCGCTGCCCATACGTTTTCCCATACGTCTGTTGCTGAACCTATGTGGATTCTTGCGATATGGCCTAAGGCCTTTAAATATCATCCGTTGAGGGCAATGTCCAGGGACATATCGGAAGCAATATGGACTGGCTGGGAGTCGTAGGGGAGATCTTTCAGACAAAGGTGTATTTCCTCTTTCTCTACTGAAACACCGCATGGAGGAATTGTTCAAGTCGCCCTCTCTCTCTCTTTCTCATCGACAAAGATGTTCTCCTCACGCATCAGCTCCATTATGTACGCCCATAGGTACACGCCTATTATGTATATAACATTACAGGAGTTCAAGTGAGGCCTCGAACTAAAAAGCTCTTAACGGAGAGAAACGGAAGTCACAGCAAGGAGTTCTTGCCGAGTGAAAAGAACTCGTAGACAAATGACGGTGCCTTATGTTAAGATGAGAAGGGGAATGGGGAGATACGTCTGATTGTGAATACCATGGGGGTAATACAATGCATCAGTCTATCATCTAATAGGTCTCCAAGAAAGTCGAATTGAAGGCACGCAATGTTAGGATGACTGACTGACGACTTCTCCCCTCCTGTCTAGTAAGTGTTCTGTATGGCAGCATGTAGATTGCTATGAGATACGCTTTTGTTTGAAACCTCGAACGTTAGAAGTTAACCAGATTTAAACTACCAAGTCCTTTAGTTTGTGGAGTAAAGCAAAGCTCTCAGGGCATGTCTTCGGATAGCCGTTGAACCTCACACGAGCTTCGACTCCTGGTACCCTGCTCAGATTTATTGATTCTGGCTTGTTAGTGTTGGCTCCTTAAAACTAAAGTAGAAACCTTAGGTAAAAACAATGTTGTTCCTAAGTTGGTAACGAGAGCGTCGTAAAAGTTCCCCTGTAAAAATGTAGGAAGTTGCTCTCCTCTGGAACAGGTAGTTATTAAAATATGACGCTTTATAGTGGTTGGTTATATGTATCGTACATAATTATTCTTATAGAATCCAATCCAGAAAATCAATTCCAAAGTAGAAAATGCATTTCAAAACAGTTTTAAAATTAGCGGTATTGTATATATACCTTTCGTAAATTTATTTTTCAGCAGTTGGCAGTGTTATTCCGTCAACAAAAATAACGGAGTAAAGTAGTTTATATTAATGTGGACGTTTCTTTATTGTTCGTGCACACTGGATCACAAAATTTGTTTTTGCAACCAGCCACTTCAGGACGATATTTGGCGTCGTCAGGCCTCATTGAAATCGATAAAACATTATTCAACATTGACAAGCAGAGGATACTATCTGAATGAATGTGGTAGCCATTTAAAAACTGTGCATAGCAAATTGCAATGTTGACCTAAAGTAATACTTCCGTCGGTTGTTCCGGAAATCAGGTTCCTATTATTCAACACGTCAAAGATATCAAAGAAATGATAACGGTAGTGCAACAACTAAAGAAACCCACCTCGGTAGCGTGGTGGCAGTGTGTCTGCCTCACGTTCAAGAAGTCCCGAGTTCGAATCTCGGCCAGGGTGAGTTACCTGGATAAGATTTTTTCCGGAGTTTTCCCTTATCCTGAAACGAATGTCGGGTAACTCTAAGCTCCATGGACCCTAGACTCATTTGAGCATCTTTCCACCCATTTCATTCATCGTCCGATATGACTTAACGTTGGAGGACGTAAATAAAAATAAAATAAAAAATAAATAAAGAAGTGTGATAAAGCAGTATTTTCAATATTTTCTTTGCTTTAAGGGTTGTATTCAGAATAACACAAGCACGCTGTTATACAAAAAATAATTAGGAAAACGCCAGAATTCATTGTTCCCTTAAAAATTTATGCAATTCGAGTATTGCTATTTGAAAACGCTACAATTAGGCACTTTTAACAAAACTTCATCTTATTTTTATTGTGTTATTTATAGGAAGGTTTACAAAATTGTATTCATTTATATCGAAACATATATGTATATTATATGAAAATGCAAACGAGCTGATTAATGAAATTTCTGAATAATGAAACTCCAAAAAATGCGGGATATAAAATTTATAACAGTAAAATAAAGTTGTTTGTAATGTTTGCCCAGGACAAGGAGACATGCTAGAGGAATGTGTAACGTAAAGACTTTTGCTGTCCCTTCAGTGTTTATGCTTGTCTTCCGAGTATGACAAGGATGGAAGGCTCGTTTAAAATACACAAGTGTTGTCACATAGCTCACCTATACATAATACCTATCGCTGCAACAAACATTAGAACTGGCAGCATGGGTGACTCCTATGCACGCTCATACAATAATTTCCTAGCAAACAGATCCGCTATCGAGTAGATAAACAGTTTAAGCTCCTCTGTCCTTAATTCCCCTTTAGCCTTCGTGTCGTGGGCATACAGTACTTTTATGTGGCATATACAGCATTTAGGGAATATGCAGAAAATTATTTATCTTATTCTCCTTCTCTCTACTTAATTTAGTATTTGAGGACCCCTGAAGTCTCCCTTAAATAATTTGCTCACCTCAATTTTGACAAAATTTGGAATTATTTCTACAGTTTTAAATAAAATTAGGTTTATATGTAGCCATTTAAATCCCTTTAAGGTTTTTTACTGCCGTAGAAGGTACATAGAATTAAAGTAATCATATTTAGCATTAAAAAACAATAATACTTAATACTTCTGGATTCCTTCCACAGTTGTACTCAAATTCCGTTTCATTTAGGCTATTTTGCCTACTCTCCTATCAATAAAACAATAACAGCATCCATAATTCACAATTTGGCCATTGCCACTCTCTTCTACTTGAACCATTGGATTTTTTTCGGGGGGTTTCCCGGGTCACTAGGCTAATTCTGGGTAGGGTAATTACATCCCCCGAATTTCCTGTCCCTCCATTTCATCTCCATTATCATTTCACATCATCTCTCATCTGGCGGTCTCTTTCAGGGTAGAAGTGTCGGCGGTTGTCTCGGCGGTGCATGGCAGGATGATATGCTCTGAGGAAAACTACTTCCTCCTCCGGTAGGTCGGTTGCTGGACTCCGCTCCTCTGCTGGGACCATTTCGGGACAGCCAGCCAGGGACCTTTGGGGCTCAGATCCCCAGCTTGGGAACTAATAGGGCTCAGCTGCTGGGCTCGTTACCGTCCCGTAGTAGGGCAACGTGGGGGAAGTCTCTATCGAAGTGAACTGTAGGGACCCTGCCCTCTGTACTGTCGTGGCTCCTTGGGTCGGTCACCTTCTTGTCTCCTTCGCCTCAACCTTCCTCCCGGGCGTGCCCCCACTTGGGGGCATAGGAACAATGGGCCCAGGATGGTGGCTTACGTACCGAATATCCTCCGTCATGAAATCCTAATCGTAATCCTAATCCTACAACTCTGTCCTTGGACGATAGGCTGACTAAATAACAAGCCAGAGGAATGGCTCTTAATTGGGACTTTGCATCTACTAGTACAAGTATTTTAAAAGAAAAGGAGCATATGTATGTTAAAAGAAATGTGCAATAGGGGTGCAATAACATCCTGATTGTCAATAGAAGTCGGTATTCTTTCATTATACATAGATTATATAAACAAAACATGCAAACCGATCACAATTAAGCTTAACATTTAAAACTGCGTAAGAGTATCGACGTTTCACACAATTTTAGGGAATGAAAAAGAGGTTCACTTCCTGTTACGCTTCTATTACATTTCTGAAAACAGATTGAGAAGTTACAACTAAAATTAAATATCATTCATTCCAAATTACACTGTAACTTGAAGCAATTCTCGCCTAGGAATGAAGATATGAAGAAGGAGCTGAGGATCTTAGAAGTGAGTGGAAAATACATGTAATTTAGGTGAGAAATTGTATAAATTCAGGTAGAACGAGTTGGAGGGGGGAGGGAGAAGCGAATACTAATGATGCATGCAGTATTACACTTATTTTCGGAAATCTACTTCAACGGAGATTAGCATTAATTTGACTTCCTGATAGTACCAGCTGCAGGACATGTAAACATATTTAAATAATGATACATCACGCTCCTAGCCTTTATATATAAGCTTAACTTCAAGGTATTGAATTTGTTCTATATAAGGTCCTAATATAACAATTATACTATCATTAATTTATTAATATTATTAATATTTCCATTATTATTAATATTACCATTATTAATATTATTATTAATCTTATTATTAATATTATTGTTTTTGTTGTTGTTGAAATGTCACATACAGATTACAAACAAATATAGCTCACATGGATGCTTACTTATATGTTTAACAGATAACCAGGGGTGGATATTAATATTGCCATCATTTAATGAAAATTGGTAAGAAAATATTAATTAATAAAAAACTTTAATAGAATCTGCCACTGATGTTCAGTAAATTTTCAGACAATATTAAAATAGAATGAATGGGACGTACGCTAATTTGGGAGTTGAGCTGGAAATAAATTTGTTGTATTTTTAATTTATGTGTGCAAAATAAATACACAGCCGGAAGAGTTACTCAGCCTTCGATATTACTAACATCTAAAGTAATGAACTGACTTACTTAATTGACCAACGTAACTACTTATATCTGTGATATCATTATGCCAGCAGTTTAAGTTCTATGTAGTTCTCATTAATTCTTGTAAAATACGAATCATGATGCAACTGCTACCAACTAAACCATCTTGGTTTATACATCATTTTGCTGACAAAATTAGGTGATTTAGACGCATATCTCATGGAGGTAACTCAGTGTGTGTGTGTGAAAAGAGTGTTATTAATTGACCAAGCTACCAGTCGAGAAATATACGTTATAACTATGAACCAAGGTTGACATGTATTATTAGTGCTAATAGGCCGACTTATGCATTATGTGCCGAATCAAGGAAAATTAATTTTACAGAAAATATTTTGCAGCACCATAAGTTAACGAATAGATTGGCAACGATTTCTTGTTCCATTTACACTCTGTCATGAACTGAATTGTCATATCGGCGATCATTACCTTTGCAACATATTGCCTATAGACAATGGTATTAGCTCGATAGAGTTGTCATTGGCTTTCTTTGGTTCTTTTTTGCTTTAGATCATACACACATATACGCATACATACAGGTCCATACTCTCATTAATACTTCCAGACTCTGGGGAAGATAAGCAATATTCTTGTCCGGAGAAAAATTTCGATCCTCCAGCCGGTAATCGCACCCGATTCCCCCGCATAGCAGGCAGGTGCTCTACCACCTGAGCTTCGGAGCCAGCTTTACCAAAAAGGTGCATTATGTCACAATGCTGACATGCTCAGTAAGACAAAATAATAAAATATACTTCGACTGAAAGTTATACTTTGGCATATAAAATGCAAATACGAGGGAGTCAATTGTTCCTAAGCTGGTTGAGATTTTTATAATTTCCGGAGATATAGGTAAGTGCTGTAGCTAGTGTTAGGATAATAATGATTTTAATAGAGGAATGGCTGAAGGTTTTTTTGGGTGGGGGTGGGCCGAATGAGCCCTTGTAGGACTATGGAAAGTAGTTAGAGACGTTTCTTAGATCTTCTATGAATCCAGAGCTCTCTCATTCTTTAGCTATGGGCTCCCTTTCTCTCGTATGTCCACGTTGGTCTAGTCTTTTTCTGCGGTTTGTCCTCTTGGTCAACTTGCCACTTATTGCACCTTCATTCTAAATACGTCCCTGTCTAGGATATCGTCTTGAGTGATTCCTGCCAATTTTAAATCATTTTTTACTTCACTAATCCATTTGATAGTGTCTACTTATGCTTTAATTCTTCTTATTCTTCTTGGTCTTCGTCTTCTCCTTCTTCTCCGCCTTCTCCTTCTCCTCATTATTACTATCATTGTTGTTGTTTAAAAACACAATAACAACATAGGAAATAACCTAAGCATATGAGCACTGAGTACATTCTTCATACCATATTTCTCAAACTTAGTTAATTTATGCTTATCTGCTTCTTGCATGCATGAAGGTTGCAAAGAAGCACGAACTATTTCTAATTATGTAAGCTTTTTAAAGGGGTAGACAGAAGTTCACCCGACAATTAATCACCTTTTAGCATAGTAACAAATATTATCAGAATAGTAGAACAGATTGTTTAAGATCGACTACCCACGTTTCTTAGTGAAACACAACATAACAATTTAGCTCATGGAAAATTCTAAAATTCAATGCAGTAGCTCAGTACACTTGAATACAAAATGTACTTGTAAGCAACAGGGCTATTTATTCGTTTACAGAAGGCTCCATTCCTGTAGACATGGCTATTATTGACTGGGCTAAAAGGCCTTAACGGCGTTATTAATGAAATGGTTGAAATTTGCTTAAGCAATGGGATAAAATATGTATTTACAGGGGTGCACTCTAGTAGGCTTTTATCTCAAAGTTGGTGTTCCTCAAGGATCTAAGCTTAGATCTATCCTTTTCTAAATAATTACTAAGATACAGCTAAATGAAATGCTCAAGGAATGCTAATCATATTTGCAGAAGGTAAGTCCTTATGTTACAAAAGCGTCATAAGAATGAACTAATAATGACAGTGTAACTTCAGTTTGCAGGGCAGAGGTAACTTACCTACTGGTGTTAAACGAAAGAAAAGGATCTTCAGACTTTGTTCTCACATTCCCTTAAAAAGAATTGCCTCTTGAAGAAGTTAACAACTATAATAAGCTGTATTAAACCAAGATTCTGATTTCTTTTTAATTTACGTCCTCCGACGTTAAGTCATATCGGACAGCGAATGAATTGGGTGAAATGATGCTCAAATGAGTCCAGGGTCCATGGAGCTTACAGTTACCCGACATCACTCTTGAAGGATAAGGGAAAACCCCTGAAAAAACCCTACCCAGGCAACTCACCCTGACCGAGATTCGAACTCGGGACCTCTTGAACGTGAGGCAGACACGCTACCATCTACGCTACCGAGGCGGGCATTCTGAATCTATCTGGATAAACACCGTAATATAATTGAAAGAAAAACAATAGCAACTATTAGACTATTAGTCTTCATTATCTTGGTTAGGGAAAATGTACTAAACTATATTTATTATGCATCAATTTACCCGCACTTAACACATATGGGCTATATTTGACATGGTGGTTTTAAGACACTGTTACATGAGTTGGAAATGCCGCTAAGCTATTCTCTTAAGACAGTGTATCATCCGAGTACATATGTACAGGGATCTTCATTTAAAACCTAACGGAGCATGCAGGATTTCGCCTCTGCCGCGAGTTTGCTAGATACCGTCACTATCTTTCGTTGTGCGCGGGGGCTAGCAGAGTGCACTCTACTCAGCAGTATTGTACCTGCCACCAACATGAACATGCTCTTGACTCTAGAGCAACGCACTGTCGTGCGTAAAAGTTACTATAAATTGTAATCACCAAGTCGTGTTCGCACCGTGTAAATGTACAAGTGTCCATGGTTTAAAACAAGGTGACCCAGTACCTCAAATGCATTATTGTGAATGGTTTGTTTCTTCAGCGGGCGACAGTTTAATTGATCCAGTTTCTGTTCTTTTCATGAGGGGTTATTCCACCTCAGTGGCCGTGTCAACGCTCATAACAGTCGGCACTGGGCCTCTGAAAATCCACATCGCGCTCGAGAAATCCTTCATAATGATCGGGAAGTTGGAGTTTGGTGTGCTGTTAGCGCTAGACGCATAATCGCTCCAGTATTCTCCGAGCAGACTGTAAATGCAGAGAGGTACCCAAATGACATTTTGACTCCATTTTATCACGAACTAACGGAAGAAGAGACCCTTGTTTGGTTTCAACAAGATTCTGCTGGCTGGCCCCGTAGCTCAGTCGGTAGAGCACCTGCCTACCGTGCTAGGGATCCCGAGTCGATTCCCGGCGGTGGCAGTGGGGACTTTTCTCCAGTCAAGATAATTGCTCATCTTCCCCAGCGTCTGGAAGTATGAATGAGAGTGCGAATGTGTGCATGATCTAATGATTAAAAGCCAATGAATACGAGTTAACATGCGGTATGTTTCAAAGAAGAACGGCCGCCGTTATGACCATTGCAGTTAACAGCGGGGTATAAATGGGGGGGGGGGGAAATTTGCCACTGCCCAAAGAGCAGAGGAGCCAATGAATAAAATTAGAGAAGTGTTTGAAGATGAATGATTAGTGCTGGTGTACGTATCTCTCGCTCCCGCGATCAAACAGTGTGTCATTTTTACTTGTGGATTAACCCATAGACAAAGTTTACGAAACAAGTCCTCATGCATTGGAGGAACTAAAACAAAATATTAGAAATGAAATCGGAAACATTACAGTGGCCTAAATTAATCTTGTGTATCAGAATGTGTTCTCCCGATATGATGCTTGTTTAACTGAGGGTGAACGAGATTTCCAGCATCTTATACAAGGTAAGAGTGTTACACATGCTTCAGGCCAGGAGTTTATATAGGAGCAAAGCCGGCTGTGTCGCACCCAAACGCGCACAGGCGAAATGACGTGAGTCTGTTAGGTTTTCAATGAAGAACCCTGTTTATGCCTTTAATGACACCTTACCAATAGCTGTGTATTTTAAAATTTTAACAGTAGGATTTCCTTACCCAGTTCTTGGCAAATAGCCCGTACAAACTTCCAACTGTTTCAAAATAACGATGCACATAATTCTTATACACTAGTGCGTACATTTAGAAATTTTATATATCTATATATAATAAGGCTATATATAAGCGGCGCACCCTGTTTGTGACATTTTAGCCTGTTGCTATTGGATTTTACTATTTAAAAATTGTATTTATCCAATATACATACAGTTCATAAGTTTTATATCTCTTATGACAATAATTAGAATCTGCAATTAACTTTGTTGTATATTTGTACTTCTTCACTATCCACAACACAGCCTTGCAGCCCTTAATTTGAATGAATAAATAAATACAACAGATAATACTTATCTTAATCGCTCTGTTTGTGAAAAATAATACCATGAGAAAACCTTAACATATTTCATATTATTGAGACAGAACTAAGCATAATTATCTCTTAAGTACTTGGCATGTGTAACGTTTCCATTCATTATATTATAATTAACTCGCTGTTTGTATTCTAAATATAGAACAGGAATACCATGAATTACGAGGTGAACCTCGTATCATAAGAAGAACAAATGGTTCTAATAGATAACTTTGTGCTGCAGATTGCTGACAACTTCTGCTCTAACTACTGGGAGATGGATAACACCAGTCAACATCTCCTAACTTTATTCGCCCTCTTTTTAGCTGTATGACAAAGGACATAACGAAATATTTATAGCATAAATAGGAGAAGATAGAAGACAGAAGCGCGTTCCTAATGAGCAAATAATTCACACCCCATCAAAATAACATCTTAGGGGACTGTATAGTATGAAAGAGATGAATTCATTTTACCCATTTTTATTCGGAGGGTTCTTTATTATTATCAGCACTGTGTATGTGTGCCAGAGGGGAGGCTCCATGCATACAAATAGAAGGTAAAAGAATCGCTTTACAATCGCTTTATCCGTACACTGTCTCAGACTTAGCTTGCCCATGTGTTAAGTCTCAATATATTCTCTATTGATAAATGCTCATATCGAAAAGCATTTAACTTCATTTACTTACGCCTTGCAAATATAAAAATTCACTCTTCTGCACACTGATCAGAAGAAATATAGTGCCAAATTGAAAGGAAGGTAATTTTACCCACAGCTTATGATAGAAACAGTAGTGCTGCCTTGAAGTCTGAATTTGTCATAACTGTTTCATTTACCATTTATATATTTTCCACAACTTAATCTATAGTAAGTAAAGAAAGGATCGCATTCCACCTCAAAGGTTTGATATTGAGGTTTGACTGAAAATGTTTTGGGGCTCTTGAGCTTAAAGAGAGAGAGAGAACAAATACCTCAGTGCGCGTACGTGTGTTTGTAAATAAACAGCATAATATTAAACTAAAGGTCGGTTAAATATCAAACTTAAAGCTCACCATCTTCCAAATATGGGACACGAATATTTTATGAAAATTTGCACACAACAAACTTCTTTTGTATGGGAAAATTCTTCAATTTTTTTTCCTCAAAAATCGTTCTTAAAGATTTTGATTAAAATGTCACATATTTTGGTTTTCTATGAAAATAGAATTTTCTGGAAGCAGTCTCTGAAGTTCTCCTTTTGAATGACTTTTGCATTATTGATAGTCTTACTGTACAAAAATGTTGTAAACACAGTTGTATACTTTCGTTCTTTCTTTCTCCTTTTTCTCTTTCTTTTCTTCTGTCTTTTATTCTCTATTTTTAGCTGAAATATTTCCTGGATATTCCTTATTATGTGGCTTGAATTTTCAAATACTTACCTATAGGTTTTTCAAATGGAAAGTTTCCATTTTTTCTCGTTATGTCTGGAGCATGGAATTTTATAGGACACACTTAAAAAATGTGACTATCCCTTTACATGTTATATCCTACAACAAATACGTAAATCTAAAGTAGAAAGTTTTCTCAGGATAACATATTAAACTTCGATAATAACATTTTGAAGAATATCTAGAAGAAAAGTTATGTCAATGAAACGCATCAGTTTTTAGGTACATAGGCCACGCCGTGGCTCAGTGGTTAGACTGCTTGACTCTCACCAAGGCTGCCCGGGTTTGATCCCAGGCGACCGCAAAGTGATATTTGTGGTGGACAACACGGCGGTGGGGCGGGTTTTCTCCGGGACCTCCGGTTTCCCCCGCCATCTCATTCCACCGGTGCTCCATCTTCATCTCATGTATCATCAGTGTCACCGCCTGCGGTGCCGTATGTAGTAAAAGCGGGCGTTAAACACTACACATTTTAGGTACATAAAACATCAGAAGTTTTGCTTCTTGTGAGCTATAATTTATATGTGATTTGAAAGAAAGTACAGTGATTAAGCGCAGTGGTATGAACGATGCCCCTAGGTTAAAATGCGAATCCACTTTGTACAAAGTTTTCGATCGGAGTTTGCATAGGCTATATCTAATTTTGAATTTCTAAACTTAGATTTAGTTTTCATAATTAAAAAAAAAGAACTTTTTCTCTTCTAATACGGACATTTAACTGCTCAGTGAGTTCATACAAAGTTGGTGCCCTCGAAATATGTTAATTATAAAATTATTTTCAACTTAAGAAGTTTTAGGTTTGGGTATCATTTTCGCAAAATACTTTAATGATATAGATAAAATGTTTAGAGCTATATCAGAGGAATATAAGGTGAACCTATGTGCAACCTGTCTGAAGAATGAAAGTAAAGGGCTAACAGAGGAATCTTGAGTAAAAATAAACAGAGAAGCAGTATATCGTCACAATTCGGGTGCATACTCTGTATCATTCGGCAAAACTGGAATGCACTGCACGACTTGGAATGCAAAATGCAAACACCACCGCAAGAAATTATACGCCCAGAAAGCAGAAAGTTAATATTCAGTGTGTTACATCTCTGTAAAGAAGAGATACGTAAATGTCCAATTATTCTGTTAAATAATGATATAAAAAGAACACCAACGCAGTGGGAAAAAGTGAATGAAGTGTTCATAATATAATGAAAGAGGTTCAAAATTCAAATAAAAATTTGGTAAACATTGCCCACATCCAAAAAGGTTCAGACTCAATGAGTATGAAGAATGTGTTGTGCGCAGAATCCTTCTCTAGTTTTACGAAAGAGAAGAGAAATTCCCACTGATGAGCGTTGTTAAAGAGATCTTTTTTGAAGGTAAAAAGACACAGAAGCTACTTAAAGGCATGATACATCGCGATGATTTCGGAGACCAAAACTATGCTAGAGTTATGCACGCTGTGCTGATGTTTCGATGGTCAGACTGCACTACAATATATTCCCACTTTCTCTGAGTTCTCTAAACCGCGCCATGCTACACCAGCGATTTCCGCAAACCATTGCACTCATTCCACTCATTCGTCAGACAGGTAATAATTGTATCTATGCAAAATACACGGTATAGTTTTCAAAAAGTAATCATATATAGTGTGTGTGCGTGCGTGTGTGTACTGGGTGTTAATTAACTACACCAAAATAATTTCAGTGATTGTAGACGTGGCTAACATATTCAAGTTGAGATAGGCAATGCATGGTCTGCGGCTAAACATAACGCAGTTAAACCTAATTGGCTTCAGTTACTCATAATTATGTATGTGCTTGGGCTTTCACGGCCGGCGTCCATTTGAAGTAAAGTTTCTTCCGAGTTTGTAGGCCGTGGTCGAAAATTAGAAATTTCTCCTGACGTTTCGCTCAAGACTGATAAAGTAGGTGAAATTATTGGGGCAGAATGTCTTTAAAATCGCTTCCCGAGTATATAAACATCGATTCCTAGTATCTCGTTACTGGCGTTCTCAAGATTTAATGCCTCATTAATCTCTCAAATCTCGAAATAATCACTTGCCAGTGTGACAGAGAACAGCGATTAACTGCCTTCTTGCAGCATGTAGCCTATTCTAGTTGTGTTTCTGTATCCGTTCTGGTAGCCCAATAAGTAGGTAACGCCGAAAACTGGTGTTGCAAGGGTAACACAACATGGAGACTGTATACAGCTTTTCTGAATTAGCAGATATGCACCTTATTTACGGTGAATCGCGAGGTAATTCTTTTAAGCCTGACAATGGATAGTTATATCAAATATTACTTGGTTCTCATATGTGTATCTCATGGGTCAGAAGACACGTGAGGATTGCCGGAAATGAACGTGCCGATGAGCTTGCAAAGAGAGGTGCGACTTCAGGTCTTCCGGTATTTTATACTTTAGGCCCTATTTCTTATGTGAGGCAAACATTCAAAAAGATTATCATCCACGACTGAAATGACTGATGTTTAAAAGTGATTGTGGTGCTTTCACTAAGGATTTCTATTTCCCAACGGTTTCTGATAGACATAAATGTAAATTCGTTAATCCTAATTTTGTTCTCACTCAATTCTTAACTGGTCATGGCAAATTTTCTGTTTGCTTACTTCGATTCAAAATTAAATCCACCTCTGATTGTATTTGTGGAAATCATCTTCAAGATGTCCCTCACAATTTATTAGACTCTTTTCTGGTCGGAAAGATATTAACTTTAATTATTGCTTCAATTCTTAGTTTACACTTTTTCAAAACCACTTACACGTATTTTCATGAATTACAAAACTTATCAATATTTCATGGCTTTCTTGAACAAAATATTTTTGAAACTAAATTATTACATTTTATGTTTTCTGTTTGATGACACTGTATTGTATTTGGTTGTATTATGTAATTTTTATATTTATTTTATAATTTATAAACTATATTGCTAATACACTTTTGGGTTAAATTACAAAATTGGATAATAAATAAATAACGTTCTTTATCATCCCATGGTGACTAAGGAGGCAGGAGAAAAGCCCAATGAGGGCTACCCCTTCTCCAGATCTGTTTCCTAGGACGAGTTTTCCTTTTGTCCAACATTTTTACGTTTCTGTTCCATATAACTTTGAGTGTATCGCTTAATTGTCACGCGCACTATTCATATCTCACTGCCAGCTGTCGTAGAATAATTGTGCCTTACAAGCCAGTTCAGTATTTAACATGATCATGTATACTATATTTATGGAGCTGAAAAATATAATCATAATAATTTGAATACAATATGTCAATATAATTTAGAATGCATGTAGAAGGGGATCAACAGCAAATGGGAAGGAGTATCTTTCGGTTTAATCTGTTTTTGAGGATGACCTAAGCATATGCATCTGTAGCGACTGCTTACATTGACTTTATTACTGGACCTGGCATTGTATATGGTTTGCACATCACCGTTGATAGGTGCATATTAACCAGTCAGGTGAAACTACTTCGACCTTACCGCAGCCTACATCCGTGGCTGCAGTCACCGCCGCCCTCAGCAAGCACCTGAGGGCCACCTTGCAGAACCTCCACCAGGAGGTACAGAGCATCAGCGCCCGCCTAGCCACGCTTGAAGACAAGATCGCAGCATCCGCCTCCGCAGACGACATACAAGACCTTCACGCAGAAGTTCTCAACATAGCACCACGCACCACAGTGCTCGACGAAGCTATGAAGACCACGATAGCCGACAATCACCACCCCATCCAGTACCAACTGACCACAATGTCCACGCTATACATCACAGGAACCACCAATCTCATGCAGCGCCTGGAGGAGCACCTGGAATACTCTGCCTCCTGCGCAAATAAGCTGGCTCGTGTAGAGGAATACCATGAGATACTTAATACAGCAATAAGCCGGATGTTGACCACACTTCAGAACCTGAATACCAGCCTCAACAAGGCACTAGAGCACATCTACAGAGAACTCCAACTAAATCTACAGGAGATAAGGGCGCTCCACGCTGAATACCAAAGACCTGGAACAAGAATGTACTTCACGCCAAGGCCTGACCCGCCACGAAAGTTGCAATAAAGAGAACAACCCACAATATCCTCTCCTACCAGCTACCACAACTCCTCCACGCCACGATTAGGGCCTCTGGCCATGTTCGTCGTGCGGACCTGCTATCTTGCACAACTCCGTTATAGACGGCAGTAACAAATTCATCTTGAATAACGAGGGTGCATTAAGCGGAACCTCCTTAGGCTGAGATATAGCTACCCACTTTCCCTTTCCATTTTTTCCCTCGGACTTTATTGTTTAAAAAAGATTTTAAAAAAGGAAAAGGAATGGGAGCGCGGAAGAATACATGTTAATGAGACAGTTTTTTTTTTTTTTTTTTTTGAAACAGGGCTTACTTGAATTTTGTGTATTTCTTACTTCAAGTGAGAATCATGAAAGGTCGTGTAACTAACCATATATTCAGTTTATTGCACATGCGAAAGATATTTCCAATGAGACGTTTCACATGTACATGCAGTCCTGGTGCAGAGGCAAGAGTTTATATGTATAATAATCTCAAAAAGCAATAACAAATTCGGAGAACTTCGTCACCTACCTCAAAAATTAATTCCACCCTGTGGTTAAATTGTTATACAAAGTACATTTGAAACCTTAAAACTTATGAATGAAATCCTAAGAATGAATAAAGTTGTATATGCTAGTTTTGTGTATTAATATTTTAATAATATGGCAGAATATTTATTTTTTAATTCCTTATGTGAACAAGGGATTAATTAACATGATAAAAGTAAGAGTTTTTGTCCAAAGGTATTAAAGTTATCAGCATTATTTTTAAAATACCTTATAGTTGTGATGAGTTAGCACATGACAAAATTGTGAAAACATTCAGATAAAAAATAAGCGACTTAAAATATTCACATGTTTGAGTAAGTTGGAGTAATATTAAGTTTATTAGAGTTTTTTTCCTCAAATATTGAAACGTTTCCAACTCTAAATTTAGGCGTATGAAAGAAGCAAAGCTCACAAAGCTCTCCTTTTGAAGCGCAAATCAAATTTTGTGTTAATTATTATTTGAAACCAACAATTAGTGGTAAAGGGAATGCGTGTAAAACGGGGGAGTGTTAATACAATTATAACCCATGTGTAATGCTATCTGTGTGCTCCTATCTAAATTTTAGTTCACTCCCCATTAATTTGCCTTCCGCATGGTTTGATCTCTTAGAACGCCCACTTTGATTGACGGAGATACGGCAAGGGAATTGGATGGCAAATGGCTTCAGAGCGAATAGAGGACTACATGCATCAACGTTCTGTCTGGAGTTAAAAAGCCACTCCACGTGAACTTTTGAGTAGGTACAAGAGTAAAGTAAAAAGAGAAAGACAGAAAAAGAGAGAAGGCAAATGGAGGGAGATGAACGATGTGACTGAAAACTGACTTCTCCATTCTTCAGGTCCCTCCACCCCTCATCACCACACGAAATGCAAGGGTACATCAGGGATGACAACACGAGAGATTCAAATAGGGGATACAGAGGCCAGAGTGATGCTATGGGCTAACAAAACCACCGTGAAAGATTTTTTCTCCCTCCTCTAGCTTTTGTGGGCTCAATCAGCGGGGAGTTTTAAAGGAATATTGTAGTTCGCCTTTCACTTTCATACCCTGTCCCATCGCTCTAAAATCGTTTCCCCCAACCCCGCTACTCATTGTACTGTACCCTACAATATGTGCATAAATATACAGCGAGCAGAGATTCAGTTAGGTAGTTCCTTGTGCACTCATCCGCACTGTTCCGTTCCATCTGTCTCTTATGAATTCTTCCCATTTTACCCGCTTTTTGTAAGCCGTCGACATCATCAATGAAACACGCCCTAGATGCAATTTTGCCTTACGACACGATTTTTTTAATACCAAAACAAGTTTTCGGTTATTTCAAATAATACGTCACCTAAGGGGTTAGTCATAATCATGGAATATTTGTGGTTTCTTTTGAAATAGGGGAAAAACTGAAAATTACGGGTTCCCGACAGAATTCTTTGGAAAAGAGGGAGAGAAAATGATGACATTCCTTTAGAAGTCAGGTCAAATTTTGCGGGTACAACAATGGTGTCTGTACATCGTTCATTCCTTCCAGCATCAATAAATGGTTAGCCGTAATTCAGCCCTAACAAGAAGACAAATAGTGAATTTCCAGTTCCAAAACTCAAAGCAGTGTGTTCCAATAAGACATGAACCTTCAAAAAGGATAAACATGATCAATACTAATTCAGATTCAATTAGCAATAATCGATAAACCACCAGTTTGTACGGTATAACTCTTCTGGTATGTATTTACAAAAGCATATAAATTATACTCCTAAGAAATGCAAATATTAATTTGTTTATTTTGTTTTGTTTCTTGATTAGTTCATTACTATTATTCCTTTAAAAGGTTATAGTCCCAACGGGAGCTTTGACTGTAACACTGAATGGTGTCTTTTCTCTTTGATCTCCTAGCTCAGTTTAGTGCAAGCTTCCGTCGTTCTGTAATTTATTTCACACGCGTATTCACTTTGACATCCACATTTCCAGATTCTGTGGAGGGTAGGGAACAATCCTAATTAAATACAGTTTCCAACCCAAGCCGAGAATCGTACATAGGACCTCAGGTGGGAAGTCAGCTAGCTGAATACATCACTGCGAAGGCAGTCTTTTACTCGTGCTAAGTTTATTGCATTTTCCAGGAAGGAAAGAGATTTGGGATTAGGCACTTTACTGGGGATTAAATTTTTTGTTGTTTAAGGAGAGACTAAAGGATATAAACTGGCAAAAGTAACATAAGACCTGAAGCTTTCCTGGTGACGAATACTCTCACTTTCTTCTCGGGCAGACAGCCAGGTGAAAAGATGATTAGATATCAACGTTTCGGGAGTGTACATCTCTCCCATCATCAGGATATTTATAAAATGTTATAACCACAAATGAAATACTGGATATAACACAAATATAAACAAAGACAAAACAGGTCAGGAGATGGCGTGAGTATAGAAAATTGTGTCAAACAAACGTAACTACTTAACTTGTTTATCAAGCTGTATTGATCTTTGCTTCTTAATTCGATGGATTTCCATTTTTAAGGCCGGTTTCCAAGAGGAGCTGAACTGAAATCCAGCATCACAAATAAGCGTGCTCCTTTCAGAGGAAATCGCCAAAGCCTCCTTAATTCTCCGCTCCCCATAACTGTTGCATTTTGCCAAGATGGTCTTCTCCCAAAATTTTGCTCTATGGTCGTTATCAAAACAATGGACCTCAAAAAGTAACATTGCTATTTATTATGCAACCTTGTAAATTGGAATTTGCTTTTTAATATGATACACCGAACTTCTAATATATATTGATGCCTGATATACTTATCTGATTATCTCCTTAATCTTGTATATCAGGTAAATCAGCTGACCCTATTTTTTTCGTATTCATGCAATCCCCAGATTACATTCTTACTTGAATACATCGCTTCATTTGTCAAACCAGAATTTATTTTGTAGCTGTATGGTATTAATAGGGTTAAACATTCTTAAATCTGATAGCGATGACAACAATTCCGGTGAATATTAGCTGCCAAGATCTAACATGATGTTTTATTTGATTATCAAGCATCTTCTTAACCAAATGTTTCATATGTAAGAGATTAGCAGACACCTGTGGTCGAGTGAGCTCAACATAAGTCTGTCGTTCACTAAACGAATAGGTTTGAAATTCCTTATTGAATTTTTCAAATCAGCAATAATCAGATTGAACGTCTTCAGCGTACTGGATAAAGAACGAAAAACTAATATCTGAAAATGCACTAATGTCGTTTCATATGACTTTACTGGAATTTAATCCATTACATTTAGCAAATCGTTACACAAAAAATTGCAAAATAACCGAAAACGAAGAAAGCTATACATAGTAACTACAGATAAATAATTACATTATTAACATTTTACAATATTTACAGCCACATGTAAGAATAAAATGAGTTTAAAAGATACTTGATTACTGAGTTAAGTGCTAAAACGCGGTCCTCTTTCGTTAGTAGGTACACATTTAAGTGCGCTGTTGCAGAGAAGTTCCTGTGTAGTGCAATACGTGTGTTGTAATAGTCTGCTGACTTCACTGATCAGCAACCGTAATTGATTTGGATTATGAAGTTCATTTACATATACCCTTTACTTTAAATAACCCCACAGAAAGAAATCCAGAAGAGTAAGATCAGGATATCTAGTGGTGCAAGCGATAGGGTCCACACTCTCTATCCACTTTTCAGGATATACTCCGTGTAAGTAATTGCGTACATTTACGGACCAATGTGGCTGTGTCCTACAGCCAGGATCAGTGATAAGAGCAACCGCATTATGCACGGTTTGTTCATTATCTCCAGAAGCCCCCGAAGCATCCCGAGAATTGTCTATTTCTGTTTCATGGAGGCAGACGCCTTTCAACTCTTCGAAACATATCCGTAGATGGTGAATCTCTTCCTGGAAATCGCTCTTGGTGTAGGCGTCCTGCTTCCACTGCACTGCATCTTCAACGTAGAGCAACAACATATCCACACATTCATCATTTGAATACATCGCTGTGTGTGCTTTCAGGACAACTGAGGCAAGACAGTTTAGAAGTACCTCAAAGAACACAGAAGGTTGAGCAATTCCAGATTTCGACGCCGGTGCCTGGACTTTTCACATTTTACCTACAACTTGATTGAATGGGAAATTTTTACTACCTATACTAGAAAGGTTGTTTAGAAATTTAGACTGCGAATCTGTTTCAGTAGACATGTACCATAAAATGTCTGGAGTTTAGTGCAATTTATTTGTCATTTGTTTTGTAGTGCCTTATCATTGGCCGAAAGAGGTGAAATAAGAGAATAAAATATTTAACTCACTACCGTAGATTAGAACACATGTTCTCTGAACTGCAGCTGAAACAATAATTCTGCTTGACTTTCACAGCCCTTTATGAATGTGCCTTTTGCATACCAATGTTAACTGAGGCATGTGAAAACTGTCATCGCTTCGTAGCGTTACTAATAGTTGCAACCCATTAGTGTAAGTTTATGTTTCTAATAGTATTCTATCTTTATTAGTGATAAATGTTAGGTCAACATTAAATTAGTAAACGAGTTAACATTTATTGATGTGATGAGAGCTCCATTATGGATGTAGGCGTGTCTTTAATTGGTCATAGAACATCACTTTGCCCTGGCCATTTCCCGCAATTTTTAAACTCGTTTTAAAAAGAACTGTTAAACTAGGAGTTCGTTGTTTAGGAGCTTTGGGAGGATGTATATAGAATGTAAACTGTAAATAAAAGTTTATAAATTGTGTAGAAACCTGATAAAATTCTTATTTGAAATTACGATGTTCTTTTTTAATGGATTTACATTCCGAATGCCTTTTGCCCATAAATCACTTATTCACTGAGATGTTAAGCCTTCTTCTATCCTATTTATATATGTGAAGTGCGGAGTGTACGAGTCGAGATAGGCTCCTGTCGCAACTGTTTCTTAGTGAGCTGCTTAAATTAAAAAAGAATAGTAGAGACATGTGATTCATCTGACACTACTGTCGTTACAATATTTTATTATACTGTTTTTTTTTAATGGTACTGCGTATCATTTTCTACTATGAATTCTGTACCACTTCATAGAAAAATACTAATAACCGCTACACACTTTGGAGTGGGGTGACAAACTTAACCCCTCTACAGATTGGTGGATACTACAACTACGTATTACAACTTCTGTGAGTTCATAATATTTTTAATATATGCAATCTTGTTTTATCCATTTTGGCATTCAGCAGCTTTGTATGTGAATGACATTTGTTTGCTTTAAATGACTCGTTTCCTCAAAACCTATTCAAGATTATATTGTAGGATGATAAAGACCTACAAGTGCTGTTGTGGATTTTCTTTCTTGTGGACATGTTATTATTAAAAGTAGTTTATAATAAATGTGTGATGAATTTATCTTTTTATTAAACAAATAATAAACAAGTTTATTTGGTAAAATGTGTAAATGAAATGTGTAGTGTTTAACGCCCGCTTTTACTACATATGACACCGCAGGCGGTGACACTGATGGTACATGAGATGAAGATGGAGCACTGGTGGAATGAGATAGCAGGTGAAACCGGAGGTCCCGGAGAAAACCCGCCCCAGCGCCGTGTTGTCCACCACAAATCTCACTTTTCGGTTCCCTGGGATCGAACCCGGGCAGCCTTGGTTAGAGCCAAGCGGTCTAACCACTGAGCCACGGCGCGGCCCTATGTTTGGTAAAATTATGTTAGTGAACTTAGTATATAAAAATGTTACTCTGGTATATAAAATAGTTTCTGCGATGATAAATGAATTTAGAAGACTAAATCCTATAGATTTTCCACTTTCCTTTAGATTTTTCAAAGAAACTACAGCTTTAGGTTATGAGCAGAACTAGGAAGTTCGTACACCCGCCGTTCCTTATACCGGTTGCGACCGACGTTCTCCCGGCATCCAAAGAAGTCATAGATAAGAGCGCACTGCGGAGGGGCATTGAAACCGTCTGCCAGAGAACAAAAATGTCGTATGAGACATTCGTAAATGCACACCTATTTATATTATATATGTACAATATACAAATTATTATACAGTACATAGGGCTTATTTCTGGCTGATTTCATTATTTAAATAGGCACATTGTGGCAACACCCAAGCAATTATAACGCTGGTTGTAACATTTCCTGATCGAATGTAAAATAATATAAAAATAATAAAATCAATTTATTAAATATCTGAAGACTCTTAATACACAAAATACCAAAGCAGGAATTTTATTACATATTTACTCATCTGCGGCCGTATTACTAAACACAATAATGTACCTCTGAAGCGTTTCAAATGTAAAACTGATTCTACGTCACGTCAAACAAGATTTATACTGCGAAAATGTTCCTTCGACCTCACATGATGTGATCTGTTCATATTTGAAATATTTTATCACTTCCGTATCAGTATCGTAGCTTATGTTTGGATCTAAAAGTGCATCTCGTATGCGGTAAATTGCACCGAACCCTGTATTCTTTTCAATTACACTTTTCATTTTCATCTTTATTTCAGGTAGAATGCACGGGGTTTGATAAATCCGTTTTGACAGTTCTACATGCCGCTCAGATTCATTCAGCTCCATACCTCTGGGCTGTAACAGTGTGGTTGAACAAATTTGCAATCAATAATATATTTCTACGAAGTTGTTCTGTTACTAGACGGTTGGCAGTTTGTATGCTAGAGCTGCCATTGGTTTCTAAATTGGCTAATACCGAAACAATTTTGTCATAATGATCGGCAAAATAGTTACAGCCTCTAGCCAATTTCACCATCTGGTGACAACTGGCCGTGGTGGTAGCGATATAGCTGGTGCTAACTCTATGAACTTTGCAATCCTGAAAGATGCCTTCGAAAATATCATTTTCATGTGAGCTACAAAGCTGTCTACACCTACATAACTACATTTGATTGATTCGGCCACTCGCTGTAAAGCATGTGCTAAACGTTTAGGATACAAGTTACAGAAATGAGTTGCATTCTACGACGAACCTTGCCCTTGCTAGTGGCGCTACATGGTATAGCCATGCCTGGCCGCTCTTACACTGCTCAAGGAACTCGGTGCGAACATCCTAGCCCTGCTTATGACACTGGATAACCTCACTCAGGTTTAAGAAAATGCCGTCAATTAGAAAGGTGATATTCCTTCTCAAAGCGAATGCTCCTTAAATGCTCTACTTTTCCAATTACAAACTAATTTTTTTATTTAATTTACGACCTCCAACGTTGCCACATACTTCGATGAATGAAATGGGTAAAATGATGTTGAAATTAGTCCAGTTTCCGTAGCCCGTGGTTCATATTTCAGGATAAGGGAAAACTCCTCAAGAAACCTTATCCAGATTACACACTCTAACCGAGATTCGAACTCGGGACCTGTTGAGGCAGACACTACAGAGGCGGGGTGCAACCAAAATGACGAAAGTTTCACTACATGAAGCAGGTATGCAAAACCGTAACACAACTGTATCGTCTTCCAGAGTTCACATTAAACCATCTATCCCTTCTCTGACGCTACTGTGAGGATAGGTATGACTGACAAAGTTGAAGTTAGTCTGTTCTTATTTTACGCTAATAAAAGAGCCATAATCTGGAAAGGAAAGGACTGATATACCTCCCCTTCTTTTCCAACCCTTTTTATCCGGGGAAAACAAAGGAAATGCAAATAAATAATAGTTTTAAAACATGAAAGTTTAATTTTACTTTTTATTCATAAAACATTTAGTAATTATCTTGTAAATTTACTACTTTACCTATTTTTAGCGACAACAATTAAAAATATCGGAATTAAATAAAAAAATATAGAATATAGAACCAACTGGAAGCACCACCTACATAAAATGTAAGACAATAGAATTCCTAAAATAGTGCATAGTTACCAACCGCAAGGACGAAGAAATTTAAGAGGATCGAGGACAAGATTGAAGGAGCAAGGCTTTGGAGCCGGAACATGCTAAATGGCCTAAACCGTGTTGAAGAAGTCCTATTATTAGCTTGTAAGTTTAGGTAGGATTAAAAGGCAATAATAATTGCCTGGATTAAATGGAATAATATATTTCTACAAATTGTCATAGCGTATCTTTGCAGAATGATTGAAAGGTTTGACAAGTAGAGACCAACAGAATGTTTGCAATTTCAAGCTTCCGCAAAACACTCGAGTACTGCAAGCTATTTTTACACGATAGAGAGAAGTAAAAATATTTACGGGAAAATAAAATTAGTTACCATCAGCTAGTCAAAAGTATGGACCATGATCAACCGCACTAGCTTTTGCAAACTCGAAATGGATAAAATATCATCATTTTGTATCAGCTATCGGTTTATATTATTCTTGCTTTTCTTTGTTAATCTATAAGCATAGAATGTTGCCATTTACATAATGGAATATTTTTAACTAAATTCTATGTGAACGTTTTGTGACAAGGTAAATGTTCTTTGTTTAGGAGTAAATCAGGAGACGGGGAAAAAAGGAAGATAAAAGACTAATTTAAGCTAAGCTTTTTAAGAATTTTTGGACATAAAACAAAATTTTGAGTTCCTTTTAAAAATGATGAACAAATTTTAGTTGTCGGTACTCTTTATATTGAATTATATACCTTATTTAACTATTATATAGCTTGGTCACGTGGTCTTGAATGGCTATTAAGCATAAATGCTGAACGACAAAGCTTCTGGCGTTAGTAATGTCGGTATATTCTCTTTAAGTCTATAGATTAAATAGCAGCATCCAATATCACTTTGATATTACAGAGGTAACACACGGACTGCTGCCTCGATAAAAGGCCTGAGGCAGCCGTCACACGCGTGTGCTTTGTTTGAATCCATAGCATCGCCTTCCGTAATATCCTTTTTGAACATTTTTGGGAGCACATTTTAATTGCTCATAGTTAATAAATCACTTTGGTGGTGATTAGGCACTTTAAGAATATATCAAAGTTAAACATGATAATTTCATTTGGAAAGATGAATTCATTGGTTTTATAATGTGTCTTTTTTTTCTACACATCTAAATATTTATGATCAACCTTCCAATGAACAGAAAAATATTTTCGTTGCAATGTATTCTTTGCACGTATAAATGTACACAGAAACTACGTAACCTTTCTGGAGTAATTAGAGCATCCTCTCCGTTGACGAATGAAAAATTTCTTCGAATCACATGCTTATCCACTTATAAAACTAAAATAGCACAAAACCAGAAATATTTTTATGAAATTATTATATGTGGGTCAGTGGCTTCCAAATAAGGGAAGGAGTATCTCTCCGAGGTTGCCGGGGTTATTCTTAACATTCCAGGCTCGAAAATCCATCTCTATGCTGGAGCTGTTTAGAGAGAGTGATGAACGGTAGCTCAATCAAGTGGACCTCTAGTTTCTCCACGGAATACTCTTTCCTTTGAGCAACCAGAGCAAACACGAATAGGAATAGGAATGAAAGGGAAATGATGAAAAGAAAATGGCGGTAAACGATAAACCACAGCAGCATTTGCTATCAACCAGGGAAAATCACAAAAAATCCAAAGTCATCGGGAACAGAACTCGGGACCTCCCGAGTGCAAACCTCATGTATTCCCACGGAGGCATGTCGCTTGGCTAGTGATGCTTAAGATGGGATGTAATATGCTTCCATGTTATGATCCGCTGGTATGTTAAAAAGGCTTCAAGTCAGAACAAGTGTTGAACCTGTTATAAAATTAGCTCGCGTAATTGTTTTCATTTGTTTACTTATTATTAATTTAGCGTAGCTATTTCTGGTTGCTCCTCTCTTGCGTACAACCTCGTAGAAAAATCCCAAATATAAAATCCTGAATACAATGAAGATATGTGTAAATCATATTCAAAGCAATACAGAACAGAAATAATACAATATTAGAAGAGTAAATAGGTTAACTGAAAATAAAAGACTATGCTACAAGTAATAAATGTATTTTAAACATTGTATGCAACTATGTGCATAATTAAAATGAGGATATTATCCCGGATTTTATCATTATTTCCTACTATAATATGCAAATACATTTGAGAACCTCTGACAATCTATGCTAATGAATTCTAGAGTCAGAGCCCTGTTTCTTATAACATTAACCCAAGCTGCTCTTTCTTCCCCTTTCCCCTGATTGATTAATGTTCACCTTCAAATGGTGACAAACTAGCCGCCTGAAAGTTAAGGATAGGCCATAAAGGTGATATAAACACACTATCATGATAGACACATGTGTTTTCGTCATCCTGAGAGGTAGGTTTAAACCAAAGGGTCCTGCTGCCTATTTGTAATTGAAATTGTATTTATTTGGGATACATTAACTCTTACATAGCGAATTAAGTTCATTTTGCTGTGACAATAAAGATTGACAATTGTCTTTTAATAGATTGTAAAACTAACTACATTGTTAGATATAGAACTACACTACCGGTAAAAAGTGTTCTATCACCTATCACAACTATGGATTTGTGGATAAAACAGGGATTTCGCTTTCAATATTCTATCATATCCCTGTTATGATATTAAAATAAATACTACGTACTTCTGTTGTGTACTTGACTGGTTTACCGCGAAGAGAGGGCTGATGAGTTCCCACAACTACACTATTGCCTCCTAATGGGACGAGAGAAGTGGATAGGAACTGAAAAACTTGCTGTTATTGTAGATCTGCATCTAGAAGGCTATTCCAGTAGAATAGCAAGAAAAGTTGGCGTAGCTCAATCTACAGCGGTGTTTACAAACTGGTACCAATGCAAGTGTTTCTAGATCTAGAAGATCTCCGGTAACACCATATGGGGAAGACCAGTTCATATGTCGAGAGTCAGATAACTCGTACATCTGAAATACGCGAGGAAGTTAATAGTATGCGAACGGCTCCAATCTCTGTCTCAACCGTGCAACCTCGCCTTCGTGAACAAGGTTTAAAGGGATATGAAGAAATAGTCAGACCGAAAAATTCAATGCCATAGCCGGGATATGAACCACGGATCTTCTGGTTTCCGTCCAGCCGCTCAAACCATTTGAGCTACTATGGCCAACGTGCCAACATGATATTAAATTCTCCAACTGACTCGTGCTTCTCCCGCTAAACCACATAGGAGTTCTTATAAAGTACTTACAGCATAGTAAGTCGCCATTAAGGTAGTTGTCCCATGTGTTTATGAGAACTCCTAGGTGGTTTAGCGGGAGAAACACGAGTCAGTTAGAAATTAATGTCATGTCGGCATGTTGCCCATATTAGCTCAAATGGTTAGAGCGGCTGGACGGAAACCAGAAGATCCGTGGTTCAAATCCCGGGTATGGCATTGAATTTTTCGGTCTGGCTCTACTTCTTCATAGTGTATCCTACACACGGCTAGTGTGAAAGAACAATTAATTTACTTTAACGGGGTACTTAGGGAACAAATAACCTATATTACGCAAACAAAATAAGGTGAAAAGATTACAATGGGCACATCAACATAAAAAATGGAGCGTTCAGGAATGGTACAAGGTGTTATTCACGGAAGAAACTCAGTTTCAAGTGTTTGGAAGTCAGCGTAGGTGTGTTTATCAACTTCAAGGAGCACGTATGAAGAGTCAGTTTCTCATGTAAACAATGAAGCATGTTGGAGGGTCTGTTATTTTGTGGGGGTGTTCTATAGGTGATAAAAGTTGGTAATCTAGTGACAATTAATGCAACATTAAAGAGGGTTGGATATCACAGGATACTGATAAAAAATGTTCATCTATCTGGCAAGAGACTTGTTATTGGTGGTGGATTTATTCAACTGCAGGATAGTGATCCGAAACTTGCTTCTAGTTGTGCAGAGGGTATGTCGGTAGAAAAGAACAATGTGGGGGAAACGGAAAATATATTTGTCAGACTAAATTACCATCCCATTGAAATCTTATGGGATGAACTTGACAGGGAAGTGAGAAAACTTAGGTAATCTAATGTTGAACATCTGCAGAATAACGTACAGACGGTTGGAGAGCAATATCTGTAGAAACACTGTAAATCTTATCTCCAGAATGCCAATAGTTTGTGCAGCGGTTCTAGGAGTAAAGGCGGATAAGAGGAAGAGGTGGAAGATGCTAAAATCAACGCCATATTACATTGCACTTAATGCCAGAGAGAGATAATATTAATTTTGTTAGTCTATCTATCTTTTACGACGTGTTTATACATTGAAATAAAGTATTTAGCTTTTTCCATAGGTGATCAAAAACTTTTGAACGGTAGTGTACTTCGTAGCTCACAGAAGTCTATTCCACGATAGGAGCTATTGAAAGGTGGCTAGGACCAGCAGGTACATGTGAAGGTTAAGGGATACGAGGCAAAATTATGTGGAACAGATCTTAGCAGTCTTCACGGTGAAAGATGAGTGTAAAGATGCTCGGGGAAGTGATACCGAAAGTATGTAAGGATTTTCTGATCATGTTGGAAGTTTCTGAGCCCAGGATAATTGAGAAGCTTAATAGCCAATGGTTTGACTCCTAAGTCCTGGCATCTTTTTAAGTGAAGCTTTTGTGTGAAAAATAAAATATTTCAGCAGCAAATTTGATTTTATTCCACAAGTGCTCTATAAAATAATGCTCTTTTCTTTTTGTACATTTATACACTGTATGTTCTCTTCAGGTCAATAAACTGGAATGTCAAGTCAACAGCAAAAAGTCTTTTCAATACCTTCTGCCTTTTGCATTTATTGGAGGTGCCAAAGGCACAGAAGCTGCTCGCGAGCGCTCGCTCTTTGTTGTCCACTTGACACTCCATTTTATTTACCTGAAGAAAAGAGCAGTACATAATCATAGCAAAACTAAACACTATACTGTAGGACACATAATTTTATCGAATAATATCAACAGCATTGCCAACAATTGTTATATCGTACAAAACACTCTTTTAAATAAAAAAGAAAACTTCTGGGCCAACCCATTCCCATGCAGGAGATGTGTAGATAAGCCAAAAGAGATGGAAAATTTAGTGTAATTATATTGTGTCAATTAGGGGACAGCTTGATTCTACTCTCTGGTAGCCAGAACTTGTGGCGCTCCACCCTGTATATATTAGAATGCGAGTAAATCCTTGGCAGTTAGCTCGGAAGCCTTGCAGGATCCTCCCCTTAGTGTTTGTGGCGAGGCCTAGACTTGGTGATAATGCCGTCGTGACGGGCGACAAAACAACTCATTACCCAACACTCGCGGGGGGTGCCCCGACGCCTCAACATCACAGAGCTACTCTCTGTTTCAAGGGACCAAGCTGAAAGGGGATCCAAACCATATCAGAAGGGGTGCCCTCAACCTGAAATACCCGACATAACGTTCAAGGAGGCTAAACGTACAAGGTGAATACAAACTATATAAATGCTACCTAGCATAACACAGAAGTTACTCAGTTACTAATTTTATTGGTAACAATGATTTTTATTGTTGTTACTGACAAGAATAAAAACTAATTTATGTTAGTACAAAATGAAAAATCCCGATGTGTAGATTCACTATTGTTTATTTTTACATAGCTTCTACAAAGCTTGTGCTTCTGATTACTTCTTGATAATCGGGAAAAGCTTTTCTGGAATATTGTCATTACCCATGGCCGTGGCTGACCTACCTGACCCAGAGCCTTTTTCGGGGTGGTTTTCGGGGTCGCCAAGCGAATGCTGGTTAGGTTAATTACATCCCCCAAATTTCCTGTCCTGCAGTTCATCCCCATTATTATTTCATATCTTTCATCTGTTGATCTCATCTGTTGCTCTGTCGGCAGGTGTCTCGGCAGTGCATTGCAGGATTTTATGCTCTGACTGAACCAATTCCTCCGGTAGGACGGATGCCGGTCTCCGCACCCAGGTCTCGTAGTGGGACAATTTCCGAACCACAGTCGGGTGGAATGTCGGTTGTCATGGCCGGCCGGGGGAAGTTTTCTTCTAAGTGAAATGTGGGGACCCTGTCCTTTGCATTGTCGTGACTTCTTGGGACGGCCGTCTTGAGTTTCCTCTTGCTTCTTCCTTCCTCCCCAGGGATATCACACTTGGGGGCATAGGTACAATAAAGCAAGTGTGGTTTCCGTGCCAAGTCCCCTCCGAACTAATCCAGTTACCCCGTTTAGTGTACAAGGGGATAGATGATGTTCAATTCGATAGTCGAATGTTTAATTGTCACGTACTATAAACTGAATGAGAAACAACTGAATAGGACTGCTCCTTAAAAGTGACAAAGTATTGAACAATTCAAAATAATAGAAACCGATATCTCCGAAATAGCTAATATAAAAGTATATTGAAAATAAATAATGCGTTTTAAAATGTTCTACATTTCTCTGTTGTACATTTTTATCTAACTCTTGTGTTTGGCATAATGAGGCGGTCCGGCCCGTAGCGAACCCCGTCAAGCTCTCCCTTGTGCTCAACGTCTCACAATTAAGGATTGGTGGCGTGAGGAGGTTAAGGAAAGGAAAATTGTAACCGGTTCGAGGTGACTTGTAGCTCCCGCATGAGAACTCTCATCTGTACTTCAGGAGTGGTTGCGTCCTGACTGGTTGTGGGTTGAATGATGAAACCTCGAATCTGGTAGACAGAGGTTTATTATTATCCTTAGGCTCCTTTGCTCGCCACCGTAAAGTCGTCGTCGGTGTGGTGGCTGTGTTTAGCGTCACTGTCAATATTGTGATGTGAAGCGCAGAGGCGGTATCACTGCTTAGTCGAACTGGATATATTTATCGTCTTCCCTATATATTACTCTTTGCGCTAACTCTCACTGGAGAGATTGTTGGATATTGCACTTTGTCTCTGTGCATGGCGCGGAAGTGTATTTGTTAGGCGGCGCCAAATGCGTGTCCGTCTCACGTAGAACTCAGGACCAAAGTGCTCTTACTAGCAAAACCTACTTTCCGCCATCACTTTGAATTACCCCCACCCTAGGTATTTCTCGGAGTTTGCAAAATCACATGTACGAATATCAATTTTCTATTGGCTGCAAACTATCCTCACTTGAGATACGTGTTCATAATTTCCAGTTTCGGACCGAATATCAGAGGCGCTTTCTCTAATGGTCCGCATGCAAAAATGTATGCGGGAGCATGCGTTCTGCGCGTCGGTCAAACTCTTATAGCCTGTTGTCAGAAGCACACATGGGATTTTAGCAATGGGTTGGTTTCCGACTGGATAGCACCAAATTTGTCTTGAGGGCAAAACAGACAATAGAGTAGGGTGGTTTGTTTACAGGGATTGTCAAAGGGAGTTTACTGACCTTCGCAGAGTGGTCTTGTCACTGTGACGGTCTCCGGAGTATATGCTAGCATTATGGCATATGTCTATTCTGGTATACGTCATTTATTTATATTTATTCGTTTGTGTCAATGTCTTTCTGATATCAAGTTGTATGTCGTCTCAGTGTTGCACTTCGCAGGATTTTTGTAAAGAATTCGTGGTATGAACATTACGTTGTCTTGTAAACAACTGCAACATTATAAATTAATCAAAATTGTTAGAAATAAAAAATCGGAGAGTATTACACCTAACCATATATAGCGTTGGGATTTTCTTGAAAATCGTTTCCTAACTTCAGAAGATACCCAGTTTACACACTAATTTTAGTGTTTGTCTAAATTCTCGATTTTGAGGAGTTTGTAATTCAGAGACACATAAACCAGACCTTTCTTTTGTTCTAAAAGTGAATATTTTATTCATGGGGTATCATAAGAAGTATTGTTGGTAAACTTTTCAAATGGTGTACAGAATCTTATTTTCTTACTAGGTGCGTAGTAGTGATAGTAATAACAACTGCATCGCAGAGTACTTGGTTGTTTATCTCCAGGATTTACTTCGCATAATAAAGCTTATCTTTTGAAGGTTTACTGAACATAGATGATTGCAAACTTGAGATAAGTATGGAAAACTCGTTAAAATTACTGACATATCAGCTCTAGCAATATGTTTGTTCTATGGTGGAAATCGATGACGAGAATTAACCTACTAGTGTGCCAGTTCAATTGGTGTTTATTGTTTTTTATACCTTGTGTGACACAGTCTTACATGTTCTTCAATCGGTGGGGAGAAACCAACACTTCAACTTCTAGGTTTCAAATTAATGTTTAGGTGCTATAAGTTACGTATTAACAGATGACTTTTCTAAAGAGAAGTCTAGCCTTCAGAAGAATCCCGTCATTGATAAATTCGCTAGTGTACCCAGGTCAAAATTCTTAAATATCGCTTTGGCAAAACATAGTATACAAGTAATTCTTAATTTATAAAAACAGAGAGGATATTTCATTTTCTTACATCTGAAATGTTTGGAAATCCACCCCCTTCTGTAGAAATTATATTTCAAATTTTGAAGAAGAATATCTGCATTGATTTATTGTAGAAAAACTTCACCCATTTAAAGATGATATAATTTTTTATCACTTCTGTCCACACTTCCTCTCAATTCAATGTTTTGCGAAACACGCGGATAATACTGCAGCTAATGTTTGCTAATTCCATATCCATTTTTTGAGGGCGCTACATATATACAACTTCAAAACCCCTCTGTACTTGAAAGCAGATAATGGATCCACAACCTTCAGCCTCTGATGATCACACACTCCAATTATAAGACTGTCTCTTGCAAGCGAGAAAACTATCACGTATTATTAATAATTGCATGAGGACTAAAGGAGAGAAGGGTCTGTAGGCCCATTCCCTTTCATTACCCTCCCTCCTAAGCAAAGCGGCAACTAACTTCCACTTTATGTGATCAATTTCGCTGCACGGAAAGAGGGATGAACTTTCCTTAGATACAAGTTAGCTCCGGAAAAATCTATAACGTACAATTAGACGCGCAATTGTTTTAACTATCCAGAATATGTGAATTATGGACCAGCGACGGTGCACTTAGTGAATACCTGAGAGAAATTTGGAGGTCTACTTACTCCAACCTTTCAAGTTAATTATTAAACTAACTTTTCTGACGTTTTATAGCTGTCTGGTAGTTCCATTTATTATCCTCTATTTCACTGCCAGAAATATGTTGTTGATGGAGCGTAGCTAGAGCCGCTCTATCTCGCCTGAAGTTTAGGACAGGGTGAGCCCAGGTTAAATAATCGGTGGTAAGGCCATCCTGGATGTAATCGAGGAAGATAAAAGCACCCAGTTTGATATTTGTCTTGCAAACGATCTAAACATGTTACTGCACTCGCTTTTTAAAACTAACATTACATCATAACCATTAAAAAGGACATTACTCCAGCTAATTTTAACGGAAGTATTTAATGGGACCTGCAGCATACCTATTATAGGTCTCAGTTGGCGAAGTGCTTCAGAAGAAAAGTGAGTGAAGAAAAGAAACAAAATGACGCCGAGAGAAAAAATTTGCAACACAGGAGAGGAAAACAGTATCTGAGAGTATATGGTTAATTATTTGAATATCAATTTTTCACTTAACTGTATAGAGAAGAGTAATTCGTCATATAAGTTTAGATGAAATGGATAAAAATCGATCTAGGTTTTATTGTGCCATGTATTCAGGTATAATTTTTCAGTTAGCAAATGCCGCAAAAATCTGTCGACTTTTCTCGCACTACGCCCCCGCGGACAGGTACCTACGTGGCAACTTTGATGGAGAAATACAGGCCATCTACCTAGCTATACAAAATTAGTTTATATATTCCAAGCATTTCAACAAACTTTAATAGATTCACAGCTGCCATCCGAAATCTGAAGAGAATTATTCTTTTCTAATGTACATCAGCACATGAAGGAGTGGAAGCCAATGAGATAGCGGATGGGATGACCAAAAAGGTAATATGTATTGTGTGTTTTGGAGCATTACAATCAACTCAGCCAAGAAGAGAATCATAAATAAAATACATCAATCAGGGAAAAGGGAGACTTTTCAGTGTGCAAAAGGGAGCAATGAGAAAACTCAACGATTTATGGCCAAAAAGCAAAAACAGAACAAGGAAGGGAGATATGGTAACTGTTCGACTAGAAACTGGACACGATTGCTTAGCAGCAATATATAAAATAGGAACATATAAAACGGAAGAGTACGTAATCTGCAAAGCGTCTGAAGCAAGAATGAACTCCGATTACCTTCTGCATTGCGCTACAGGTACTCGATTCCAATCTACGAAAGAAAGAATTACCAGTATTATACAACTTGTTTCAAAACGACACCGAACGATTAGAGCCGTTCCGTAGTTTATAACTTAACTAGTCCGAATTTCGGTGTCGCAGCTTCGAAGTTCCGTTACGTATAATTTTATGCAGCATTAAATATTACGTGATTTTGTGATTAGGTAGCGCAAGAACCACTGCTGTGCGAACCTCAAAAGTTATTGGGACGCACCAGCCACGAAAACAAAAACATTACTCCATGCTCTTTATCAGTGACCCTAGTGTACCTTTCAGGTAATGGGGCAAAGGGCTGTTACTTCTAAAAAAGTCAACTAATAAGTCGGACAGTTGTAAGCTTGCTCTTCAGTGTAAAACTACACATTCCGTCCTATCAGGGAGGATTTTGCGCGTACTTAGATAGCAATTCCAAAAATATGGAGCGCTATACGAACGCCGAAATGACTGATATGGTTTTGATGGATGGAAGAGCTGAAGGGAGTTCAAGGAACGTAGGATTAATTTAGTTTCATTAAAACTATGAATTGTAAAATTAGTTACATCAATGATAATATTTATTTAACTTCAGAGCATTTTGTTATGATCTTAATTGTACAATACTTTCAACCACTTACTGTAAATATCAACAGCTTCAATTTGAGTTTCGAATGCTTTATATAGTGTTATCAAACACTTGGAATAAAATACTCGTCTCATTGCATAAGGAATTTAGTTTTGGTTATTTTATCTACAGTTCTTTGATGTTGTTTCCTGTTCTGTTTATCATTTGATGCTTCCATCCTCAACCTTACTAACATTAACTTCCCTCTAAATTGTATAAGTTGCATATGTCCACCAGCTTAATTGCCACCATGGACTGCTATAACGGAATTTTGGAACAGTTAAACACTTATAAGCAATAATTAAGCAATAGCTTCTTTTTGCGGTTTCATAACTCAAAGAAATTCTTAACAGTAGCAAGCTACTGTAGAGTATGCCGGTATGTTTACGAACAGTTACAGCACGTGGCACGGCGTGTGACCTATACCTGCGAACTCCAATAGCGTGAGATACGCGTCGCTGTTGCTGTAACTGTCTAATCCATACTCCTTCTGGAGCACTTTTATGCGGCTCTATTGGCAGGAAAAAACTATCTATATGTATCCCATAGAAGCTTAGCAGCTACTTCTATACGTTCGTTCGCTGTTGTTTTGAAACACCTTGTATAGGGCAGCCAGGAGTAAAATGGATTAAAGAGAAAGAAGACAACAAAAGCTAATCCCTTTAACTACTAACTTATTTGTGAATCCATTATAAGGTTATATTTTTGGTTCTTAAAATCATTATATTTGTATACTTGTATTATATTTGTATACTTGTATTATATTTGTATTAATGAAATGTCAGTTATCTAATGAATTGAAGTCCAATAAAGCCATAAGTAACAGGAGCAACGATTTTTCAATTTTTGGACACAAATATTTGAAACATATGGAAACAAATACATATTGAAATGAAATAATGTTGTTTGGAGCATAAAAATAAATAATAACGGGCCAGTAAAGTTTAGCCCGCTATTATAACCCTAGGTTCATAATACATGACCCTTTTAAAATTGTCCTACGCTCCAGTGCATTCATCACCGCAAGTGAATTTTTCAGTATCGTAACAACATTAACAAATACATCCAAAACTCATAACCTTATCAACAATATGGCCGAAATTTGGGCTATAACATATTTGGATTGTAGTACAACTATGATATTAATTTAAGAAAATAAACATTGTTGCTTTAGGATTTCAAAATGCTGTCCATAGGTGTCCTTAACGTCACAATTAAATGGTTGATCTTGCTGTTGGGATGAGTTTATTTAAAAAAAACTGAGAAACGGTAAACAAGAGATGTCATTTGGCTGGCCCCGTAGCTCAGTCGGTAGAGCACCTACCTACCGTGCTAGGGGTCCCGGGTTCGATTGTGGTGGGGATATTTCTCCGACCAAGATAATTCCCCATCTTCCCCAGAGTCCGGAAGTATGCACGAGAGTGTGAATATGTGCGTGATGTAATGATTAAAAACCAAAGATAACGAGTTAACACCTTCGATATGTTCCAAAGGAGAACGGCCGCCGATATGTATAAATGGTACAAGCAAAAAAAAAAAAAAAAAAAAAAAAAAAAAAAAAAAAAAAAAAAAAAAAGGTAACTAATTCAGAATTGACCTCAGAGTATATTGCCTTCTTCATATACCTCCATCGCGGATACATAAGACCGCTGGTCTATGGAAGGCTGTCAGACTAATGAAGAATGTTCGAAGACGTGAGAGGAAGTCCGTACAATGCCTAACGCAACAATAAGGTGTGCTTATCGCTTAGAAGTAACGTAAATGTAACTAAAACAGATGTATATATCGTAAACTTCTAGAACTGTCACTGCCACGTAGAAGTCGCCTATTTAGTTATACTTAGGCAAAGGTTACACTGAAAATTCACCGAAAATGTTGAAAATCATGGAATTTCCTTTTTTGGCATTTTTGGTACCTTAGGGCGTGTAGTAATAGATGGCATGCTATTTTCACCATTTGCACCAGTTTAGGTCATCACTTGACAATTTAAAGGGACCTTTAACAATCCTTAAAAGTAACAATCATTAATTTACAGTTAATTTTGTGAGAAACCCTTTTCTGGCACTTTCCAATATACAAAATGCCTCACGGTCAAAGTTTTTCATTTAACTTGAAACTTACAGGATAAGTCCATAATATGCAAATAGGAAACTTCACATTCCCCCTTTTTGTCAATGTTTATGTTTTGAAAATTCTATGGTGTTAAGGAACAAAGAAGTTAATTTTTTCAAAATTTTGAGAGCTAACACATGGAAAATAGTTTAGAACAAATGCTACTAGAATATTCCAAAAAGAAGAATGTGGGTCTTTTAAAATTGCTCTGTACTAGCCAAAAGCAAAATTTAACTTTAAAGCTCAATTTTTTTACGCGTAGAACTTTTTTAATTTTTACAATATTTTCACAAAAAATAATTAGTAACTAATGAATTATTTGGTGTAGGTACAGGAAAATTTGCAGGCAAGTTTAAAATGATACTCTAATCATGTGGCTAAATTTTCATAATAACAGGATTATTATTATAGAAGTTGGAATTTTCAGTGTAGCCTTGCCTTAATGCTAGGATGTCCTTTAGAATACAAAGTACAAGTCCCAACAGTCTTCTTAACATCCGCAACAAATCATACCCTTTCCCAAGAATGTAATCTGTCTCAAACTAGAACGTACCTGTGGTAAACTTATGAGAAAGGCGACAGAGAGAGGGCGAGAGGGAGAGAGAGATATTTAACAGAACGCTTTCCGGGTTTACGAATCTTATGAAATGGTACTGAACAACGTATTAGCAAGATTATAAAATGTGTATTATTTGTTAGTGAGGGCATGTACCAAAAATGGAATGGCTGGGGATAGTACATTTTGGCAAATGCGATATAGTGCTAAATGCTCAAAGGGTTGACTTTTGTATTTTTATTTTTCATAGCCCCGTACCACTATAGGTATAACGTATTTTAAATTCGATAACATGAAAAAATTACACTAAAATGCGATAAAAGTTTGAATTGTACCTATGAAAATTGATCAATCACTTTTCTAATGAAAAAGTAAAACAGTAAAATGAAAACATGTTTAAGGAATGTTTGCTTAATTGCAACCGAAGCATGAACCGTTGCAGGAAGAAAATACGAGAAATGTTCGCTTTTTCTTATGAGTGGTTGGCAAATGTACTCGTAGGGTCATCGTGACAGGGTATTGTCAATAAGATTTGAAAGATATAAGTGAAAGGAAAACTCGCTTTTGTTTTGAAAGGTATGAGCTTTTCAGTCTCCAAACTGGTGCAAATTACGCAAAAAGGTAAATATCTAGTCTGGCTGCAAACTGTTGCACACCTGGAGAGGGTTTAAGGATCTCTGCAGTGTTCTTGTGATCCTACGAGACAGTAGACACATTGAAAGAGGTTTCAGTAAATATGAGGTAATATTTAATGACAAGAAGAACAAAACAGAATAAAATATTAAAGTATGCTCCATTCTTTCCATGATTGTTTTGTGCATGTTATTTTATTAATATGGTTTTGCACTAAAATACCTATTTTTTTCTGTATGGATTCTTTTTTCAATATATTGCTTAAACTAATAGTAATTTTTTCTTAAGAAATACGCAATTTGCTTAATCATTTTAATTTACGATTAATCCTTCATAAATAGCATTTTAATCTTGTTTTGAAACAATTAACTGATTAGGAATATACTATACAATGCTACATTTAGAAATCTTAATGTCGAATTTCCGACTTCAGAATGTAAAACGTCATCAGCTCCAGTAATGGCATATTCCGGAAAGAAAGGAATCGATTACTGTTACTAAAACCTTTAAATACAAAACACAAAAGATTTTGCACTACAATGAAACTGATTACCTACACTTGCATAAAACATTATGCCCTTCTGAAATAAGTTGAATAAGTTTGAAGCTTGAGACCTTCTATTGCTGCATGTAATTGGTGATATCGAAATTAGTATATTTTTTTGACAATTTTCCCTTCGGTGCGGATTCTGTTCTTCGAGGTTTTTCACCACCACATGCCTTCAATGGCGACAGTAATTTTAGGCTTCGTTAGGTCAACTTCAGAAGCAACATTTAACATAAATATTGTGGCTATTTTGAATTTTAGCGCTAAAGGTTTAGTACTGCCAAAGGTTCTGTCAGAAAAATACAAACTTGCTCTAGAAACATAATTGCGTGTGAAGAAGCGAACTTTGTCATGCATTTTGAAGGATGATTTACATTTTCGTACATATGAAAGGTACACACAGCATTTACTAACCGAAAAATTAAAGGAGATACGCTGGGTTCGACCCCAAGCCTTGTTGACGACGTCGGGGAGAGTCAGTTTCATGACATCCTTTTCACAGATGAAACAATGTTCACCGTTGAAGAGTCGTTTAACAGCAGAACGATAGTGTGTATGCACGGTCCTCCAAGGAAGCAAGAGACAAAGTTCCATATTGCAGCGAGGACATCACCCCGCTTCTGTCATGGTATGGTGAGTGGTTTTCTGGCGGGGAGCTTCAGAGGTGCATTCTCAATCTATTGCATTATTCTTAATGCAGAAGCTTAAGGCGATAGAATGTCAAAAACGGCACCACAATATTGAGATGCTAAAACAATCAGTCAGGTCGACTGTGAAAAAAGATTCATTGGACACAATTCCTGCAGCTATTGATGAGTGGCCTGAACGTCTTCGCCGCATGCGGTGATCATTTTCAATACGAGTTGAATCAATTTGTAGCTTTTTCTGTATTATTTCAGAATATATGTATGTCAATGAATATGCATTGTTTTATTTAGTAGTCATATGTATTGAAAGTAGTGACAGAACTTATGTACACATCTCTCCCTTTCCAATGTCGAACCAGTAATCTAAATGCGTTGGGTTAGCCACCGCTCAGAGTAGAATTCATTAAGAGAAGGTATTTCTGTTCTCCCTCCTTTCTCGCTGAATTTTTTTATTCGTTGTTGTTGTTTTGTCAGTCAAAGAAGGGGCAGCTGTGTGGAATCTTAATATTAGATAAACATGACGCATTACGAAAGGAAAAGATCATTGCGATCCAGGTTAATGGGCTGCTTATTCGAAACCAAGAACTGCGTTCAGTTTAATTGCTACACAATCTGTTGAATAGAAACAAGCAACTCTCTTAACCACTCTTATGTTATGAACTAATACATGTGAGTGCAAAGGACAGCCAAGTTAGGACGCTATTCGGAGAGCACTTGAACGAAAGCAGGACTGCCACAATGGGATGCGGTCGCAAGTCATCGGTTCAGAAACCAACTTCTGTTGGTATTTATTATGTGCTTCTTTAGAAAGGAGCATTGCGGTGCTGGAAAATGTTGGTTTCCTCACTGATAGCTACATTTAAAAAATTGATGATTATTGTAGAAACAGACTTAACCACACTAAAGATGGCAGAGAGGTTTAGGATAGCACGTTTTCCGGCTAATCAGGATGACGAATTTAAGCACTGAAAGCAACATATTAAACATATTCCAAGCATATGTTAATTAAATAAATGAGTGAATATATGAATGAATGAATACATGAATAAATAAATAAAACATGATTTACAGTGTTTATAATTATTTCATGAAAGCAACCTATTTTCTGAGCTTTCTTCTTGCAAACATGCAATAATATGTCCTCCAAGGTTAAGCCATATCGGACGATGAGTGAAGTGGATGAGTATATGAGCCCAGGGTTCATGGAGCTTACAGTTATCTGACCTTCATCTTTCAGGATAAGGTAAAACCCCGGGAAAAATCTAATCTAGATAACTCACCCTAACCGACATTCCAACTCGCGACCTCTTATACCTCAGGCAAACTGTACCACCTACGCTACGGAGGTGACAATCGTTCGATAATCTAATGGTGTTGATTCACTACACAAAACGCAAGGCAAACTAAAAGGTTTGTGTTATTTATAGTGTCATTTTTTTAACAACTCCCGTGAAGTTTAGAATAGGAATTTGTAGTCTTTCTTATCTCCAATGATTTAAGGCATTTTGTTACCAATGACTTACAGTTTTGATTCAATTCAACACAGCACGCATTCTTTACACTGATATCTTAAAAGAAATAAACCATACTGACCAACACAAATAGTAAAATAACGTTTGACCTCCGTATCGGGGTGAGGTTTAGCTCAATATGCACACAATACCAAGTTCCTGAACATCATCGCCAATGTTCTAAGCAACGCCGCCTGCGTCAATTTGAGCATCTTTTTTGTTTTATATTGCTTTAATTCATTCTCTCCCACTTCCACGCCCCCCTCCCCGTATCGTTTAACTTCCAAGGTAAATTCAGAGGTTTATAAACAAGTGTATTTTCACACTCGTAGTAGTGCTTGTTCATTGTATAATGTCGACATGTCTTTGAATAAGAGGAAACAAGGAAGACAATTAGGTATATCTTCTGAAAACCATTTCCTTTTCTATCAAAGTTTATCTCTGTCTCTGTACGTGCCACCCCTCTCTCTTCTCGTGATTTCCGTTATTTATGACGTTGATAATCTACTGCCTGATGAAACGAGCGCAGACTACAAGTTGTTACTACTAGCGGCCTCCATCAAAACCAGATGTTGGATGTTCTATCCAACTTCTGATTTATCTTTGGGATCGGGGCTGACAGAGGGGAAGCGTGTCGGATAGGGGAAGGATATCCAACCCCCGCCTGCTGATTGCGCAGTAATCGGGCCGCGCTTCGCTTCTCTGTACACAGTTCCCGAGCATTGCGGCTGCCTTCCCATTAATTTCGTATCGGAGCCTTACTCACTTATGATTTATTTTCAAATTACTCCAGTGCGCATTTAGCTGTTTTGGATCTATCTCTGGAGTGGGATTAATGTAGCTTAGGGTCGTAATACTTTCTCGGCTAAAGTAGGGCTTAAACTTGCAAGCTGCATAAGAAGAAATGAAGTATATTGGTACCTCTTGAGAATGTCTCTAACCAGGGCGGCACGGATTCGATCCCAGGCGACCACATGTGAGATTTGTGGTGGACAACACGGCGTTGGGGTGGGTTTCCTCCGAGATCTCCTGTTTCTCTCGCCATCTCACTCTACCGGTGCTCCATCTTCATCTCATGTATCATCAGTGTCACCGCCTGCGGTGCCGAATGTAGTAAAAGCGGGCGTTAAACACTACACATTAATTCATTCTTGAATATCCTTAGAGAACTTAATCTCCATATAGGTTACTTATGGGAATTTTGAATAAGCTTACACCGAGATCCATCAAGACTCATTGTTTATATGTTAAAACAATGGGTGGCATGCATAAAAAGTAAGCAATTGCTTTTACTTCAAATCTGTAGCAAAATCTAGCAATTGCTTTTGCATTAGCAAAAGCTAGATCACGTAGGCCAGTTTAAGCAGAAGCTATGACGCATAGCAAATGCTAGAAATGGTATGCATAATACCTAGGAATTGCTTTTGCTTCACAGCAAAAGCTCAGAAAAAACTGAAGTCTGCTTCAGTTCTGCCTTCGCTAGCTTAGCAAAAGGTTTATCGCAAGCAGAAATGGCTGCGTTTATGAATATTCGGGAAAGAAAGGGCTAAAACAAAAGAAGGAACCCCGAAGAACGGGATTCTAAAAAATGTATATAGATTTAGCAGTGAAAATGTTACGTGGTTTAGTGATTATTTTGTGGGAGAAAATCGCGAAACGATTGGAGAAGACGTGGATATACACCACAGTTTTTTTAAATACTCTATTTTGTATCTTGTTAACCTAAGCTGTTCACTGATAAGTAGCCTCTGGTACTCCAGATCTCTACTTTCCTCAGTTTCAAACTCACACATGCGCTGACGTTTTCTGCTTTGTGGTAGTACTGGCACACCTCCCTCACATGCATCTGTGCCAAAAAAGTGAAATACTGCTAAATGTCCTTTACATTCGAAATTTTTTAGAATACGCAACATATAATGAAATCAGAATGCATTTAATATACGAGGAAAATTATTTATTTCAAAATCTCACCTGGAATATTGTTTAAGGTTCTATTATTATCTGATGACATAAGCGAAAACAGTTGTTGCAGCCAATGATTCAATTTAATTTTTTTTTTTTCCCCTATTGCCTTCGTGTCGGTCTTCTTTTTTATTACAGGTTTTATGTTACTGAATTTCTTTGTGATTTGTTTTGAATTCATCCCTTTGCCACAAAGTTGCTCACTTTTCAGGTAACTAGTTCAATAGCACACACCAATACGCACAATACGTGTTAACAAACTATGTACAGTTCATCTGCTTTCACAACGTAGCGAAATTTGCGAATGCGCGCTGAGAGAATATCACTTGCAGTGGCCTGGTAGGCGGGAAGCAATTGCTAGGCATGGGTAGCAAATGCTTTCAAGCAAAAGCGAGTGAGTGCTTTATACATACAATTTATAGCAATTGCTTTTGCTTCGATCATTTGCTAGACTGCAAGCAAAAGAAATTGCTGGGTTTTATGTATACCACCCATGAGTTTACAAAAAAGCAGAAATGTTTACCAGAACGAATACCCTTGATAAATGTCTTTAAACGCATTTTAGATTAGATTAGATTGATTTGCGTTCAGTAGGTTCACTTGTAGCCAGAAAAGGCTGTGAACATTGAACATGTCCAGAGGTATACAGTTAAATAGCATATATATGTACAAAAGTTAACATAAGACACATAGTATACAGGCAATATGAACAACATTATGGAAAACAAAGCAGGGATAATTATATATATATATATATATATATATATATATAATACAAAATCAAACACTTTTTAATTCAGCTTTCACTTGGCTTATGCCAGTACGTCTCAACCTTCTTACAATGGATACCAATTTAGTTATTTCTTAAATACATAACCTACATTAAAAATAAACTTTCCACGTGCATCAAAGATTTATTGGCAATGATTTGTCATTGGAATAGTTAGATACTACTTAGAGAGCTACAGAAGCATTATCAGGATAATTTGTCATTCAGATAATCTTGTACAGAATAAAAAGATTTTGAGGAAAAGTACTCTCTAACAGCATTTTTAAAAGCACCTAAATTATTAATTTTTTCTTTAAGAACATTAGGAAGTGCGCCAAATATTTTGATAGTTTCATAATAGACACCTTTTTGGAAGCAAGAAAGTTTAGCACTGGGATAATGGATATTATACTTTTGTCTAGTGTTTATTTTGTGAATTACATTATTGGTTGCAAATAAGGCACGATTGCATACAATGAATTTTAGGATCGCGAATATATACAGGCAAGGAAGCGTTAATATCTTCGATCTCCTTAAAAGATCTTTACACATCTTTATGCAGCTTAGCAGATAGATAGTAGCAGCCAGACCCATTGGGGCTACCAGTGTGACCTTACGTGCTCCCGTAGAAGAAACAGGAGGATTGGCGACTAGATCCGGACAAGAATGTGCGCCAGCAACCAAGTCTATAACATCAGTTGTTATGTCGATAACCCTTCCCTTGCCAGACCTTATCTTCGGGTTTTCGAGAATAGATTAAACAACCTCAGGAAGAAAAGGGGCACTTGGAGTCGTGCCAAGTTTCAGGAAACAATCTTACCAGAGCCCAAATTCCGCCGTACTACCGCAACAGACCAACCGCCGTTGCCTATTTCTACAACCCTAAAACATATGACAGACGTGACGGTAGAAGGAGATGATGAACAGGAAATCCGTCGTGGAAGGGAATATACTCCAGTATTCGTCTACCGATGCGGAGCAATCATGAAGAAATAAAGAAGGATTGAAAAAAAGCGTGATAACGTTTGCGGTACATTCAAGTGACCTGACATCCGATTTTCGTTGGCGAATGCTTACGTGAACTGCATAATGCTACGATTATCATTTCATTTCCTCTTATTTCACAGTGGAAGGACCAGACGAGTTGGAGCATATGGAAGCGTTAGTATGATTTTGTAGAATTATCTGCCGTGGCGTTTGTGACGGGCTACAGAGAAAACTTTCTGTGGTGAGAAGTAGGCTTCTGAAGAGGGCGGTCCCGCCGCCCTTAGGATCTAATATCTGGACACGTTAGGGACTCCCTGTGTCTTAAGACTGCCGCCCCGTATCTAGTCGCCCTTTGTGCTTCGCTTCACCCCTTTCTTCTTGAGGTTTGCAGAAGCTCGATAGGTGACTGCATGGCTAAATGCTGAAATTCAATTACTTTTGTATTTGTTATACCTTCACCCAGCAGAGAGAAATAAAGAAGAAAACATTCTCATTTTTAACATTATGACTATTATAATTAAGTATACTGCAGCGTTTATATGTTTCACTTTATTAATATTGTATATGGTAGTGTAAACGCTGGACTGGATTACGCTACGGAGGGTATTCGGAACGGAGGACCATACGTGGTCTATTGTACCTATGCTCCCAAGTGGGGCTCCCCCGGGAGGAAGAATGAGGCAAGAGGAGTCAGAGGGTGATCTTCCGAAGGAGCCACGGCAGCACAGAGGGCAGGGTCCCTACACTTTACCGGTTGGAAACTCCCCGGCAGGCCAATACAACCGTCATCCTCCCCACTGTGGTAAGCAAACGCTCCCACCAGGCCAGGTTCGGAGACCGGAGACCGTCCAACAGGAGGAGTAAGTTCTACTAGGAGCATATCATCCTACGATGCAACGCCAAGACACCATCCGACACTTCTACCCTGAAAGAGACCACCAGATGAGAAATGATGTGAAATGATAATGGAGATGAAATGGTCGAACAGGAAATTCAGGGCATGTAATTTACCTACATAGAATGCGCCTAGCGACCCGGGGAAACCCCCAAAACGTCTTGGGTCAGGTAAGTTGGCCACGGTAATCGAACCCGGACCTCCCGAATGCGGGTCATAGACGAAACGGCCTGAGCCATCTCGCTCGGGCGACCGATATTTTTTATGTTGTGAAAATCGAGGCTTTAATAGGAATTCTTTTGTAATTTTTACCTCTCCATCAGACCAAAGCATTGTTTTGGTCGCAATCAATTAATGCAACTAAATGTTCACTGCTAAATGCATTTGAAATATTTGTACACTACACACAAGGGTTGAAACATGGGTGTCAATTTTTAAAACTTGAAAAATAAATAAGGTGAATATTTTTCAAAGTTTGGAACACGTAAGGTCTAATATAGTTTACTCATAGGCTATTCTCAGAATACTCAAGATATACACCAGGCATAAAAATATCTTACTGTATTAAATTAAAACTTTTGAAAAGACACTTTGAAAAAAAAAAAAAAAAAGTCTCTCAAATTGTCACTATATAGTGTAGTTTGGAGTGGGAATACTGTTAAAAATCTTTATGTCGCATCGTTGGAGGTACGGAACTCAAATACACCATTTGATATTTAAAATATTTCTCATTTTAATTTACTTCACAGATGCACACATATACACACACAAATACACATAGAACTGTCTTTCTTATTCAGGGTAATTTTTGAGAAGTCAGGAAGTTTCAAAACGTAAGCGTCCAGTGAAATCTCGATATAGAATTTTTGGGTGAAATGCAATACTTTCTGTACCTACATTGTTAGTACAGAGAAAGGACTCACAATTGACAGAAGACACAAGACTTAGATGTGGAAACAATTATGCGGCTTTAAGATAAATGGTAGACTAATTAACGCAACAATTTAATCCAGTGGCAAATGAAACAGTGTGGACGTTGTAATAAAGCCGGAGAAATCCTGATGTAATTTCATCTTGCCTGGATACGATGAAGTGAACCGGAGTGTGAGTCAGATCATAGCGATCCGCTCTCATTACAGGAAGACAGACATCGTAAATAAATGTTCAGACATTTATTATGTGTTTCAAATGGGAACATGTTTGTCCTTGAGCGCTACTAGGTCAGCAACCAACCGGCCTACTGCGGTGTTGTATTTCATTCCCCCTAAGTGATGTTGACTAATCAATCTCAAATAAATACTTATCGAGCCAAGACAAAAATTCAGATTTTGCAATGAGGAAGGAAAGAGTAATGTATTTAACATAACCGCAACAACCCCATAGTTTTAGCTCAAATAGTTTTTCTAATACAAATAAATAGATATCATTATATTATAACAATGATTGCGACGTAAGCACTGTTATGAATACGATATTGGTTGGCATGTATGCGTGAACGTATATTTGAAATTACTCATAAGTGAAACGTAAACATTTGACATTACGTGATGTAAGAATTGCTTTGAATAAGCCAAAGTGTTTGTTAAATTCGATGAGAAGAAACAATACACTTCCTGTTAGTCTGACAGAACGTCTATGGTCACATTATATCTTTGTTTATGAATGGTTCGTAATCTATTTACTCTAGAGAGTTCAAAGCAGTACTTTTTAGTTACTCTTCCATATATCAGGTGGATCAATGAGATACCATCCACCTTCCCACTTACTACTGCCAGAACTATCCAATTGAGATAATGTAGGCTCAGATTATGTTGCAAACAGAAATAATATCTTTATACTGACACGTTGAACGACTTATTCACGAAGAAATTAAAGAACACAACAAAACTGGGAAAACTGCGTGAGACATCAGATAAACTACAAGAAGACGACTTTTGGAAAGAAATATCACGTAATGAAATTTTGGAACCTATCATCATAATTTTGCAGTACTCAAACAATGAAGATGATGACAAAGACGAATTATCTCTTTACGTAAGTAACATTCACAGCTATGCGGATGCACCGTTGGCATTTTCATTGGATTAGAGAAATAAGTAATTCATAAACTATAATTAATTTTAAACTAAATATTTAAACCATTTGTGTAATATACGAATATCCACGTTGTAATTGTGATTTCAACAACCGCATTATTATAAAACTTACGAAAATTCAGTTTGCGTTAGCGCCAATAACACTAGCAAGTGTGCGAGAGGGAAATATTAAGAGTGGAGGTAACGAGGTGGTAACGCTGAAGGCTCTAGCGGATCTGATTCGCTACAGGCGAGAAATTTTCCCATTTGAAACACATAATAGGAAGATATTACTCCACAGAGCGTTGAGGCGTATTGACCTTCAGGTGACCAGCACTGAGTCGTCTCTTATCTGGTCTTATCGTCTTTTATCTGGTCTTATCGGATCTTATCTGGTCGATTAGAAGAGTGGAATATTAGTAAGCTGATGTACAGTAAGTTACGGAACACAAATAGAGCGATTGGAAGCTGCATGTGTCTATATGATATGTTTTATCGCGCCTGCCGAAGTTTGACACATTGCTATCCAGAAGACATGATTACATCTGAACAGAGTATATATACATAGACTCACCGTGAACGTGCGAAAAGCTGAGGTAAACATCTCTGTGTTACGAATTTTTTCCGATACGCCTTCTGGCTTTGCCATGTAGTACTTGGCAGGAGAGGCGCACTTATCTGTTTACACAGCACGGCTGGCTATCAGAGGGGAGGAGCATGTCACAAAAATAGGTCATTACTAGGGGGCGGATTTTGCCCTATTTGCCTATTTTATTCCTTTGTTCAGAAACGTAGGCTTTTAAGTTATGAGCACGTTTCCTACAATTATTAACCTAGTTTCTTAGTTTTATAGTGCCTATAAATGCCTATTTCATACATTTGTGCCTATTCTGCTTACTAGTGCCTAAAACTGCCTGTTTAGCCAATTTCTTCTGCTTCTAATTTGTGAGAACAGCTTCTGCATTTGTTAGTTTCAACGTGAAGTTTTCGGGGAAGAGAGATTTCTTACTGCGGCACATTGGATATACAAAAAGGTGTTTATTAAGGAGACACATCTGTGCAAATTGGCCTAAAACTTGCAACAATACCAACGTTAGTTTTTGTTTTAAAATTAATATAGACATACTTCAATAATATCAAGTGTTTTTTTTTTTTCTAGCGGCAGTACACACATGACTATTTAAATAACCCTTCATCTGTATCGCAGCTGCTATTACGTAATTTTAACTTCAGATTTCTCAGATTTCATATTTTCTACATTTTCCTAACTTCAAAATGTTCTACAGGATGCAGTTTTCTATTAATATGTATGAAATTCTAAACATGCCTGTAAGTGCAACTGCATTTTAAATGTACCCATTTACATTTGTTGTGTTTTTGTTATTTTTATTGAAAAGGATTATAATGCTTACTTCTTACTGAAAACGCTTAGGAAAATAAAAATTGTTAAATAGGTATGATTATTTTTTCCCTTCGTTGATATGGCACAGACAAATATTTCACATAGGTACAGGTCATTAATAGGTTAAAATGTGTGCAGAAACTTATACTACAACCATTAATTTTTAAAATTACAATATGTGGGACATTTTGCAAATTGCCTGTAATTTAGACATAAATTAATGTTAATTCCTCAGAAACTATTGTACCTAGAAAGCTGAAACTTGGTATTATTCCATTCTTGATCGATCACAAAAATGAATGGTATAAATTTGAAACAAATCTAACAAAAGCTTCAGAGATTTTAATTTTCGCCGTTAAGCCCCCCCCCCCCCTTGAACCCCATGTTTTTCTTTCTCGAAATGGTTAATTACTCCACAAATTTCTGCACATTATGGTTCTTACTTAGTAAACCGGATTTATATGTATATTAATTATACGACAATATCTGTTATTTTAACTTGCTGTGGAGCCATTTATGAAATTTGGAATAAATGTAGAACTATTTCGTCTAGGGAACCGCAAAATAGTACATGCGCATTTGTTACAGCATATGTTGCGATGATTGTTATTTAGTTATAGTGCATTTATTTTTTAAGAGTCATTTTACTAAAATTGTGTATTTCTAAGTGTTTACTTAGCAAATATTTATTGCCTATTTTGCCCATTTTAGTGCCTTTTTGCCTGCCTATTTCACACATTTTAGTGCATATAAATCCGCTCCCTAGTCATTACTGAGTGCAGAAAGTGTGCCAAGGAGAAGAATAAAATTGACTTATTTATTTCTGATGTGAAGTTTCCGATTCTTGCATATCCATTTCACTTGCATGAGCTCCCATCTGTGGCGATGACGTATAAAGGATGGATATCAGTGCTCATGTTTGTAGAACGTCCGTTGTTTTTTCTAGAATCCATATAAAACCAGCCAAGTATTTGCTGCTTCTGCCTCTTCATCACTGTTATCCAAACCCACATTGATTACTATTCTTTCTATTTGTTCTTTCATCAAGGCATCATGATACCAGCATTCTATTTCTATGGACGTAATTTTGATGTACCTACGCATTTTTCCAATCCTCTTCAGTGTTGTCGTTTAAACACTGTTTGGTTAGTCCTTTAAGTGCGCATAAGTTCAATGAACACACATTTTTCTGTTATTTTTCGCCTCATGGTGTTTCATGTCAGTTCAATGGGATTGAAATCGCAGTGATAAGGCGGCAATCTATATCCTGGCGTTTCATTAAAATGTGTCGCATATTCTTACATTTTTTTAAAAACTAATTAGCTTTTTCAAATACTTTAACGATTCTTTTCATCGTGGCTTCACTTGTTCCTATTGCCCTAGCAATTCTAGCCACTGCCCTTTGTAAAGGAAGAACTAGACCGTTTCGCTTTTCTGTTTTTTGTTTGTAATTTTACGTCCTCCAACGTTAAGTCATATTGGACGGTGAATGAAAATGGGTGAAATTATGCTCAGATGTGTCCAGGGCCCATGAAGCTTAGAGTTACCCGACATTCGTCTTTAAGGATAAGGGAAAACCCCGGAAATAACATTACCTCGGTAACTCACCCTGACCGAGATTGAACTCGGGACCCCTTGAACGTGAGGCAGACACGCTATCATCTACGCTACCGAGGTGGGCGCTTTTCCTTCTGCAGAACTGGAAAACATTCTGAATAATCCTTCTGCTTTGGAAGTTCACAACCTTCCGAAGTGACTTTTTTGAAGTTTCCATGTTTGAAAATTATTATAAGAGACACCAACTTTGTGATTTGACACTACACTGTACTGCGGTACTGATAAGGCACATAACAGTTACCAATTGGATTAATAACGTAATAGTTTGTTTCTTATGTAATTTACGCCCTCCAACGTTAAGTCATATCGGACGATGAATGAAATGATGCTCTAAGGAGTCCAGGGATATTCATCTATCAGGATAAGGGAAAATCCCTGAAAAAGCCTTATCCGGATAACTCACCCTAACCGAGATTCCAATTCGGGACCTCTTGAACGTGAGGCAGACACACTTCCATCTACGCTACCAAAGCGGGCAATAACTTAATAGACAGTCTGCAGTCAACAATCACAACACGTGGTCCCTACTACCGCCACACATAAACAAAGCTCAGGCTCTTTGTCCCGGGTAATATATAGATTGAATGCCCGTATAAATCGAAATCGAATAGGAGATAAACGTTGTCTTTTGGAAGCCGGTCAAAACTCAATTTGTTCTTTATTTGTCAAATCTTAAATTGCATTGATGTCGCCCTGTATCTCTATTAGGTATATTAATAAGGGTACACTTAACTTCAATAAGTGTATGATTATATAAGTGCAACAGATATTAAAATCGCCATCTGACAGAAATATGGCGGACTTGTTTACTCAACTAACGTAGCATGGTGGGGCTTACTGAACAAAAGTTATTGAAAACAATAGCTCAGCGAAGAAAGAGATGTTGATTTATACCAAATTACGATCTGAAGCTCCATTCTCACTTTGGTTGAGAGATGCAGCTTACAAGCATTTGTTAGTTTTTATTTATGCCACACTGAACTCTTAAGTCCTCGCATGTGGAAGGCCCGCAAAGAGCAGATATTCCGAAGAAGAAGAAGAAGAAGAAGAAGAAGAAGAAGAAGAAGAAGAAGAAGAAGAAGAAGAAGAAGAAGAAGAAGAAGAATAGGAGGAGTAGGTGGAGCAGGAGATCATGGACTGGTACATATACAAAAGTTTTCCCCTTCGCCAATCTTATTATTGCTTTCAGCCCACAAAGCATTTGCTTTGTGGCTTCTCTCCAACTCCAACTCGATACTGACAGGCTGTTAACAGCCAGAAGGTTTTTGCTGCGTACCCACCCAGGTTTTGGGTCTGACCGCAGGTTGATAATTTTGATGATTACAGGATGAGGTGGGATTATTTTAATGAGGAAATTTTGATGAGGTAGCTTTTTGCTCCTCTTTATTTTGTACGGGGTGCCAAACCGCTTTTTTGTTTACACCCTGGTGTTTTATTTTGATATAAAGTGGGGGTAAATTTTGTAGCCAAACAGCTCATTTGGAGATCTTTGAAATTCAGCTTATGCTGCTGTTTGGATTAACTCCTCTGTTACCTCGGGTGCCCGCATGACATACGGGGTACCCGGTAAAGCCTGAAGCGGCGTCTCGTAGCGTCGTAATCTCCTAGAGACCGAACCAGGGCGATTCTGTGAGCTGGAATTTGAGCGTAGCATTTTGTCGCCCGGCGCCTAATTTCGTCCTCCACGTATGGGAGAAGACAAGCTTCGTGAAGCAACCTCACGGACAGTACGTTAGCTGACATATATGTCCTCCACCGTGGCGTAGCGGGCTAAGGCAGCATGCCTTGGTCCCTGGCCACGGAAAGCGACCCGGTTTGGATCTCACGCATGGGGTGCGGATTTAGATACAGGGTATAGGACCGGTGCCCAATCAGCATCGTGAGGAAACTGAGGAGCTTACGCTACGTAAGCGGGCCTGATCACGAAAACCAACATTCTGGCTGGGGATACCAAGATGCTGACTACATCTTCTCCCCGCATCGGTTGGATGATCGCCCACCTCTGCCGTGCGTAACTGAGCGTGAGGCCGGCAGTCGGGTTGGTAGGCCTTGGCCCTCTTAGAGCTTTCGCGCCAGTGGTTAACTTTATGTTAATGTTAACTAATAATGTGTGATAACTATGTCAGTTTGTGTGTAATGTGATTTCATTTAATATATATATATATATATATATATATTAGTGCTGTAGATATATCAAAATTTTAATCGATTAACTGTGTTACTTCAATCGATTAGAGATATCTGTTCAAAAATTAGGCATAAGAATTATATCAAGTACTTAAATACTTACTTTTAACTTTGTTAACACAAAACTCACTCACTGTCACACTATATATAAGGAAATAAGGAAAAACGTTATAAAAACAACTGCATGTCAGTCTCACAAATCTTAGTAGATATTGATATAATACGTTACTAAATGATTACTTACAAAAATATTGTATATCTAATTCAATACATATATAAAGCATGTGCACTTGATGAAAACAAAAATTTTGAATCTAAATATTTAAAAGTTTCAGAAATAATAAATTGTACAGAGTAATAAAGTAATCGATTAAAGTAACCGAGTATTAAAGTAATCGATTGAAGTAAGACGGTTAATTAATTACATACAAACTGACATAGTTGTCACTCATTATTCAAGGAATAAATAGATTAATTATCCGTAGAAAAATAATAATGATTGTTACATTATTCACTGATAAGAACGTATTTCACCCTATCTGTAAATCTTTTAAATTGCAATGGGTCGTCTCTGCATCTCTTGGACTTTGACATTCAGGAGCCATTCAAACTCAGAGCTTATTGTTTTGACTGCCTTTATGCTTACTGGAACCCCCTACTGTTCAGTTCCCTTAGATGGTGAGCGAAGCCTGGGGCTATGTCGGTCCGAAATGTCTCTGAGGTTAACTCGAGTCATTTCCTTCTGACTCCTCAACTACTATGTAGTATGTCATGCCCCAGTGTGGTGTAGAAGGAAACGTAACACAATTAGTAGAACAGAAAGTTGAGGTTGCGTATCTTGAATTTTACGTTTACTGCGAGCAATCATCTTGCGAAATTGCTGAAACCTGGCGGTATTACACATTGGAATTGCTTCTTTATTTTGTTTATATATTATTTTAAAAACATTTTCAACAAAGGTGGCGTACCTGACATTATCTACACAAATTCTGCAGCACTTCACAGAAAAATAGTTCTAACTGCTGCTCGTGTAACACGTAGAGCACAGCATTAAGGTGCTGCATATTTTAACGCAAGGTTTACTTCAGAAATAACCGAGCGTGATGGCTTCGCGGAAACGTTGAGGATGGAATGAAGAAGTTCCCGGGTTCGATTCCCGTGGCCGCCCACTCTGGCCTTGGGCATTAAGTGAATGCTGGGGTAGTTTCTCATCTGTCACGATTGCATTACCATAATTTTCCACTCTTTACGTTCCGTTATCTTTCAGGTGTGTGTGTTGTTTGGTACGATCATATCAGTGCCGCCGGTATATCGAAATTTTGTCTCGCTGTTGCTTTACTTGCCAGTAAGTTAGGGGTTGTCACTCTTTTTAATTTTTAAGAAATAGGTAAATATTTTTACTTTCCTTATTTAGCCGTTTGTTATTGCTTCCGTTTGGTTTTCTGTAGTTTCACACATATACACCCATGTCCAAGGTGGGACTCGAACCCGCGACCCTCTACGCGGTGGAACGCTAGAAATATACGCTCTAGCGACCCCGGCTACGAGGGCCGGTGCTTTGAGATACACTTAAATCCATCGGTGAGAGTCGAATTTCATCCGAGACCTTGGAATCAGCAGGATAGTGTCTAACCAACTGTTCTTTCAGATTTCGTGGTTATGGAAATGCACAACAGAAAACGCGGATGCTTACTCAGAGAACAGAAGGGTCGTTCAGCAATGAGAGCCTACCTCCGTCGTCTAGGAGTAACGTGCTAGCCTCTGATTCTCAAGGTCGCGGGTACGGAACCGGCGGAGGTCAATGGATATGGATATTTTTTGAGTAAAAATCGTTAGCATGGCTTCCTTCGGAAGGGAAGTAAAGCCGGTGGTCCCGAGTAGTAGGTTTACGGCACATAAGAGCCTCATGCCTGGTAAAGAAATATCTGAGCAAAATTAGGCGGTCTTTATGCCCAATGTGAAATGGGAGGCTGAGAGACACAGCAGTTAATAACGTCCATAAATATAAACTCCATTAAATATTTTTCCAGCAATGGGACGATTCTTCCATGCTGGAACTCATACGGACCTCCGTGCGGCTCTGTGTTCGGACTGTCTGTGGCCTATATCCTCTTGTGATTTTAGTTCATCCGTTCCTCCTGGTGGGGTCTTGGTAGTCACAATAAAACTTTGCAGATCAGTGTACACGGTATTCCTTTTGTAACTAATGCCAGTACCTATACTGTAGAAATTAATACAGTTGCAAAACAAGGCAGGTTCCGCATATATAAACCATTTACCTTCTTTTTGTACATAGACGATTATAATTTCCGCTCTTTTGCTATCAATGGCATAAGCTGTAAACTAGGATTTGTAATAATCAAATGACTTGTTTTCTCAAGAGCGTTTTAGAGTGCAAAATTACATTTTAGTACGATAAAAGCAATGCCTTACCACTATGGCAGATTTAAAAAGAAGTTTGCTGTTACTTTTAAGTAATTACTGACAACGGAAATAAAGGATATACAATTAAGAAAACCTATCTTGTATTCCTTAATACTTGCCTTATTGTATAAAAGTAGATAAGGGAACTTCAAAGGTTCATATCTTGTAAAAAAAATCCAGTACGATATCTTAAAGCATCTCTGAGATAATGAATCATAAATTAGTAAATTTAACTTCGGCAAGATTTGGTTTCTAATCTTCCCTTATACAATTCACATAAGGGTGGAAAAATTGGAGACAGCCATAACAGATTGACAGATGCAAGTGTCTTTATCTAATACATTTAAGGGACTTAGAACTTTAAGGGTCTAAGGCAAAACATCGTCGATTTTGAGATTTTAGTATGTGCACACAACAGGTCTGGTAATTCAAGAGCTCTTTGTACAAAATTACAGGTCTGATACTACGAGAACTCCCTGTACAACAAAGTATTGGTACTACAAGAGCTCCTGCATAACATAACAGGTCTGATACTACCAGAGTTCTTGTACAAAACAAGAGGTCTGGTACCTCATGAACTCGCTGTACAGCTCAAGATTTTTTCACGAAATTCCTGTACAACACTACAAGCTTGATTCTACCACAACTCATGTACACAAATAAAGCCCTGGTATTACGAGAACTGCTGTACAACTCCTGAGATCCTTGTACCGCACTACATATCTGATACTACGACTGTACAACATTACTAGTTTAATACTAGGACAGCTCCCTGTACAACACATGTGCGGTACTATGGCAGTTCCCTGTACTACATTATATGCTTAATACTACGAAAGCTGAGCTACAACATTATTGGCCTGATACGACGGGAGCTCATGTATATTACAAATTTAATAATTACAAATGTAATACCACATCTGCCTAGCACTAAAACTGTGGTACTACGAAAGCTCCAGTAAAGCACTGAAATTTTGGTATTACGAGAAATCTTGTTCAACAGTAAAGATAGGGCCCACGTGGTTGCATCTGTACTGTATTTTTGTTTTTAAGAGAACTCCCTGTATATCACTATAGGTTTAGTGTCTTTAGAGCTCCCTGTATTGCCTGTAGCAGAGTGTATCCTACACATGACTGCTCGCCCGCTTTCCAGTATTATGTGTACACACACGCCCGTGGGCTCTAAATGGGGGACAGAAAGCGGGAGACCGCGTTGTGGCATTGTCAGAATGAAATTACACAAAATTGTGAATAATTGATGCCGTTTAATTTTAATTGAGCGATGGTTTGCTTCGGTGTAATTGGGATGAGGGAGAAGAGCGACGTCCCTTTTGTTGGAGGTCCTCCCCATGTCCCAGCTTCCGTCCTTTCGCTATACAGGCTTCCCCATCCCTTAATTCAAGAGATTTGCGGTAAAAACATCCCTCCTCTCTGCGCTATCTCTGCTGGGGTGTTAAATTTTGATTTTAATGACAGCGGTTAACCATGCTCCTTGTTTGTTCCGCTGGGAAAATACCGCATGTTTGATTTTCGCTCACGTGGCTGAACTTCAAGTGACGATAATGTTTGCGTATCCTCAAATTTAATAAAATTAAGAGGGAGTGGAGCGGATCGGAGGATTTAATAAATTAATTAAGCCTTCTCAAATATTATTTCTGGTTTCACATTTAATAACTTGAACCTTACCTTTATATCCACTTACCCAAATTACCGTGATAAGCTTCCAAATAACATGCCATGCTGACATTACTAATGTAATATAAAAGCCTCATGTAAATTAAAACCTGTTATTCTGGCGCTATTTTCAAGCCATAATTGCAGTCTTAAACAATGCTAAATTTCTGAATAACATTTAATACAAGTATTAAAAGGCGAAATGCAAGTTGTTAAATTAATTTACTATTATCATTTTAACAACATCGAATTAAGGGTGTGCTCTTTAATCAGTGCATATTTCTTGTAAAGATTACAAAAAACCTATTAGATACTGTCAATGTAGAATGCAATTAGGTTTGTTACAAATGTATAAATCAAATAGAATGTTTGTTTAATTACATATGTCCATCTGTATTGTTAAGTACACATATTTAAGTCCGTTCTTGGCTTTATTTCAGAAGGAATTTTTTGTACAGGTAAAATGCTTAATAATTTGGACTCCCTTAAAGGACTATTAACCTTATGCTGATAAGTCCCAGGCCTCACAATAAAAAAGGCATGCAATTTTTTTCTTTATTTTTAACACGATCTCTATAACTGCCACCATCTCTGTAGTGCTTTCCTCAAAATAACTATTTACCGCATCAATGACCGCCTTGTTGTAATGAAATATTCGCCCTACTTTTTTTTTTAAAGGTTCGAGAGCAGGTGCAAATTCGAAGTTTAATTCGAACATTTTTTCCATTGCAAGGACTGAACGGTGGTCGTGAAGAAACAATATTATTTTTCTATGCCACCACTCAAACGTTGCAGTAAGCTAGTAGTAAGTACTAGTGATAATTTTACCCTTTTCCAAGTAATAAATAAAAATAATTATCTGAGCACAGCAGAAAACACTCGCTATAACCTTGTTAGCTGACAAAATTGACGTTGCCTTTTCTGGAGCTGGTTCACCTAGCGCAATCCACTGCTTGGACTGTGATGTACTTAATGGAATGTAGAGATGTATTCAAGTTTCATCCATGGTAATAAGTCGTCTCAAAAATTCGCTAGAATTTCTACGGTAGAGCTGCAAATTCCTAGCAGAAACAGTCTTTCTTTGCAACTGTTGATCAGGTGTCAACAAACGCGACACCCATCCGGCAGACCTTGTGAAAGCCCAAAATATTGCATAAAATATTATCTGCTGCTTCTTTTCATATGTCTACAACCTCTTCCATCACAAACAGCTTTAAACTGTGGTCTTCCAGTAATAAACGATGAATATTTTCAATGATGTCTGGAGTTGTGGCTTCCACAGGGCTTCCAGAGTGAGGCTCATCACTAGTGCTCGTACATGCTATTTTAAACTCTGCCAGCCACCTTTCCATCGTTTTAGAAGAAGCGGCAGAGGCTCTCGCCGTATTGTCCATTTCCCTCTTGATTTCTTTAGGCGTTAAGCCTTTCAAATGGAAGTATTTAATCATTTCTCTTTTTAAAACTCCTCACTTTCGTGAAACCTCTACACTTGTCTTGATTAGAATACTGCCATTATAAAACTAAACAGGTTATTGACCTGTAACTATGGCTACAAGCTATTCTACAGTTAAACTATATAATGCTATCCGTCAAACTGGCCCAGTGGCACCATCTCTATGTGAGGCTTGGGGTTGTCACAGCCGACTCCCGTACTTATCAAAATCTTTCTACTCCGAGTTTTATCTTAATTGCATTATAGTCAAGTTTTGTAGAACTATTTATGCATGAGCAAGTGAATAAATTTATAACACTTATAAATTATTTTCAATATTCCAGCTTATCTGAGTCAATACGTGTACTGACCTCACCCTTTCTTTATTGTTATTAATCAGCATGCCCATTACCGGAGTAATATTACATGCTTTAAATTATATTATCTTACAATGTTACAATTTTACATATGTTATCTTTGTCATCACTATAATTTATAATGATAGCGTATATATTATTTAAAATAGGGGCGCCGGGGTAGCGCGGTGGTTTCGTTCGCGGCTCCCGTTCTAAGGGTCCCGAGTTCGATTCCCGGCTCTGGGGTTGGCGATTTTAAGTCGGCCCTATCCACGCCTTCACCTCTGTCTAGCACATGTGAAGTATCCCCTATGCCCAACGTGGTTCGGAGTCCACGGTAAAAACTGTAGGTCCTCTCACCTCACCGCCATCTTCACTATCACCCTATCATCGGAGGTAATGGACACCGCCCTCTGGGTGCCTCCACCTGAGAAATGGGTCCGGTCATCACTTGGTGGGGTGAGGTTACCCCGAAGGCCAAGGTTGCCATGTGGGGAGTGTTAGTAACTAACTTATTTAAAATAGTGTATTGAATCTAGTCCTGCGCCGTGGCGTAGCGGGCTAAGACAGCATGCCTTGGTCCCTAGCCTCGGAAAGCGGCCCGTGTTCGATCCCACCCATGGGGTGCGGATTATAGGTCCCGGGTATAGGACCGGTGCCCACTCAGCACCGTGAGGAGCTTATGCTAGGTAAGCGGCCCTGGTCACGGAAACCAACATTCCGGCTGGGGGATGCCGAGATACTGACCAAATCTCCTCCCCGTATCGGTTGGATCATTCACCTCTGCCGTGCGTAAGTGGGCGTGAGGCCGGCAGTCAGGTTGGTAGGACTTGTACCTCTAAGGGCTGTCGCGCCATGGGTTATTATATTATATATTGAATCTATTCCACTCGTTCTTGAGTTCTGTGCGCTGGCACTAATGTTTCTTATAGTTTATTACAAAGTTGCATGTTAATACTTCGAATGATCCGCTGAAATGTTTGAGAATGTCTTGTTAGGAGTTGCTGGTTGTTAAATGGCCAAACGTCTCCCTTCCTTCTTGTTTCGTTTATTATCCGCGTTCTCTGTAGTTCCGTGTTTGGGCATTGGTAGATGATATAATTCAGTGTATGCTGTCCTCCGTTGCATGGGCATGTTGGGTCATCAATGATGTAAAATCGGAGGAGATATGATTTTGTATAACCGTGTTCTGAGACATTTGCTATAAATTCCTGGGTTATGGGGAGCTTTTCTTTGAGCCTGTCTTAGTTAACGCACCTTTTGTAGTATTGTTCCATCTTTCTTGACATTTCTGTAATCCTATGTCATTTACAATTGTTTTAATTGAGGTTTTTGGAATTCGGTTTTATACGATTTCTTTTTCTTTGTCTTCAGCTGCTTCTTCTGCCAGTTTATCTGCTACTTCATTTCCAGCTATACCTATATGTGCCTCACTCAGCTCTATACCCGGGACCTCAAATCCCCACCCAACGGGTGGGATGGAACTCGGGTAACATTCCGTGGCCAGGAGCCAAGGCATGATGCCTTAATCCACTACGCCACGGCACAGGACTGGAATAGTATTTACGCTGTCTAAAATTTGTTATGCAGTTTTTAATATAAGACAAATGTGCTTCGCCATCAAGCTCATTCAAGTTTTATATGTCTCTGTGTTTCTTTGAACACCCAAACTCGAAAATGAAGAAAGGACATTATTTTTTAAAAAAGTTAATTTTATAGTAAGTATATTTCTTAAACTTATTTTCTAGTTCACCAAGGAATATGAAATGTATTTTAAAAATTAAGAACTTGCATCGCAAGGAGCTCTTTTGGTAAAATAACAAACTTTTGTTTCAAAACGCACAATGCAGAAACGACTTAACATTTAGGTGGCAAATTTTGCAATCGTACCTCTTTATATGGATATATAGGTATATTAGCCATAGTAAAAAGTCCAAAACCGTCAGTAAAATACTTTGGGCTTTGGAAAATTCATTGGTGTAGCCCTTTGATGTCCTCTTCATGCAATTGAAATCTTTACATTTTGGATTTCTTATAAAGATATACGAATGCTTTACCTACACTGCTAACACTGGATGGAAGTTTCTGCTACAATATCTTGGCGAAGCAGGCTGGCTCTGGACGAAATGAGGAACATTTCTCAAAGATTACCAGCGTGCAACCAGATATTACATTTCATCCGTTCCTTCTCTCGCTCTCTGCCTTTATACCAAGTTTCCTCAATTGCAATAAATTTTACTCTTCGCAATATACCCACCGTTCTTTATTACTATAAGGTTCACATCCCCGGGACTTTCGTTCTTTGCAGGTTTTCCGCTTCTTTTCTGTGTCGTGTTGTCAGTAGGTACGTTTCAGAGAGGGAAATTGATGCTGTATTTTCAATTGTTTTCCGAATATTGCGGGTGACATAATTTTGATAAAGCAGGATATTATACCTCAACCCATGTATTTGGGTTGCTTTGTGAAACCTTGAGTATTTTATAAACAGTACGGTGGATAAAACAGAAGGACTGACTGAGACAATATGACAGAGGGTGTCCTTGCATACTCAAAGTGCAGACTTTGACGTATATATTAGGGAAACCTGCAAGTATTGTTTAAGTAATATTTAACATCCATTCCTTGCAACATACAACACGTTTTCAGTAAGAAGTAAGCATTACAATCCTTTTCAATACAAATAACAAAAAACACAAGTGTAAATGGGTACATTTAACATCCAACTGCACTTACAGGCATGTTTAGAATTTCATACACATTAATAGAAAACTGCATTCTGTAGAATATTGAAGTCAGGAATATGTAGAAAATATGGAATCTGAGAAATATGTGGTTAAAATTACGTAATAGCAGCTACGATACAGGTGTAGGGTTATTTAAATAGTCACGTGACGTTTTCTGTAATGCCGCTAGAAAAAAATACTTTATATTATTGAAGTATATCTGTATTAATTTTAAGACAAAAGAACTAAATTTGGCATTGCTGTAAGTTTTGGGCCAATTTGCACAGATGAGTCTCCTTAATACACCCCTTTTTGTATATCCAATGTGCCGCAGTAAGAAATTTCTCTTCCCCGAAAACTTCACGTTGAAACCAACGAATTCAGAAGCTGTTCTCACACATAAGAAGCAGAATAAATTGTCTAAAAAGGCAGTTTTAAGCACTAATAAGCAGAATAGGCATAAACATGTGAAATAGGCATTTATAGGCACTATAAAACTGAGAAATTAGGCTAATAATTGTAGGAAACGTGCTTATAACTTAAAAGCCTATGTTTCTGAACATAGAGGGCAAAATCCGCCCCCTAGTTATTATACAGCATCAGCATTATTGATGAAACTACCATTTATTTATCTTGCCCGAAATGTGTCAAAATAATCCATGGCGCAACATTAGTCGCTAAAGGGTAAGTGGTTTTAGGTGAATGTTCGGTCACATGTAGGTGGGAATATGGCTAATATACAAAATAGTCGCAAAAGAAGCGACGTTTGGACAGTTTGGCTTATCATTAGCCATTTTAAATACTAAACAGTACCCTTGTTCTACTAGAGGTAACTGCGATAAAACGAAACAGTGGGGAATATACTTACGGCTGGAGAAGAATTATTTTTATATTCCTTTACTAGACAAATGCTTGGAAGTTCATGACATCAATAATGTTGTAGATTAAGTGGACATTTTATGGGTCGAGTTCTTTCTTCTCATGTTGAATTAAATGATTGGTGAATAATAACTTCAAGGTCTACTAATATACTATTGCATTATTTAAGACACGAAACATCACGAAATATATATATTTACTCTTACTTGGTAACAATATTTCCGTAACATGTCAGAAAAGGTGTCGTAAGCATATACATCAAGAATGTGTTACAGCATATCAAGGCTCCATTAAGATGAAGTGTTTCTGCTCCACACATATAATCTAATTTGGCTTCAGAAACCGAAAATGATAACATAATTTTTACAATCATTTATATCACAAAATCGTCGTTCCTAGACGAAATCGTACCTTCGAAACATTGGATGTGAAGTCGCCCTCTGTAAATGTATTCAGGTAGTAATTTCCTTTCGCTAAACTGCGGTATATTCATAGAAGTAGCGGCATTTTCACCGATACTCAAGATATTATGTAAACTGGTTTCTCACTAATTCATTAACGACTTTCGTTCTACAAGTTGCATGAACTACCTGACGAACAATTAACTTTTCATCAATTTGATGGTTACCTATGGCTGCTTCTACTGTGTTAATATTTGGAGTCATGTTAGGAGGGCAGCCCGAATATGTGCAACGCCAGCGAATTCTTCTATCTTCATGCGTATAACCTTTTCTATGCATATAGTCATATTGTAAGAATAACTTCTTTTCCCTATGTGCTCCTTTCTCGACCACCTCCATAACAGTTAGTGGTTCCATCAATGTCCCTTAGCCCGCCTCGGTAGCGTAGATGGTAGCGTGTCTGCCTCACGTTCAAGAGGTCCCGAATTCGATTCTCGGTCAGGGTGTTACCTGGATAAGGCTTTTTCCGGGGCTTTCCCTTATCCTGAAAGACGAATGTCGGGTAACTCTAAGCTCCATGGACCCCGGACGCATTGAGCATCATTTCACCCATTCATTCATCGTCCGATATGACTAAATGACCTGAATTACAAAAAAAAAAAAAAAAAAAAAAATATCCCCTTAATACATACGGCAAATGTCCCTTCTAAGACGACCATCAAATTTTTTATAGTTCACAAAGGCATTGCCAACGTAACCAAAAGGACTACCCATTAAAATTGGCGCAATGGTATTGTCCTGTACAATAGCTTCAAGTAGTAAACAACTAAACTAGTGTAAGCACATTTCACCCCTCTCCGGTAGATCGAATGCCACAAAACCGGGACCATCACCTTACGGCCATAGGTAGATCTCGGGACGGTGAATCCAACGGTGCAAGAATCGCGTCGGTAGCTCTACACGCACGGCCTTCGGGCGTCGGAGAGGGCACATATTTAAGTGACTTTTCGGGCCGAATTCGACTTTTCAGCCGCGACCCCCAGGCCAATAGGTTGGGCGCAATTAGGGGTATCTTCAATTTTAGGGGGCAGCGGCGGCGCTTTGAAGCCAAAAGGCGTATCTCGTGACGGCGAATCCAACGGTGCAAGAATTATCCCGCTAGCTATAATAGTTTAGGAGAAAATCGCGGAAAACCGTTTCGCGAAGAGCGAAAAAATTGTTCCACTTTTAGCACGTACATAAGCTTTGGGGCGCCGCGGCGCCGTCATTTGGCCTAGCACGAGGACGGTTACGTGCATTCCTGTACTCGCGACGCGCTATCCGACGGTGCAACCGCTGGGCCTCTAGCTCTAACCGTTAGAGAGATCTTAGCGTTAGAAGAAAATTAGAAACTTAGTTTTTGAATCTAGCGCTTTGGCGTTTATTACAAAAAAGGTAGATCTCGTCACTCCGAGTCGAACGCTACCGCCGCCGGGTCGCTAGCTGTAATAGTTTAGGAGGAAATAGCGGAAGACCGGCGGCAAAAAGTGTTTTTTCGCGTCGCACGGCTCAACCGTCGGTCCCACGTCGAACCTGGATATGTCCTAAAATGTGGAGCCCGGGCGCCCGCCTCTTTTGCAAGGAGCCGATTTTCGATAGAGCCAGCGATTTTAGGGTCACCTGAGATTAGAGTTTCTCACTGAGTAAAGTTTATCCTTATTTAGAGATAACATGCTAACGTAGCCTGCAGAATTTACCCAGACTGTAGAAAAGAAATAACTAGTTTATTTTTATTACTTCCCCCTCCAGTTTTTCTACATTCAACTACATTGTCCGTTTTAATGTGTAGAGCAGTTTACATTTGTAACGTAGGCTTGAAACATAGTTGTAATAGTGTAAAAAGAGCAACAGCTCCATCTACGACCTGAATATAAATGATGCGTGCGCATATGCGAATGACATAAACAGCGTCCGTACTGGACTTGCACGTACATGCATATTCCATAGTGTTAACTTCATGACGACTTTAATTTTACGATCAAGAGATGGGGGAGAATAGCTATGGAGGAATTGGAAGACCACCTGAAGTTGAGGGTCGGGTTAACACCTGACGTTATGCTCCATTATAGGTAACAAGTGGCACAAAGCGTTCCGGCATTACCCATTCTTGAACCATCACAGCTTCCCTCCATGTATCCAGACTTGGCACGTTCTCATTCCAATTCTGAATTTCCTGTATTGAGGATTAGGGAAAGAACAACCTGGCAAATAGAACCGTAGAAAGCCTCATTACTAACCTATTGATTTACTATTGAATACTGAACTGAATATTTACGTCCTTAATACCATTTATTGAATTTGCAAACACAAAACAACATGAATATTGTTTTTTACAATACAACTAAATTGCTTAACCTAAACTTTTGATCTAATTATTTGAGACAGATAACATTAGAAAATAAAGGAGAAAAGCTTCCAAAATAATATGAAATGCATTACTGTATAACGAAAACTTGTTATACTTCAAGTGTTTTAGCAGGTTTACTTTATTACTTTTAAAAAGTATGCCTAATAGTTTGTTCATGCTTGGTAATAAAATATCAAACGAATCTCCACCAACTCCATCTGGTTTATAACTTTTACCTAATCATTGTGGGACCTTAAACTTGGAAACAAAAGAAAAGAAAGTTGTTTGATAGAGTCAACATAAAAAATTCAATGCCATGGCCGGGATTTGAAACACGGATCTCCTGGTTTCCGTCCAGTCGCTCTAACCAATTGAGCTACCATGGCCAACGTGCCGTCATAACATTAAATTCTCCATTTGACTCATTTCCCCAGTAAACCACTAGGGCCTCTCGCATCCGAGATACACCGTTTGTGGCGACTTACTGTCCTAAGTACTTGAGTCCCAGGCTTCATCATATAACACTTATTATTTTAGTTAATTGACGGAAATAATTTCTTCATACTAGCCGTATATAGGCTAAAATGTTCGATAGATAGAGTCAACATGAAAAATTCAAAGCCATGGCTAGGATTTAAACCACGGATCTCCTGGTTTACGTCCAGTCATATGAGTCAAATGGAGAATTTAATGTCATGAAAACAAGTTGGCCATAGTAGCTCAAGGGTTAGAGCGGCTGGACGGCAACCAGAAGATCCGTGGTTCAAATCCCGGCTATGGCATTGAATTTTCAGTCTGACTCAATCTTTCCACACTTTAGCCTACACACGGCTAGTGTGAAGGAACAATTAATTTCCAGGTTTGTTATTTAGTTAAATTAGTTAAGTTAGCTAAATAAAATTTGGAATAGAAATAAAACGAATTAATTATTTTAAGAAACTAATAAATAATTAGATAGCAACGAAAATGTGTACTTATTGGTCAATATTTGGCAAGTAAATATGAAGTAAAATACTAAGTAAACTTCTAAGATCCGAATTTAAGTTTAGAGAGATGTCAGTTACCAGCACTTCGTGTGTAAATTAGATTAAAATTAGAGGGAGGTAGATGCGAGCTGGCAGTCGTTCGAAGGGTTGCTGGCATTCACCAGCAATATTAGTAGTGGGGAAGCATTATTATAATTGTCTTAATTTATATACTTGATTTATTTTATTTCATAAGATTTACATCTCTACCCTTAAAAATGGAAACAAATGACGCGATAAGAATTAGTTAATACACAACAGTTTTGACATGAACGCTCTGGTTTAGGCAATCAAAAGCGACAATAGGTATGTTACAGATATACTTCTCTATGTCTTTCGGCAACTTTTATTTATGGAGTGAGTGAGTGTGTGTTGTTTTAGGTGTCGTCGACAGCGAGGTCATTTGCGCCCGTTTATGGATCTCTTAAACATTTCATCAATAACTGTACAAATACATCAGCACTTGAGAAGACATAATAAACATTTTGAAAACTGAAGTGTAATGTAACAAATATAAATGGAAGCTAAAATGTCTGTCCTGCCTTTAATATCATCTTTGAGAACGTTAGCACAAGGACGGTATGTTGCATGTCTACCGTCACAGCTTCTTTGTGTAAGAGACCGTGAAGTATCAGGTGTATGTACAGTACAGTATATGATTAACACCATTGAATTAATTATTCAAAAATGGTGGCTTCGCGGTAGTGTATGCGACCCGCATTCGGAAGATCATAGGTTCGACCTTCCTGACCCATAGGGTTTTCCGGTAGTTCCTTCGCTAGGCGAATGCGGTGACAGTTAATTGCATCCTCCAATCGTCCCTGCTTTCACTTCAGGCCGTGCCATAGCTGAGTGGTTAGAACACTTGGCTCTCACCAAGGCGGATCAGGTTTGGTCCCAGGCAACCGTAAAGTGAGATTTGTGGTGGACAACATGGTGCTAGGACAGGTTTTCTCTGGGTCTTCTTGTATCCCCAGCCAGCATTCCACTGATTGCTCCATCATCTTTTCCTACCGGCGTTGGGCTGATCACTAATCCCGGAATCTCTCTGATCGTCAACCCGTTGCCTACGGGCCTCGGGGTTGCGCGATTCAGAAAGCCCTATGCTCCACTTAAGGAAATCCAGGAATTCATTCCTTCATTTACCTTTTACTTCACCTTCATTTTCTGTACAGCTTCATCCTCTGAATCGGAGACGCTTTACTAATGGCCGCCCTTCACCAATAGAATGTGTAAGCCTGCAGGAGCGAGTCAGTTGCAAGAACTACCAACTGGGAATCTAAAATGTATAAGAGCCCTGCCGTCTGCTGTTGTGGCTCCAAGGTTCAGTCATCCTGTCTCCTCACCTCTCCTTTCCCCGATATGGGCATAGATCAAACGGTTTTTTCGTACTTGGAAACGTTAATTCTTCGATCTATTTGTCATATTTTATATGCCATAAATGTATCTAATAAGGAAAATAACCTCATACTTGTATAACCATTGTTCAGCAATCTTTAATTATAATTAACATTATATTTCCACACTGAAGCTTGGAATAATGATTTCCGGCCACTAAAGTACCCGGTGTCTATCACATCCAGTAGGGTGCTGATATTAACTCCCGGGTAAAGGTACGGTGACCGCTCAGCACCGTGAGGAGACAAATTCTGACATTCCCACTGGATGATGCTGTCCAACCACCTACTACAATCTACCGTACGCATGTGAGCGTATGATTGGCATTCCTGTTGTTAGGCCCAGGCCCCATACAGCTTGTAGCTCCAAGGGATTACGTTTTTATGATTATTATAATTAAGTTACTAATTTCTTTTGCAAACTTTAGACAATTTGGTAAGAAGTGTAACAAAGTGGAATAGTTTAGAGACTTCAGGTTAGAAGTCCTGTAGTAGTGGAAGCTGGTATCTAAAGGATTTGACGGGAAGGAGACACTGTAGCACTATGTTTAACGCTTCTAAAACGTTTTGACTTAAATCGTTTCCTAGTGAAATAAGCGAGTGAATTCAGTTTTAGGGTAGCGTTGTTATGACTAAAGTGATAACAAGTTCTCTTTATTGCGACAGCGAGCAACACAGTGCTTCTAGTCCACGAGGGATATTTAACATGACATTTACAACCGCGCGCAGTCGTCGGCACGGAAGACCGCGAGAGTTATTTATGGTTGACAATATTCGCGTTCAGCCGTCGCCAGCGTGGTGTACCTCCTGTCCGCTCAGTTTGGGGTGAGAAAGCTTACGGGAAACAACACATTTATTATTTGGACGAGATTGCTGAAGAAGGGGAGAGGCACCCTTCCCTTCCCCGCTGCACACCATGACTGCGATTGCCTGAATTTCGTGCCCCTTTTTCGGGCACAGTACCGTTCTTAAGCGGCTGTTATATCATTGATATTCAACATCCTTTGGACTTCATTTTCTTTCGACATTAATGTGGTCGTATACTTAATTCCAGTAAAATGTTACATTTACATGTCTTTCTTTAAGCTCTATTATTTAGTAGTGGATATACAGATTATTCTTACGAAAGTTAATTTTCATGTCTACTTCATTTTAAGCAAGATAAACTTTGGCACAAAATGCTATACTATTATGCGTTTCAAATGGGAAGGGTTCTGGAGTCCAGCTAATCAGATGCCGTATCACACTCAGCGTTGCCAGCTTGTTACCCCACTCCTTTTATATTTCCCTCTCTCTCGCACACTCATACAACATGCAGGTCTCCTTGGCGCAGACGTAAGGGTAAACAAATTTTATTTTACAAACTTTTACAATGATGCAGTTACCAAAATCAAAATTGGAAAAAGCATTTTCGCAAATTATGTATATTTTAAAATACTATAACTTTAATTATAGTTTATGGCTCATCCATATCGCTGTCACTGTCACTTCCGTTAAGAGACAATTCTCATTATCACTATCTTCAACGTCTGAGTCTTGCAAATTTATGATTAGGTTCCAAAACCTCGTCACGTGCTATTTCTTTCTTAAAATCTACATGCCTCACGCAGTTTCCCCCAGTCCTGTTGTGTTACCTTGTCAATTTCTTCGTGAACAAGTCGTTTAACGTCCGTCAGTTTAAAAGTATTATTTATTTTTGCAATCCCCCTTTTTATTTGAGCCCACGCCAACTCAATTAGATTATATTTGCAGTGGTAAGGGGAGAGGCGTATTACCTCGTATCCCGTTTCAATTGCAAGTTGATCCAGCTGATACACTTTTTCCGTGTTTTAAAATGAAAGTACTCTTTGCAATAATTCATTTTTAGTTTCTGTTTCAGAAAAATGTTTGAAGAACTTGTACACCTTAAAAATAATACTTCGAGCCTGACTTCTCAATGCCTGCCCTTTTTCACTCCTCACTAAATTCACCGCAAGAAGTCATGGCACTATTTAGCTCTTACTCTACTGTTGTGTAAAGAACAACTGAATGATATTGATCTGAACTCTCCAGAGTAAATAAACACTTCTTATCCAGCATTCAGTTCATGAACATAAGCATACAACATTCCACAGGCTAACAGAAAATGAAGTGTTTGCTTTCTCGAATTTAACACGTTGACTTATTCACAGTAATTCTTTTATCCGTCATGTCAGTAATTTAAATTTCATTTCTGAGTAATTAAAGGTATATGTATATAAGTACACACCAACCACTTTGAACTCTAGAGTAAATAGAAATTACAAACCATTCATAAACAAAGATATAATGTGACCAGATACGTCTGCCAGGGCAGCAGGAAATTTGTTTCCTCTCGCTCGACTTGGATTATTCTTTTATCACGTCATGTCAAACATTTAGGTTTCCGTTCTGAGTAATTACAAATATACGTACACGCATACATGCCAACCAATAATGATATTCATACAGTGCTTACGTCGCGATTTATTATTGTAATACAGGTAATAGTGGTTTATTTATTTGTATTAGAAAAACTATTTGAGCTAAAAATATGGGGGTTTCATGCTTATGTTAGATGCATTACTCTCTACCTTCCACATGGATCAGTTTCGGCAAAATCTGAATTTTCGTCTTAGCGCGAATAGTATTTCATACAGATTGATTAGGTTGGCGCTCCTCACACACCACTTAGCGGGAATGCAATACGACAACACTGCAGGACTCCGATTGGTTGCTCACCTAGTAGCGCTCAAGGACAGACACCTTCCCATTTGAAACACATAATCCATATTTTATTATACATAAAAATGGGAACAGCGATAGTTCAATATCTAACCCCTAACTGGTGAGGTGATATTTTTGTAACGCAACTGGTGAGGTTGGGTTACAGATACCCAGTAATTTCCATGATTCTTGTACTTCACTGGTGAAGGGGAATTGGAAAATCGCAGCTGACATTTCAATATTAACCATTATTGATGCCACTGAATAACTTAACTCAGAAAATAAATTACAGTTAGCAGAACTTGCGAATTTGGGAACATAAGCAAACCATTTAAAAATTTGCTACATGTTATACAATCCATATGTTGACTAATTTTATATAAACAAGTAAACCAAATTCTAACATCACATTATAGAGTAACAATGAAATTTTATAAAAGCACATTTCGATTTGACAAAATATTGCACACATACAAATTGGCAAGCCTACTCTACGTAATCAGGGCATACAGGAATTTTGCAGGCTCCACAAATTGGAATCTTGCAGCTGTTGCAGAACTTTTTTGTTTTTCTGTCAGAGCCTGGTAGACATTTCTTGCACCTTGCTTCCTTGAGTCTGCTCTGACTTCATATGGAACTGGCATCTGGAGTATTCTACTTATGTTTAGTCGAAACTCCCACGGAAACCGGGTGTTCAAAAGTCAGCGCTTGAGATGAGGCTCTACGAGCTCTTTGGCAAGCCGTCTGATGTATTCCAACCTGGTTAGCTCAGGATTCCCAGGGAATCCACACTAGATAACATAAGCATTCACCGAGCTTATATTCGTGAGAGTAAAATATGGCTAATTGCCATCGCTTAGATCTCGCCCAACCACTAAACCCAGAATCACTAGGTTTCATAGACCACCTGCCCGATGCCATACTACCTAAAAATTAAAAGGTTTAGTATGTAGTACAGGAAGTATAAAACTGTAGCAATTTAGCCTATTAAAATATGTGGATTTCCAATGGGAAACGAGAATATTAGAAAATAGTTAGGCAACTGGTATGATAATGGATATGCAGAATTTCTAACAATAACGAATAATGTAAAAAAGCTCACCGCTTTGATGACAACTGCATCCAAGGCTACTAGGTTAGACAGATAACCGGCTAGATGCCATACTACCTATAAAACGGAAAACGAGTGTATGGCAAAAAGTTACGCAACTGTTGAGGCTGGGATAGGAATACCCAGAATTTATAACAATAAAATCAAACAACTCACTGCTCTGTAGACCACTGCACTTCCAGCCAGCTCGGAATCACAACCCTCTGGTTGCAGTGGCGTATTGAAGTTTTATCTGGATATCTGACACCCAACCTCACCAGTTACGGGTTAAGAACTGAAATAACCTGACGTTAAAATTGCGAATCCTTTCCATACAATCAAGAGAAACAACTTAATATCGAAGGACTTGGTAAGAATTGGTTGCTAGCACAGAAAAAACACACTTGAAATAAATTGAGAGTTTTAAAATTATCTATATTTAGTGTGTTTCCGGTATAAGAATTAGGTATAAGAAATTCTTTCCCAATGAAGATGGACAACACAAAGTACTCCCAGAGAGTTCAATATATACAGCAAAACCTCGTTAATCCGGACCCTTTTAAAAAGGATTTCGCTTAATCCGGACAAGCATCCTTAAAAACCTGCGAACTGCTGACTTAAATTTAGTACTGCACTAAGACAAACTTAAGAAAACTGTCCATTTTACTTTTTCACAAACTGTACAATAAGCATTTCTTAGGAATACCAGGTATATACAGGTTGTTTCAAAACGATACCGAACAATTATAGCCGTTTCGTAGTTTACAATTTAAGTAGTTCGAATTTCGATGCCGCAACTTCGAACTTCTGTTACGTATATTTTATGCAGCATTAAATATTATATGATTTTGTGATTAGACAGCGCAGGAATCACTGGTGCGGGAACCTTTAAAGTTATTGGGACGCACCAGCCACGAAAACAAAAGCATTGCTCCTTGCTATTTATCAGTGACCCTAGCCTTGCTTTCAGGTAATGGGGTAAAGGGCAGTTATTTGTTAAAAAGTCGATAATGACTCGGACAGTTCCAAGGTTGCTCATTTTGCTATGATTTAATTGTACAGTGCTTTCAACAAGTTACTGTAAAATCAACAGCTTCCTTTTAAGTTACAAATGATTTATTTAGTATTATTAAACACAGTGAAATAAAATACTTGTTTCATTGCATATTGTATTTAGTTTTGATTAACTTTATCTACAATTCTTTGATATTGTTCTCTGTTCTTTTTATCATTTAATGCTTCCATTCTCAATCTCACTAACATTAACTTCCGTCTAAAAGGCATTAGTTGGATATGCCACCAGGTAATTTGCCATCCTCGGCTGTTATTACAGAATGTTAGAACGTGCTTAACACTCATACACAAATAACTTAAAAATTGCTTCTTTTTTGCGATTTCATAAGCCAAAGAAATTCTTAAATTCTTAACGAAAGGTACAGTGGATTGTGTCGGTATGTTTACAAACAGCTACAGCACGCGGCACGGTGTCAGCTACCTGCGAACTTCGATAGTGTGAGGCACGTGGCGTTGTTCCTGTCACTGCCTAATCCACGCTCATTATGGAGCGTTTTTCATGCGGCTCTTTTGGCCGTAAAAACTCTATATGTGTCACATAGAAGCTGAGAAACTATTTCTATATATTCGTTCGCTGTCGTTTCGAAACATCTGTATTAACGACAGTGGTACATTAAGCTGTCCTCTTTCCAACACCCTTGCTGTACCCGTGACAGAACTTCCAACTCATGTCAGAAGTGTTAGTTTAACACTTTCCTTTCTCTGTCACTAAGCTAAAGAAACTAATCGGGTGTACTAGTAAACCTAAAATGTCTTCGGGGAAACGCAAGCATAAATCGCTTACAATACACAAGAAACTGAAAATTATCAAGAGGCTTGAAAATGGTGTCACTATTGCGTGTGTATGTGCAGAATGTACGTGTGTCTGATTTCAGATCTATGATTTCTAATTTTGCAAGTGCAGTAAACAGCATTTCGAACTCTACATTGACTAATGCTTGGAAGAAACTTTTATATGATGACGGTGTTGAATTAGACACCAGTGCAATTCATAAATTACTTTCTCCGAACACTGGTTGGGGTGGTGAGAAAGCTGTCACAATAGACGAGATCGAAAACTGGCTTGACGAAGATGTACAGATGCATTTTTTAGACGTGGCATATGACGTAATAATGCGCAGTAGTTTATGGTGAAGTCCACTTCTTTATTTGGAAGAAAAAGGGGTATAAGGTTCGTCGTCTGCCATCCAACCCACTAGCTTTATCAGCAATCTGCTGGTGAAAGCAGAGATCTTACTCCTACCATTGATTCGCATGACGTCACGTGCGCACATTCGAGCAAGGCCATGCACCACGTCTAAAGAATACATCTGTAGATGAACCAGGCATATTGCATCATGGCAAGTGTTAGCAATGCAAGGGATGCCAGTAACGAATGTGGGTTGAGGACGTGGATTTCGGGAAGTCCAAATTGAAATTAATTGAGATTAAATATCATCTGAATTGTGTAATACCTAGATTTTGTCGAGAAAACTAACAGACATATTTCTGCATACCATCATCTATAAGGAGTCTTTGTGATCTCATTGTGAGAGAGGTGTGCGATAAACCACAAAAGAAAATTGATAGTTTCTTCAAACCAAGTAAATAAATATTGTGTAATTAAAAGCAGGTGGGCCATATGGGCAGGTGGTTCTAATAAAATTGTAGAGTACATACTATAATTTCACTCATCATTTTTCTCTGTGGTGTTCATTTCACTTAATCCAGACAACATTAAGCCCCAATTGTTACTTTTTTTTTTTTAATTTTCGTGCTCCAACATTTAGTCATATCGGACGATGAATGAAATGGGTGAAATGATGCTCAAATGAGCTTAGAGTTACTTGACATCCGTCTTTCAGGATAAGGGAAACCCCGGAAAAAACCTTATCCAGGTAACTCGCCCTGACCGAGATTCGAACTCGGGACCTCTTGAACGTGAGGCAGACATGCTACTATCTACACTACCGAGGCGGGCCCCAATTGGTACGGATTAACGATGTTCTACTGTATATATCGTTTTATATTTAAATGCTTTAATAATGCATTTTATTTGAAATCACTTCAGCCAGTTTTCAAACCATCAAACATTTTCGAAGAGTGTTCCATGTAATTTATATTAGGATATTTTCTTCAAAAAAATGTTGCGTCGTTCGTTGGAAGCTAATAATCGTACATGTCAAGTTTTGTTTTTAACCAACTTCGCTTTAGAGTACACTCGTAGACGAAGCTTTTTCTGAAACTGCCCTTTTTTAACTCTTGTGCCCGATTTCACCAAACAGATGTTAAGACTTAACACGAGTTTAACAATAGTAAAATCAAAAATTACATTTCACCAACAAGTGTTGGCGTAACACTCGTGTTAAATCTCTTGTTAAACTAACAAGCCAAATTTCTAATGTTAAGTCCTTAACAATTGTAAACAGTCAAGATGGCGAGCATGAACTCAGCTGTTGATGTCGATTTGCTATATTTAAGACCGTCTAAATAGCATTAGTAATAGAGTAAGGCCTATGAGAAATAAGTTTGAGGAGCTGTCAGAAGAAAATTTTCTACAGAGGTATAGACTGTCGAAACAAGTTGCTATGAAGGTTACTGCGGAAGTACAAGAGAGGTTAGAACATGCATCGAAAGGAAAATGCTGATCTCGCCTTTGCTTCAAGTATTAATAACTTTGCAATTTTATTATTCACTAAATTATGTGGATTAAACACTGTCCACCTCGCGTCTTGAAACGTTCAAGTGACCTGTCCTTCTTCGCACCTCGTTTAAAATTTACGTAATACTGAGTTAGAACATGCATCGAAAGGGATATGCAGATCTCGCATTTGCTTCAAGTATTAATAACTTTGCGATTTTATAATTCACTGAATTATGTGGATAAAACACTGTCCATCTCCCGTCTTGAAACGTTTAAGTCACTTGTCCTTCGCACCTAGTTTTAAATTTACGTAATACTGACGAAGTTGTTTGGTGCTTGTAGTCGTGACACATGCATTTGATTTAAATTCGTTTCCAATATTTTGGCCGTGACATCTTTCTCTTTTACATTCACCACAACCGTCCTCTTATTTTCCACGATATCCTTACACTTCGTCACTAATTCAATTAAAAATTCTTTCTCCATCGATGAGAAATTTGTCTCACGGCTTTTGTTTACGATTTTGTTCATCCGCCATTTTTCAGCTTGTGCAGACGAAAATGAAAACAAAAGCGCATCGCAGTACGTTCAGTAAATAATACGACTTATCCATAGCCTTCTATAGCTGTAATATTTACAAGTTTCTTGGCGTTAACACAGGTTTGTTAACATTTTCAGAAAACAGGTTGGTGAAATGCAAGAAATTTAACATTAGTGTTAGCGCTGTGATAATTGTTACGTTACATTTGTTAACGTCGATTTTAACATCTGTTGGTGTATTCGGGCATTGGAGTTTCAAACTTGTATTTTCTCATTATTGAATTTTGGCTGGAATACAATACTTTGACAAAAATTAATATTTAGATATCAAGTAGGGGTTTACAGTTCCCTTTTGTATGTACATACTCGCCGTAAAAGGTTGGGACATGCCGCTAATTACTTTGAGTTAATTTTATCATCGTTCACAGTCACTTGTCTTGCTTACATTCACTACTAATAAGTGGGGTAAAACAATGGCTCTGTCAACTTGGTCTACCTTTGACTGAGCGACGTAGTCACACTAATTTCACGGACAAGAAAGAATGTGTGTGCGTTGTGCGAACACATTGTGCTCGGAAAGCAAACACAAACATGCAGATAGGTACAGGCTCCGGGAAAACTGATTTCCATTATAATTTCTCTTTAGTGGTAACAGCTCATCCACTGAGTTGGTGCCGAGGGACTTCCCACAATGACTCCACTTCGCTGTTATAATGAGCTGCTGCCTGCCATACACGGGCTATTCATGGAAAATGCTAACAAGCCAACATTTTATTGCGTTTTTATTATTCATTAAAATTTCTGACCAGCAATTATTCTTCTCTCACACGTTTATGCGTATCAAATCCGCCCAATACCCTTTCAATTTGAAAATTCTGTAAATAAAAAAGGCAGAAATGATTATAAAAATAACAATACCGAATGCATTATCATATAAAGCCTAGCCTGGGCTATGATGGCGGTAGCCCACTAAAATATAGGCATAGTATATTGTTAGTTTGTTAACAAATATTGGGTGTACATGCAAGGGCTGACTTGAATTCACCATCAACATAGAACCCGTGTTTATGTAACCACACTTGAATTTATTATGAGGTCTCTCTGTCTCACTCTACCACGTCGTTCCTCTCGCTCACCCTCTACAACGTGCATAAGCCCGACATCTAAATAAAAACGCTTATTAATTTACAGTTTTAGGTGTTTTAGTGTTTTTTATTTAAAGAGTGTACAGTTTCAAACCTATTCTAGTGCTGCAAACCTGTGAAGTAAACAATGCCTCTCATTATTAAAATCGTCCAGTAATTTCTGTGTTGGTCTCTGTACATTAAAATCCTCTTTCTGTGTGCAGCCCATTTTATAAGTAGATTGGCGTCACAACTAAGTTGTTCTCAGTAACAAAACGAAATCAGCTCCTATCATGTGATCTGCTCCACATGGGGAAGACAATCTTGTGTTTCTGATTGGCTGAAATTATATATAAATCAATTTGTGCTGGAAGGAAATACGTTGGCAACGAACACTACTCTAGCCAATGAAGAATGTGGTCGCTTCTAACTGTACCCAATCAGGACTTTGGAGTACCTTGCCCATGAGGAGCAATCACGTAATAGGAGCTGGTTTCGTTTTACTGCTGAGAACACCTTAGTTGCGATGTAAGTCTAATTATAAAATGAACTATACCAAATAATATAGTAACTACTACTTTAGAAAGTATGATAATTAGCATATCGATCCCAATAAAGCTACTACTGTGACAGATACTCGGTAATGAATCAGCTAATTTTTACAAATTTAAACTTTCTATGTCTAAACATTATTAAGATTTATTCAACATTATTATACTACGAGGGCTGTTCAGTAAAGAATGATCACAATTTTTTTTTGACAACGTACCTTTACTCGTCTTCTTAATTTTGATGGCCCTTCTCAAAATAGTCTCCTCTGAATGCGATGCACTTCTCCCAGCGTTTCTGCCAGTCTTCAAAGACATGCTGGAAACCATTTTTGAGAGATCCTTCAAAATCGCCTCCACAGCCTTCACCACTTCTTCTGTGGATGGATAATGCCTCCCACGAAGGCATTTCTTCAAGTTAGGGAATACTAAAAAATCACATGAGGCTAAATCCAGACTATAGGGATGCACTTAACGTTGATTTTTGCAAGATATTCAGCAACAACATTGGCAATATGCAGCCGCGCATTATCATGGTGCAGCATCCAACCTGCTTCAGGGAAATGTGGTCTTTTGCGCCTGATATGAACCTGCAATGTTTTCAGGACATCCCTGTAGTATTGTCCAGTTACTGATGTGTGTGCAGGTACAACATGCTGATAAACCATTCCATGAATATCAAAGAATGAGATAGCCATAACTTTCTCAGCAGAAGCAACCACTTTTGCTTTTTTTGGGGGGGAGGCTGGTGTTAAAGGAGATTTCCATACTGAGCTTTGCTGTTTGCTCTCAGCATCAAAATGATGTAGCTAAGTTTCAATAGCAGTGATTACGCTTGATAGAAACTCCGGATCTTCCCAAAACATCAACTTGAACTGCATGCAGACCTGCATGTGAATGTTTTTTGTCTGAAGTTGCCTGGTTCTCACAGACGGGAACCAGGAGTAACCAACAATAAAACTACTACGGCGTGTTTGTTTCATATTAAGCTAAGAAAATATAATAACACTGAATTTTAGTGCGAAAAATTATGACCGTAAAAGTTATGATCCTTCTTTATTAAACAGCCCTCGTATAATCGATAATCCTGATAATTATTGCAACAGGCACACTCTCTGTGTACTGTCATTCCAAGGACAATTTTAACGAATATCATTTAAGGTTATTTACGAGTTGGATGCTACATTTATGAGCTGCTGGAAGTAAACCATGGAATGATTCGTATACATAGTTGCCACAAGTGAGAGAGATTTTGTATCTTAAAAGTTGTCAGCTTCTCTGCCTACATTGCATTGTTTAATATCTGGTGCATTTATGGCAACAAACCAGACAGCTATAATCTGGTTGTGAACAAATCAGTGTGGACAATAAAAGAGACATAGATGCGCTAACGAAATTCTGTTAGACAGCTGCTTGGTGCTGGAAAATACATGAACTTCATGTCCTAATGAAGACAAAAACATTATGGGACGAAAATAAATAAATAAATAATGCATATTTACAATGAAACATGGGCAATCAGGAAAACTGATGAGAGGCTAAAAGGCCGAAACGTGATTCGTGAGAAGAGCGGGGTACTCACATGAGCCTCGTCAGATATTCTAAAAATAAAAAAATAATAAAAACACTATCCAAAAATATGGGCAGCATTATTAAGGCCATGTCAGGTTACAGATCTTTACAAATGGCCTAAATTTTGTTTCTTCGTGTAGCACTTTTGTAACACGTTGAACCTATACACCAAAACTGACACCCGAAATTTAACTTCTGAGCGACAGCCAAATGGTCGTCACTTTCTGGATTAAGCCTATATTGTACTACTTGCTTATTAACCTAACTACAGTTAATAGAGCATAAACGTAATGGTCTAACGAAGAGGCACAATGAAGTTGCTGCTTGTAACATAACCTTTAAAGCTGAACATTTTAATAAAATGCAGAATGTAAATGTGTGTCATCAGAGAAAATAATCTCAAATGCAAAACCACACACACTAAAAAAGCCTAACACCAAAATCCCAAAAATATGGATTTTCCACTGTTTTTGTCATTCTTGAGCATTCTCCAATAAAGTGCTATGCCAAAATATTTGACCCCTCTCTTCATCACTTGCGATATTAAGCAGTTCAGTAAATAAGATCAAATTTCCTATTAGTGCACTGAAGTTCTACTCATTATTTAAAGAGGAAACTGCAAATTTGAATGAATTGTGGATGTTAAACCGACTTGCGATAGTATCTTCCTTATTCATAGCTAGTCTCTTTTGAGGACGTAATAAGCATAGCCCCTTTACTAAACGCTTTATTGCATCTATTTGTTGAACTTAGAACTAATAAAACCAAATTGTTGTTTAGACTTTGATAAATTTTAGTGTACTGGAAAAAAAAAAATAAATTGTATAAATGTTGATGTTATACTTTTTTCGGTTTTACACTCTTAAGCTGAGGGAAGTATATGAACTATAAGTTTTAATAACATCGCAGTTTCTATATTCTTTTTATCTGAAGCTGTTCTTAAGATTTCACATAAACAAATTCAGAATTATTGTATTACACAGAAAATGATTAATGAAAAATACGTATAGAAAAATGACTGGAAATTCCACACTAAGCTTTATGCAAATGGCATACAGAGCATTTTATTAGAGATTTAAAAGTACTGAAATTACAGTGTAGCAAGAAGCTACAGAATACAAGATAAAACAAATATTTTTAAAAAAAAATCGTGATCCCTGCATATTTTCACCGATGTACTGCTTGAAATGGTTGTAATAATACTGAATTTAACGACAACGACGACAGAAACAATAATAATAAAAATGACAATAATTCGCACACACTTCCAATGCTATGTTAACACCACTAATGTGCCGAAACGTTTTCTTACAGAATTCCTTTACGTATTAGTACCTTAAATGACGCTGTCATTTGGGGACATACTGTATGCGCACAAGAAGGCTAGAGGGGTATGAAGGGCAGATGAGCTTGAACTGTTTATCTGCTCCGGTAGCGGATCTGTTCACTAGGAAATGAGTGTATGAGAGTGCAAATGAGTCACCCATGCTGCCAGATCTAATGTTTGTTGCAGCGATAGGTATTATGTATAGGTGAGCTATGTGACAACACTTGTGTATTTTAAGCGAGCATTCCATGTCATACTCGGAAGGCGAGCATATACCCCGCGGAGAAAGCAAAAGTGATTACGTTACACACTCCTCTAGGTTGCCTTCTTGTCCTGGGCAATCAGTGCCTACCTATTTGCTATCGTGCTGAACCAGGACTTAGAACATCACCTTAGAACAAAAAGTCAACTTTAGTAACGATCTTTGGACAAAATGCATAATATCCAATAGCAATATTAGTCCAATAAAATAAAGAATTAATAAGATTTTAATATTTTCTTCTGTAATGCCGTCTTTCCTTGTTTGGCTTCCAGGACAATGAGTTTAACTCTATATACTCAAATGTCTGATATCGGTGTTGGATCCAAGCTTATTTGAGATATTTCAATGTTTTCATCTCTACACAATTGAAATCAACTTGCAATATTAATCGGAACAGTTGAATAGAGTTTCGCATTTAATGCTCTCCACTGTTCTACCTTTGCTGTTTTTGCTTTCTTTTGACCACAGAAATTGACATATCAGAAGCGAATTAGCCGTCAACCACTTTTGACGCTGACAAGCCTAATGGCGTATTTCAGTGATAATTGCCAGAAAGGCTTGCTATATTATGATGTTTGTCATTTTCATGCCTTTGACGGTCAAAATGCGTCAAAATGCAACACTGTTGCGGATGTTTCAGGGTTGAAAACAAAAGCGAAAGTTTAATGGAGGAATAGAAAGGCAATAATGCAATTGCGGAATTTGGAACGGCAAGGTGGGGGCCCAGGTATCACCCAGGTTCCTAATATCACCTACTGTAGCCCAGTTGTGTACAGTACTGCTACCACGCGATTATTATGTGTTTCAAATGGGAAGATGTTTGTCCTTGAGCGCTACTAGGTGAGCAACCAATCGGAGTCCTGCGGTGTTGTCGTATGGCATTCCCCCTAAATGTGTGTGGCGAGCGCCAATCTAATCAATCTCTAATAAATACTATTCGCGCTAAGACAATAATTCAGATTTTGCCAAAATTGATCCATGAGGAAAGAGAGAGTAATGTATTTAACGTAACCGTAAAAAACCCATATTTTAAGCTCCAATAGTTTTCCTAATACAAATAAATAAAGTAGATAACATTATATTATAACAATGCATTGCTACGTAAGCATTGAAATGAATATCATTATTAGTTGGCATGTATGCGTGAACGTATATTTGAAATTACTCAGAACTGAAACGTAAACATCTGACATGACGTGGTAAAAGAAATATGTAATTTGAATAAGCCAAGGTGTTTGTTAAATTCAATGAGAGGAAACGATACACATTTGTTAGTCTGGCAGAACGTGTCTGATCACATTATATCTTTGTTTATGAATGGTTCGTAATCTCTATTTAATCCAGAGTTCAAAGCGGCATTATTCAGTTACTCTTGAATGAAGACTGCTAGAACAATCCAATAGTGTTAATGTGGGCTCAAATTATGTTGCATGCAGAAATAATATTTTTAAACTGACTGACATTGAATGACTTATTCACGAAGAAATTGTCAAGGAACACGACAAGACTGGGAAAACTGCGTGAAACATCAGATAAAATAGAAGATGACTTTTGGAAAGAAATAGCACGTAACGAGATTTTGGAACCGATCGTCATAAATTTGCACTACTCAGACGATGAAGACAATGACAATGACGAATTATCTCTTACCGTAAGTAACATTCACAGATATATGGATTCACCGCTGGTATTTTCGTTGGATAAAACACTAAGTAATTCATAAACTATAAATAACTTTAAACTAAATATTTAAGCCATTTGCGTAATATGCGAATACTCATGTTGCAATTGTGATTTGAACAACTGAATTATTATAAAACTTTGGAAAATTTAGTTTGCATTCTCTTAGGTCTAGCGCCACGAACACTGGCAAGTGTGCGAGAGAGAGAGAGAGAGAGAGAGAGAGAGAGAGAGAGAGAGAGAGAGAGAGAGAGAGAGAGAGAGAGAGAGAGAGAGAGAGAGAGAGATCGAGAGAGAGAGAGAGAGAGAGGGGGGGGGGAATATAAAAAGAGTGGGGGGTAACGAGGTGGCAACGCTGGAAGCTCTAACGCATCTGATTCGCTACAGGCGAGAACTCTTCCCATTTGAAACACATAATACTTTAGGTACTGCGTACCTCTCCACCACAGCAGTTCACTGTGCCCGTTTCAGGAGGTTGGGTTATTTCGTTGTTCTGCAAATTTTCCAATAAATTTCAGCCTAGTGAGTTTATAAACTACACATAATCTTGTTAACATAGTACATAAGCCTCGTGATAGATTGTGATAACCATAATCTAATTGGTAGAATAAGAAATAAGCATTCTTTTGATTCTAAAGTTTTCGAGTTTATCTGGCCGGTTCTGTCTGTAGCATCCGTCATATTGCAAGGTTAGCAGGTTCGTAATATCGCCTATTACGGTGTTCCTATTATTGCCTTCTATCCGATATTTAGAACATTGCTTTGAAATAGGCTTTTTATGTTATTTTACAAATGTCAATGCGTAGACAATGTGACAAGGTAAAGATAAACGAAACAGTGATAGCCACATAAAAGTGGCAATACAAGGTCCCCCCCCCCCCAGGGGCCTACTTCGGTAGGTACGGGTTTGGCGCACCCGGCGTCCCGAATCAAAAGTCTCCCTCGTGTGGGCTCCTCTTCGTGGTTGAGGGAGACGGTCAACTATACACTTGTATAGTTTTTTAGAAAGTTTTATATCTGGCTTTTGCCATGACTATTTAGTTTTTTAAAGGGCGCTGATGACCGCCGTAGTTGAGCGCCCTTATATCATCAATACAAGGTTTTAAAGTAACAGGCATTTTCCCCTACAACTCCCAAATATTTATTGATGCTGACTTTTGCAACATCAACAACCTTCAGTCTCAGAAGAAAGAGAAGTGTTGTCTCAGCACCTTTTTCCTCGACAGCCAGCAACCATCAACATCATATCAATGCGGTATCAGCAAGCATCATCATCGAAAAGTCAACCTTCTCCAATGATAGATGAGAAACTATCGATATGGGCAAGCTCAGTAGCTTTGCCTACTCCAATATTACCAAAAAACATCATGTCAGTACCCAAGTTTCTGCTTAAACCGCGAAGTGGAAAGTGCAGATCAGCCGCACTGATTAGTGGATATATCCTCCAAAATGCCACCGTGGAGTCATCCAAGCAAACAAAGGAACACAAAATCTCAGGAAACATAAAAAACAATAATAAAGGAAGAAATAAACTTAGAAAAATTCAAAGAATAGAGGACAAGAGCTTACTCCAGAAAGATCAGAAACTGAAACAGGAGAGGTAGAGCCAACTTAGGTCTCAACCGATGATAACAAAATTAGCTGCCCTGATAGAATGATACCGAATGTCCAATCTATAATAGATTCTATTCTGATGATAAACACAGAGAGCAGTGGATAAACTGTCAGTTGTTTCAAGTGGTCACAGGAAGCTTGTGATCCCAGAAAAAACATAGTAAGGAAAATGTGTGCATTTTTTGCAGGTAAATGGATCTATAATTGATTGTATTCTAGCATGTAAAAATCAGGTTTATTCCTAAGCAAAGTTAGTTATTCTTATTCATAATGGATATAGTAATTAAGTTGCATGAAAACCTTCTCTTGAGTTTTAATATTAATGTTATTATTGTTTTTTGATGTAGAAGAAACTCTTGAGTTTTACAAATGAGGAACCTTGTTTATATTACAACATTTTCGTATTTGTAATGATTTATGGTTAGAGAAAAAATAAAAATAGATATCTTTGGGACTTTTTGAATCTTTTTATTTGATATGGTGGGTAATATTTGAAAAAAAAAAAACCTTGTTCAGTTTTAAAAAGGTGCATATATTTACTTTCTATTTTTTAGCGATTAAATGCCTCAATAATTAGGTGAGTGCAGTGCGACGTGGTAGCTGAATATATAATAGAAATTTGGTGCTAATGTCAGGATAATGCGATAAGCGTTATACACATGTTATTAAACATTTCCTTAAATGGACGATATTTGGACCCTCTAACTTATTATTATGCTTATAAGCTTCTAGGGATTTAAATAAGGAGTGCTATATGCACACGACTTTTTCCATCCACTATCATTTATTTTTGTAATTATTTTACAAACTTCTCATACGAAAGCTTATTTTTCTCATCTACAATTCAGATATTCCTGCAAAATGTTTCATTACAGACTCGGTTGTAACTCTCGAAGAGAGATAAAGGAAGCAAAATCGATAGTCACATTGGGAAATTCAAACCAAAGTAACTGAGACTTGATGCCACAAAAAAAGAAAGTTTCTGAAAGAAGATTGCGTTTTTGCGGTGTATTCCTGTCTACTTCCTAGAACCGCGCCGTGGCTCAGTGGTTAGACTACTTTGTTTTCATCAAGGCGAAAGTGAGATTTGTGGTAGACAGCACGGGCTGGGATGGGTTTTCTCTGGGATCTCCGGTTTCCCCCGCCATATCATTCCACCGGTGCTCCTCTTCATCTCATGTATCTTCAGTGTCACCGCCTGCGGTGCCATGTGTAGTAAAAGCGGACGCTAAGCACTACAATTTTATTTCATTGTTTACTTCTTATGGTTTACCGTTATACAATCTGATGCAAAATTCTTTCGGAATGAAGATGCCTTAGAAGGTTACTCACAGAATTTTCTGGATATAAATTTTACTTACATAAATGCCTCTAAATATGATGTTTTACTCAAAACCGTACCAAGACAAAATGATATCGGGTCCGAGATATCGCTTTAGGTTCGCATTCGGAAGTTTCTTGATACTGTCCTCTCTAACTGTTGGTTCTTTTAAGTTTTTCTCAGTCCTCGTAATTGGAAAATATGGGGGAAGTACCTTAAATTTAGTACTGGTACACTTACTTTCGAAAATTTCTTTCCCAATCACCATTCCATCACAAGCATCTATGGTCTCTAGTGTCGTATTTAGTAAAAATGGGCACTAAAATTGTTGATAAAGTGGAAAAAAGGCGTAAGTAGGGTAGTTGGAAGTGGATGTCACTTTTTTGGAAAACAGTGAACTTAGAAAAGAGTTTGATGTTCATATAAGATTCTGTTTCTGAATATTACTGTTATCAGACACCAGCAAACACATAATTATTTAGTGGAGCTTAAAACGTGCAGGTATATGCAGCAAAACCACGAATATTAAATATTCCGATACAGTAAATGGCAGTGCAATGTAGGGAAATTAAAATACCCAGTGTGTTACACTTACATATGTTTTCCTACCCAATATCGTTTATTTTTATATTATTTCTATAAACTATTCTTACAAAAGCCTATTTTTCCATCTCGAAATGAAAAAAGCGTTATCACACATTTGACAAAAATGCTTGGTTACCCATTTCGTCATATCTAAGTACCATACAGGAAACCATTTTTTTAATGGCGTTTAAAAGCGGGTCGCTGTATGTTAGCCTTAAAATTTCATACAACTTCACTAGCATCGCGAGAAAGAGTAGAAGAAGATCTATTAACGAATGACAATATTACATAATTCAGAGTAGTAACAAGGGATGCTATAAATCATTAATTCCACAAAAAATAATTTTAATAAAGTGTGTATTTTAAATTAGTAAATCTACTTTTTATGTACAATGAAGCCCTTGGCTACCTTATATGGTTCACCAGTTATACAAAGTGACTACTATAATATTACATATTTCCAGAAAATTCAAGGTTTTTACTTCTCATATATTAGGATATGATATTTTATTCAACATTGTTAGAGCCATTTTTGAAGAAATAAAGAAAAACGAAAAATGTATTTACAAAAGGTAATTTAGGTTGCGGGATTTTCTTGTTAAGCTGATCATTTTATCCGAAGTGCTTTGTGCTTACTTAAATTTGAACGTGAGTTTTGGTTCCTTTTAGATTATTTTCGTGGTTACACGGAATCCTTTGAACGTTTTTAAGAAGAGGAATAAAGTTGGAAACCTACTCTCCTCAAAAACGAATATATATAGTAGTGTAATAAGTTAGCACTGTTAAGAATAACATGTTTGTTTCTAGCCTACAAATATTCCCAGCCATTTTTAGCGGACGACCACAAAGCGGGGGAAACTACTTTTAAATTCCTTTCTATGGCTCATTTTAGAATATACGACAAAAATGGTTTTATGCCTTTTTATCTTCTGTTTATTGTTATTTGTACCTGTGATTTATTTACTTATTTGTGATTTTATCGAGCATGGATGTTTTTATAACTCTGGGTTTTATGCGTGACTAGTTTTCAAAGGGTGCTGATGACTGCGCAGTTGAGCGCCCTTCAATATCATCATCATCATCATCATCATCATCATCATCATCATCATCATCATCATCATCATCATCATCATCATCATCATCATCATCATCATCATCATCATCATCATCATCATCATCATCATCATCATCATCATCATCATCATCATCATCATCATCATCATCATCATCACCATCATCATCATCATCATCATCATCATCATCCTAGCCTACGGCAGAGGAAGACAGCTTCGAGAGTTTTGACGTATTTCAGACGGGAGCGAGGCCAGTGCGTGTGACGTCAGGTAAGAGCTGTATAGTAGCAAGCTGCCTATTTAATTGGCGCTGTGAGTACAGAATCTGAGGCTTCGGTCAGATGTAGCGCACTCAATGATAACAATGTAGCTACCACGTACCAAATGGAGCTGTTAAATTTACAATGTGACGATTTATTGAAGGACAAATATACACACAAGAAACACTTGGTTGATTTATACAAGAATGTCTCCCAAACCAGTTTTCCGAGGTTGTATTCACTTGCCGCATGGACATTATGAATGTTTGGCTCGACATATGTGTGCGAACATTTTTTTTTTCTGTTATGAAATTAGCTAAGTCCAAACTCCGAAGTAATTTCTCGTATCACAGTTTAACATGCAGCCTTCGATTACAAATTTCTTACACATTACGTCCTGACACTGATAAACTAATTAAAGAAAAACGAAACAGAAAGTGTTAGAAAATGTCCACGTAATTTTGTTCTGAATGGGTTTTCTCTAATTTTCAGAGAAAATTACTTTGTTTTATTTTATTTATTTTATAACATGCCTGACCTTCACATAAACTACTAATTAGCACACAGCTAAAATGTAAGTGTTCATAAACTGTGACCAATTGTGTCATTAAAGCAGTCGCATTAATATTACAACATCCAAAATGTAAGTTGTCCATATTATTAATACGATACGTTTCTTGTCTTTCCTACGCTGTCTGAACCCCAACACTCAAACTGTTTCTTTCCTCTTGGGTAGCAGAAATCAGCGCGGTGACGTCACACGCTAACCTGTCTTTCGTTCGGGGGCATATTTGGCGGTTAGAGCTGACGGAGCTGACGTCACACCGCCACTACCTTTTTCCCCTGAAATAAGGTATCATTTATCACTCACGCACGCACACTCATATATACGCATGCGCTAAATCTTGGTTGAAATAAGTGATGGGTATGCTTCTGAATGAATCTGTCGAGATAAATTCTTACATTTACAGAAGTTAGCCTTCCTGTGTATGACAGGGGCAATGAAGAGTAACCCTAAAGTTGAAATATAAATCATTTTTAACTTGTCAGTTGTATATATTTATATTAAAATAACGAGCAAGTTTGGGGGTACATGAGTGAAAATAAATAGGCTAACGCAGCCTCAACGTTTTATCATATATCAGAATTACAGATATAATAAAAAGGAACTAATCTTTGAGATGACAGTGATTATATGCTTCCTAAACCCCCTTTAAGAACTCAATCCTTATTTCGCTTGATAAGTCAGGGCCACATACCGACAGCTCGAAAATGGACAATGAATAAAAAAGCTGCATGGGAAAGCCTCGAGAGGTCACATTCTTTCCTTCCAGTTAGCAACACCACAGTATTCAGGGGTGGAGTTTATGCCGTCTACCTCTATTGTAGAAAATCTCTATAGCCGCTATAAAATAGCAGGATATGGATTTTCCTCGACAGCCACACTGCTCTTAAAACAATTGCAGGCATCAAAACATAACAATCTAACAGAGAATTTATGCCAGGGCATAAAGTGGAAAAGACAGTGAAAATGTAGATACCTTAACCGAGAAATTTTCTGCTCCAAAGTGCAAACCCAGCCTCTGAGCCAGTATTTGGTATAACCTTAACCACTGTTAGGAAAACCATCGCCAGTGGATTACAACTGACTATCAGCAATGAGCGCAAGTGAAAGATGATGATCATGATTTATATCTAAGGGTATTCATCTACACCGCCATCAGCACCCTTTAAGAACCAATCATGGGGAGACCCAGATATGAAGGAAACTATAAAGTATAAATATTCTAAATAAAATTTCAAATAAAATAATCATACACAATTAAGGCAAAATTCAAAGAAAAAAATAACAATAAATAAGAGGTCAAAAGGCACAAAATACATTTTCTGCACTAAATCCTGTCTTAACTTGGCAAACAATTTCAAAACTTTCTTCCCCGCCTCTTTGCTGTCAGCCAGTATCTCTGCAGAAGTGGAAGGACATGATATACTAATGGTACGTTAAGGCATCTTTTATAGATGTCTTAAATCTCACGTGGCCACAAATGAGGCTAATAATAGACCTCCATACATGTTACTGTTGGCTAAAAAAATACCTTTATATAATGAGTAACTTTAAGGAAACCCAAATTTATAATACGGAGCCAAATGGAGAATTTAATGTCAGGACGGCACGTTGGCCATGGTAGCTGAAAGGTTAAGAGCGACTGGACGGAAACCAGGAGATCCGTGGTTCAAATCCCGGCCATGGCATTGAATTTTTCATGTTGACTGTATCTATTAAAAACCTTAGCCTATACATGGCTAGTGTGGAGAGTTAAATGATGAAGCTTGGGACTAAAGTACTTACGATAGTAAGTCGCCACAAACGGTGTATCTCGGATGCGAGAGCCCCAAGTGGTCTACCGGGGAAATATGAGTCAAATGGAGAATTTAATGTCAGGACGGCACGTTGGCCATGGTAGCTCAAAGGTTAAGAGCGACTGGACGGAAACCAGTGGTTCAAATCCCAGCCATGGCATTGAATTTTTCATGTTGACTCTATTTATTAAACTGTCTTTTGTTTAATCTTGGAATGCAAAGCGCTAGCCAGGCGAAAATACAAATATATGACAGTAAATGGCTCAACCGATATTCCAGCGAAGGTTAATAGTATAATTCCCTGTTTAAAAGTACTAGTCTACTTTACTAGGAACAGTAAAAATGAATAAGAATGTAATCGACCTTTAAGTGTCAGTGTTAAAATGTACATCCTACGCTATTTTTAGTTTGACCTAACGATCTAAGGAAATTTGTAACAAATATGGTTTATGCACGGGAAGAAGAAAAATGACAATTCGAACTTTGCAGCTGGAATCACCAAAAGATAATAAAGATTTGTTACCGAAGTCCCGAACATATTTTACTCATATTTTCATGTAAGATACAGGTTTTCTCAGCATCCACTGGATGGACCCGTTCATTTGAGCATAATTTAACCAGTGATTTTTCTTGTAATTATTACTGAGTTTTCTTTTAAAAAATTATATAAAACGTGTAAGAATGTATCTCACAAAAAGAAATCATTTACGCAGTAAGACTAAAAATCAAAACATTTGTGTGTTATATAAAAGCCAAAGCCATCATAAACCATCTTTAACAATTTCGTCTCGTTCTCTAAACCTATTTTGAGAAAACTGAACTACATGAACACTATTTTAAGTTTGAAAGGATAAGGCATTCTGGATACTCTTAAAGTTATGTTCGGGAAAAGCAGTACAAAACAAAAACTCCTGATTTGTATTTTCTTATTTCTTAGTTTTTACGAAATAATTTCCTAAATCATGAATGCAGCAATTGTGCAGAGCTATTGAAAATGAAGTATAAAGTTCAACTGATTTGGTGCATCAGAGATTCCCTCACTTGTTAAACACAATGAAACAAACAAGATGGAAAGTTCCCAATTGCAAATTGAAACAAGCTTCGAACTGGCGCCGCAGTGACCGGACATGTCCACACAAAGGCCCAGCGACCTCCCACTCGGCAAACACACACACATTTATATGTGATCGCTTTGTGCGGGATGAAAACTATGATGTTGATTGATAAAAGGACCAGTATAGACAGTTTGTTCAGTGTTCCGTTGGCGTTTCGCTGTTCCCCTTCTCTCCCCCTGCTCCTCCCATCCCTCTCCGAACTGATGTGTTTGACAAAGTTTTGATTGACGCATGTTATTATGTGTGCATATTTGATGTATGTAAACGCAGCAAACAATTTTGATTGGTAGCTACAGTGGTATGCAGTACTGGCGCTATGACCACTGAACCTGGACGGCAGTCATCCAGGAGATTCCGGTAGCCACAGGGAAAAAACAACTCGCAAATTTTGATCATTGCTCTTTCTCCCTTCCCCTCTGAATGAATTGCTTCGGTTATCTGCTATATACAGCAATTTTTCCTACCATTGTTTTAACATTCAAATAACCCTGCAAACGAAAGAAGAGAACGATAGATTCCGATAGCAATTGATTGCGAATTGCATTAAAACAAAAGGGGGAGCTTGCTTTGAACTATGGCAGCTAACGGTGGGTGGAGGTGTGCGTAGTTTATACGAAGCAAATGCCCGTGCAGATGTATGTTTTGTGCGTCCATACCCCTATTCTTTTGAAACAAGATAAAATAAAAACATACACAGAATCGCGGGCCGTTGATCAAACGCTGTTGTTTTGATTACCAGCGCATGTGTTTTTGCGTTGATATGTGAGGGTTTCATGCAGTTTTTCATCACATGTACGCATGTTTGATAGCGGTCATGGTGATTTTTGTCCGTGTGTGTTTGATGTTGTAAAATTAACGAATAATCTTGAACAGAAAAAGAAGATAAAAATGCTAGTCCTCTTCTGTATTCGAAGGATATGATTGGTATGAAATTATAAATCGAGCTGATGGCCACAGACAAAGCAACCTTCACATTTTTTGTGTCGTAGTATTTATCTGGCCATTTTCAGCGTTCTGATTTATGTTGGTTCATGCAATTAATTTGCATAACCCTTCCACGTACTAGAAATAAAATCTGTATTTATGCTCGATAATTAACGAGGAGAGGATCAAAACCAAATAGCATAGCTACGTCTTGACATGTGTTTATCGTTAGAAGTGGAAACTGAATTGGTAATATACATAATAATTTGGGCTCGCCTCACTAATGTTTTTCAGTTTCAATGTTGCAGTTAATTGCAGTACTTGAATACGTGAATCTACTCCAATTATAATGAATTTCTGGTAAGTTTTTTGTTATTGGGAAGAAGTGAGGTTATAATCGACCAGTTTGAAAGTTTTAGCTAAATAATATATTCTGACTTGATATAGTCTTTCATAACTTTATGCAGCTTCGTAAATACAAAAATAAAATAAAAAATATCTGCATTTCTGTAACTTTGAAGACTAGAATGAATGCCAAAGTGCAATATCCTCTAATTCACTTTTACTTTCAAACCATATACCTTCTACCGCAGCCATACCCATATTATAGTCAACATTATACATATAATAGATATATAAGAGTATACATATATAATATAATAATCTTATATATAAATAAGAGCAAACTAAACTACTAATTAGCTTACGGCTACCGATTTCTAATACCTTATCAAGTAACTGTCATTACTATTCTCATATGGGAGACCGCCATATTAGAGATATGATATTAATGCTACAGGTTTTCATTTAGTTTATTACCATATTAAATATATACAAGGTATCTGCTACTTTCCAAAACTCGACTGAAAAAGCTTAAGTATGACTTATTTTAAACATGGTCCGGATTCAGACTTCAAAATTATCTCATCTGGATGTGGCCGGAAATGTCATGCTTGTGTAGTCATTCCTTAACACAATACGGACGGATTAAAATAACCTAAAACCTATATACAAATATAATAATCTGTAACTTGAAAACCTTCACTTACCTTTTAAGAATTTATGACCGTATGTCTTACAAACTGAATAGGATCGCGAGTTCGTGAATAAATCATCCACATCATCAGCTCGAACCATCTCGTTGTTAACGTTACCGTCGCTAGATGTCACTATGTTTATTTTAGAACTACAAACATCTGAAAATGAAACAAATTTAAAAACAGAATCAACTGCCGATATTTCAAAAAGCATATCTTGTCTCAAACAACTAAACCTATCGGAGCATTTCATTATTTTAATAATTTAACTTTTGGGTTTATTTCATGGTTAAATGACCAAAATTATCTGCTATTGCCGATTTATCAGTTTGTTTACACTTAATGTTATGAAAATGCTCTTTCGTTCTGGTTTCCAAATTACGTTTTGTCTTTCCAATATAAACGTTATCACAATCGAAACAATTAAATTGATAAATATCAGAATTTTTACTATAAGGAATTTTATATTTTTTTAGAGAAACGCAGTACAATTTTAATACTATATTTATTTTATAAATAAACATCTTCGCGTAATGAATTTTGAAATACGGGCAGTTGATTCTGTTTTTAAATTGGTTTCATTTTCAGATGTTGGTAGTACTACACTAAACATAGTGACATCTAGGGACGGCAACGTTAACAACGAGTTTGTTGATGGTTCGAGCTGATGTTGTGGATGATTTATTCACGAAATCGCAATACTATTCAGTTTGTAAGAAATATGGTCATCATTTCTTAAAATATAAGTGAAGTTTTTCAAGTTACAAATTATTTTATTTGTATATATTTGTTTGCTTCACTGTTAATAGCTTCATATTTTACGTATTTATTAACCTAAAACCTTTTAGTACCTCACAAATTTTCAAAAAGGCCTATCATACAAAGTAACGGTAAGATCCCACTCAATGTACTTATAGCCTTAGAGTATGCCAAGTGCTTTTCTAGCGGACACAGAAGCTATAAGATCCCATATATTTCCCTCCGTCAATTAGCAGCCTAATAACGTTCCTTATGAATATGTTGGCCTCTCTTTCTCTCCTCCCATAGGTTTACAACAGGCTCGTTTTAATTTGAGACAGATTATACCGTTTGTTTGAGCCAGTTCTAATAAGGGAACTATCACTATGCTCACCCTGTACGCGCTTGAGAGTTTGATGGCATTATCTCCGCTCTATGCGGGGTCTGTGTGCCAAAAATAAGGTGCGGAGTGTATCTGGAAGTACCCGAAATTGAATCCAGAACACTTAGGAACATATAGGCACAGTTAACACAGCATTGTACGGGAGGGACTGTTTACCCCTGAAGGGCAGCAGTCTGCACATGGCATAGGTAAGGAGCACCGGCCCCCACACTGGCACAGAGTTGATTTGCAGCTACTTGCAAGTGGTCACATGCGGCACTTCCAGGCGCTACGGTTCTACTCCGCAGCAGAAGTTTAGTGCACATGTTTTGTATACAGCAGACCATCAAATTTTCAGGTGCATAGTGTTGTGAGTGCAGTGATAGTTCTCTTGTAAGTGTATTGCGATTGAAATATTGTTCGCGAGTGTTGCACACAGATTCCTTTTTCTTTCTTCGAGGACGGCAGCAAAACGCTGTCAATTTCATGGCAAGTTGTTTCTTATATTCGAAAAAATATAAGGAAAATGTGGTGATGGCTTTGTTTTTGTTGGTACAATACAACTTCAAAAATTAATTCTGTTTGTAGGTATTTAACTCACTATCGTAACTTGTAAATACCGGATAGCTCCCTGGAACGTTTCCCAATCACAAATGTACTTTCCCGATTATTATTTAATTTCGTTTAACATCAGTGTCCAAGCCTGTGGTGCCATACTAAGAACAGATATGTGTCCTTTGATAATTCCCTTCCATTTTCCCTGAATATGAAAATGTATTAAGTTTTCACCCTTTCATTTGCCTTTAAATAATATAAACTCAATGCCTAACATAACCAAATCTATAATGCGTTTTATAATTAGACTGACTTCGGAACTAAGGTGATCATAGCAGTTAAGGTAACGAGATCCTCTCACGTGATTTATGCCACTTGGGGAGGAGGATATTCTGACTTCTCTGATTGGCTACAGTTAGATATAATCGTGCTGCTCAAAAGGTTACCCTGGATTTATCTTTGTTAATAGAAACCTCTCAGATAACGCACTGATTATATATTGTCATTTGTGATTCCTGGGCATTCCATTGGCTGAAGTCATGCGTTCATTGATGCTTAGCACACGTCCAAGATGTTTGCCAGTAACCCTCTCACTATTCCGAGAATAATCAGTGCGTTATCTGAGAGGTTTCTATTAACAAAGATAAATCCAGGGTAATCCTTTGTAGGCCAAGCCGTGGCTCAGTGGGCCCGGGTTCACGACCGCAAAGTGAGATTAGTGGTGGACAACACAGCGCTGGAGCGGGTTTTCTCCGGGATCTCCGGTTTTCCCCGCCATCTCATTCCAACGGTGCTCCATCTTCATCTCATGTATCATCAGTGTCATCGCCTGCGGGCCCGCCTCGGTAGCGTAGATGGTAGCATGTCTGCCTCACGTTCAAGAGGTCCCGAGTTCGAATCTCGGTCAGGGTGAGTTACCTGGATAAGGTTTTTTCCGGGGTTTTCTCTTATCCTGTAAGACAAATGTCGGGTAACCCTAAGCTCCATGGACCCTGGACTCATTTGAGCGTCATTTCAGCTAATTCATTCACCGTCCGATATGACAACGTTGGAGGACGTAAAATACACACACACACACACACACACACACACACACACACACACACACACACACACACACACACACACACACACACACACACATCGCCTGCGGTGCCGTATGTAGTGAAACACTACACATTTCATTTTAACCCTTTGAGCAGCACAGTAATACGTGACTGTATCCTTCATTAGCAGTAGTAGAGTTGGTTGCTACTCCGTCTCAATCTAGATGGAATCCATTCATATCTAACTTAACCTTAGTTTACTAAACCTTAGGTGCGATAGTAGTCTAATTATAAAACTGACTATAGAAGAATGCAGCAGGATTCCTTAACCATTAACTGTTATAGTTGGTTCTTCGAACGTCTGAACTAAGTTTAGTTTTATTTTATTCCCTGACGATAGGGATCTGTTTGAGGATGTGCAGGCATATATTAATTTATTTTTGCAGCGGGAAATATCAGGGAAAGGGGGCTTGAAAGTGAAACGAACGAAACAGTAGTTACCCATGATGTCAAAACAAGAAGCTAACAGCAAGACAGATAGCCTCCCGGTGATCGAAAATTAAACATCCTGCGATATATGAAAAGTTGGAGGATGTGAAGGGAGGCGAGAAAGGTTGTTTTGAATCATGTGATCTCACCATCCTTTCCTTCTCTCTCACCCTCCCTGTTTGTTACTTTAACCCTCACGATCGCGCTTGACAGCTTGGAGGTAATAACAAATTGACGTTCTGTGCGATCCTCTTTAATCCAGAGTTGATCGGTTTGGCACATTCCTCTCACTAATGAGCTTTCATTCGCCGTTCATTATCATGAGGAGACCAATAAATATATCACACTAGAACGTTAGTATTTTCTGCATGTAAATGAAACACTTCCGATATTTATCTCTGCTTCAAGCAATCCTCCCAGTGCCAGAAAAGGACCAAGACTGCAACCCGTGCACCTTCCATACACAGTAGATGCACTTTAATCCAAAACATATGTAGCCCATAATAGAAACGGAGGGTCTTAAGTTGTAAATTAAAAGTGCGTGGCTCGGTTTCCTCCAAGATATCCTGTCTACCTTTCCTCCTGAATGTTTCTAGGCACTTGAATGCTGTCGTCATCGAAAAGATGGGTGGAGCTAGGCTTGTTGATTAGCTTTAATTTAATAATAACCATGTGATGATAATAAAGATAACTATAATATTAAGATTACTTTAAAGCCGTCATTACTGAAGTACTGCTTGGCATTATGCAGAAAAATTACGGCAACCAATTATGTAATAATAAAGTAACAAATGTTACTTTTATGGGTGGAGCTAGGCTTGTTGATTAGCTTTAATTTAATAATAACCATGTGATGATAATACAGATAACTATAATATTAAGATTACTTTAAAGCCGTCATTACTGAAGTACTGCTTGGCATTATGCAGAAAAATTACGGTAACCAATTATGTAATAATAAAGTAACAAATGTTACTTTTATGGTATAATATTCTCATGGACCTAAGAAGCTATTTACAGATGCAACGAAATAATAGCTTTTCTACTGATAGTTTTCTAGAATTATTCGGTTCTTTTCTACTTCACTTGGGTACGCAGAAATGTCTCAAATAAATATTGTGACTTTTACACATTTTGGAGCTATATTTATCACCCATCCATTCTTCTATAAGCTTGAGTCATATAAGACTTCCCTACCTTTTGTCTGCAATAAACAGAGAAGAAATGCATTGCCGTAGGCCATAATTCGTCACACATTAATATCATTGGTTTACTTTTATATCCTGCAATTGGTTTCAAGTCCTGCGCCGTGGAGAAGCGGGCTAAGGCAGCACGCCTTGGCTCCCTGCCACGGAAAGCGGCCCTGGATCGATCCCACTCATGGGGTGTGGATTTTAAGTCCCGGTTATAGGACCGGTGCCCACTCAGCATGGTGAGGAAATTGAGGAGCTTACGATAGGTAAGCCGCCCTGGTCATTGAAGCCAACATTTCGGCTAGGGGATGCCGAGATGCTGACCACATCTTCTCCCCATATAGGTTGGATGATCGCCCAACGCTATCTTATGTACGTGGGCGTGAAACCGGCAGTTAGGTTGACAGGTCCTGGCCCTATATGGGCTCTAGCACACTGGGGGGAGAGTTAATTGGCTTCAAGCCAGTCAAAAGGAGATATAGCCTGGGTGGACTCGCATCATAAATGTGGAAACCTCATGGAAGAAAAACCATTGTTATCTAGTGGGACTGACCAAACTCTTTTGAAAACCAAGTGAGGAAAAATTTGGATGGTATATAATGGCAGGCGGTTCTTGGACCAGGGGCCATGTTTCTTAATGTAAGAGGCTCTCAATTGTTTTGGAGGACCTAACGAGCTAAACCTCATTCTAGACCTCTTAGCATAATTATACTGGTAGCAGGGGTCTAATCCAGTTCCTCCATTCCAATTGCAGCAGCGCTAACCCATCACCGTGAGGAAAGATTTTGGGCACTTCTGTCAATAACACGAGTTTTTGTTTTGCTGCCAAATACCAGCATAATCCAGGAAGTAACGCCCGTTTCGCTTTAGTAAGTAAACATGTTTTATTAAAAAATGTCAGTTATAATGAACCTTATTTTGTGTCTCCACATAATCACCTTCGACATTTAATCACTTATAATATCCGCTCCTGAGCCTCAAAACTGCCGTTTTGTAGTCGTCTAACACAAAGTGTTTAGACATTTCAGCGAACTAAGGGAGAGGAATGTTTGGGAAAAGGTTTCTGTAACCCATCTGCACGTTTTCCTTGCCCATTTTATTCTTCAAATCATATATGAGTGCAGGAAGTCCGGTTGGAGCTCTTTCAAACATAGTTGTTCACACACTGTTGGACATTTCACATTACATTCTCGCTTTTTTCGTTCGTTACTGTACCATCATAAATTTCCTTTAGTTGACAAAAAAATGTTTGCATGCGGTAACTACTGAGTAGGTATTCAAAAATCGAGTACCTCTCACCTCATTCGTCGGTATAGTATTACGTAGTTTATTTTCAACAATCACAGAACGCATTCAACTTGTTTCGACTGGCATTCTTACGAAACTAAGAATATTTGTCAAAGAAGCTGATCGATCTTGGAGAAATACCTGTTTGCCTTCTGCGCAGCGACAGTGAGCATCTTCCTTGATCACCCTCGTAACTGTATTTAGTAATATTACACACTAAAACAAAAGGAAAGTTTTTGGGATAATAATATGCTACTGCTGTGAGAGGCAATTTTAAATTTAAAACCCGTTTTGCAATTTTGAATAACTTTCTTTTATCTCATTCTACGTACTTTAAGATACTTATGAGTATTTTCTAAATGTATATAGTGATTTTAACATAAATTGCAGTGTGGGATAATTTATTTATGTCCCACGTATTGATGTCTGCGGCAAATGTAGGTCCTGCTGACAGACTTCTCCCCTCCCCCACACAAAATTGTAAATATAAAAATAAGGTCCTATGTTTATAAGCTTAATGTCTAAATGCCTGAACACTGATACATGCTTAAATTATAGATATAAGTAAACTAATATGACATTTGTATAATTATTTACATAACAACAAAAGGAATATTGTATTAAATGCAATCACAATGCCTTTTCCTGATATTGTAGTACTTGTCCAATTTCCATAATACGATAGGTTTGCTAGCTTTCTTGATTAATCACGTGGCTGTTTTTAATTAATAATGGGCAGGGTAGCGTCCTATCATTATTCAACAGTTAACAAGCATATTCACTAATATAAAGTAGTTCAGTAATATTTGCATGACTTCACACTATCATTCATGCATATGGTAAAGTAGATTTTATATTAGTGAGCCCTTTTAATTTTTCATCACTGAGTTATTTAACATATATATCGTGTCCTTAAGGAACATATGATATATCCATACTTGTCATAACAGACTTCCATATGGGCAAACTTTTTGAACTTTCGAATTATCTTCTGTGAATTTTGTATTGTCACCGTGTGGCATTGTTGTGCTGCTTCCACGGGCCGGCACCGGGCGTGTGGGCAGGAGAGAAAGAGACAGAGAGGGGCTGAGGAAAGTTCAGTCCATTGTTGCAGTCGCAAAAGATCTCGGAAGGTCTCTCGCTTTCTAGAAACAATAGCTGGGGGGGGGGGGGGTATGAATACCCTGCAAGGTGTTCGAACGGCAGTTGTGTTGGTTATTGTGACATTCGACGGTTGAAGTGTACCGCAGAGATTTCATTCATTTGTTTTCGTGCAGCAAAGCACGTCAGCTTTGAAGACAGCTGATTGTTAATTTCACGTCTTTTTACTTCTAGATTTTTTAGATTTTTGCAAGCCGGATTTCAGAATCTAGGTAACCCATGCTGTCACAGTATACTTCATCTCTGGTATAAAAGCATATTATACGAAAAATGCTTTCGTCATATGGAAAGTGGCTCCATCGTTGACTAATATTCATAAGCATTTATTTAAATAACAATAGAAGTAATTTTTTTTACGTCCTCCAAGGTTAAGTCATATCGGACGAAGAATGGAGTGGGTGAAATGATGCTCAAATAAGCCCAGGGTCTATAGAGCTTAGAGTTACCCGACATTCGTCTTCCAGGATGTGGGAAAACCCCGGAAAAACCTTATCCAGGTAACTCACCCTTACCGAGATTCGAACTCGGGAGCTCTTGAACGTGAGGCAGACACTCTACCACCACGCTACCGAGAAGGGCAATAGTTAATGGTTGCATTGTGTTTAGAGATGAATGTTGGAGGCTGTAAAATTATTATTTCTTACCTATCTCAGATTCATCATGAACTTATCTTACGCTATCGCTCTGCAGTAATGTTTTAGAACCATATTTTCATATCTATTTTTTATGAGGACTGTTTTACCCAAAAATATAATTTAATACAGTGTGAACAGCAACAGTGCCTAAATATTTGCCGTAGTATGAGTCGCAAATCTGTTCTGAAAGGAGAATAAAAGGTCAATTTTGAGCTATACATATGCCATTCCATCTGACAACAATCCTTACACTTAAATACAACAATGTATACCCAACAAAAAGAAGAAAGAAGGAACGCGCTGCTTACATTAAAATATAGAAATAATGTACAGATAAATGTAAAGATTTGTTATGCCGATGGGGAAAAGTACAAATACTAAATCAGTTGAAAAATAAACATTCGACAAAATATCAAGAATCAGTTATTTCCGGAATTTATACCCAAAGGTAAACCATCTGTAGATAAACCTAAAAAAAAAACTCCATAAGAGCTTTAACTTTCCTTACTTTGCAAGAAGAAAATAAGACTACTAAAATCCCTTAATACGAGCCAGTATGGTCCATGGTCTGTAACCGACTTCTGGCTTCACGGCAATGACGAATGGAAGAGGTGATAACGGGGAGATGAAGTGGTTAGCATCCTGATTTCCCTAACAGTCGCATAGCTAAGTGTCGTGGATTCTCAAGTTCCTCAAGATGTTGAGTTGGCATCAGCTCCTATACTTGGCTTAGAGGGTCTGTACCCTTAAGTTGGTACAGGGAAGCGGGTCATTTATGCTCCAACACACTATGCCTATGTATAGTACATTTATTCAATCTGAATAACTCTAAAGCACTAAAATGTAATATTCCAAATATATCTTTACATGTTACTTACTAACCGTAGTATAATGTTAGAGTAAGTAACATTTGATAAGTTGTATTTAAACAATTAGGACACGTGTTATGCTGCTCCTCTAATTTCTCATAAACAGATTAGATGACCTTTCAATCACTTATTCGTTTTCTTTGTCATCCCAATTTATTGATAAGGAAGGATCTGTCCTCTGAATGCCTTAGTGATGGAATGCTGATTTTTCTTAAGGTGTTTGGAACCGTATCTCTAATAAACTTAAGTACATTGCTGAACCACTTCCTGAATAAGAGATAGGAAGTTGGCATTTCAACTTAGTTTATTTATAATAATTTTATTTATGGGGGGTATTGACTATTCATAGGAATGTAAAAGCAAGAATCTTTTAAGTCATTTCATGTTCAGTTTAGAAGTAAGATACTTTTCACAATAGTTCATATTTTAGAAACTGAACAGTGCAGAAACGTTAAAAATAAGCATATACATGAGGAACTTGAGGTAAAAATTTCAATCTATGATATGTTTCAAACTAGAAAGAGCACGTTGTAAACATACGAAAATGGCTTTTCTATAAACACCAGTGATCACCCTTGAACAGTCAGTGGCTGCAGAATGTACCTTGACAGTATTTCTGTCTCCCTGCTTCTCCCATCCCATGTTTTCAACAGGATTTAACTAGCTCGAGGCAGAGTATAACAGTTTATAGAGAAGGTAAATTAATAGGTCATGAAATTGCTTAAATTTGCATTGTGCAGCCACTCCGAAAATCCTTGTATATAAGTTAATTGATGGAAATTATTCATTTCTTCACAGTAGCCGTATACAGACTAAGGTATTAGATTGATAGAGTCGACATGAAAAATGCAATGCCACGGCAGGGATTTGAACCACGGATCTACTGGTTTCCGTCCAGTTGCTCTTACCCATTGAGCTACCATGGCCAACCTGCCGTCCTGACATTAAATTCTCCAATTGACTCATATATTTCCCCGGTAAACCACTAGGAACTCTCGCATCCGAGATACACCGTTTGTGGCAAATTGGCCATGGTAGCTCAATGGGTAAGGGCGACTGGAAGAAAACTAGTGGTTCAAATCCCGGCCGTGGCATTGAATTTTTCATGTCGACTCTATCAATCCTTAAGTATTGGTAATACCCACTAATGACTAAGGATAGATCAGGAATTGTATATTATAGGGATAAGTATTCACAGTTTTAACTTTTTTACTCTTCTAACTACTCTCAGGCTATTGACTGCTTTCTGCTTAATAATGAAAGTCACAAGGGGCATCGGATTTCAAGCGTTTAGAGAAACGCTCACTTTGGATTTTGAAAAGGTTCAGTAACTGTCCAATTACCTATGTTGTAAACCCTTAAAGAAAGAAAACAAGGGAATTCTCGAAGAGTATATTTGTGTATGTTCTTCTCAGCAACGCCGTGAGTACACACTTGCACCTCTACGTACAAGACTTTAACTTCAACTGTCGTCAGTAGCATATGGGTTGTGAATGTTCAAGGTGCAGCTGATAAACCAGTACTTATAAGAAGTTATCTGACAGCGAAAACTACATAGGTTCGAATATCATTAACCAATACTCTGTGATGTTTGTTCAGTTTTTAATTAATTTTTTATGAAAACGCAATTGATTTTATATATATAATAATATAATTTCCAATTGCAGAGACTTGTTTGCTGACAAGACATTATGCCTGTAGACAGATAGTAGGTACTTAATTTTGTTTTGAAAATAAATACTAATAATTTGTCTTAAATAATAAAAGCACACCAAAATATACACTTATCTAAATTGGGTGTGTAAACACGTTGCTTCTCTTACTACTCTCTTACACTGTGACATTCCCCCCCCCCCAAATTCAAGTGTTTAATTTACGTTTTGTGTTTAACAGTAATGCCTAATAACCAGGGCTAGGAGGTTCGTACCACTCGCCATTCCCTATGCAGATTGCGACCGGCCTTCTCCCGGCATCCAAACAAGTTGCACAGACGCAATGCATTGAAACCGGTTGCACAGAGAAAAAAAAATGACTTAGACATTCGTAAGTGCACATCTATTTAGATCATTATGTCAACATACAAATTCTTATATAGTACATACGTGTTGGTCTCTGACTGATTTCATTATTTAAATAGGCACGTTGTGACAACATTCAAGCAATTATAACGCAGATAGTAACATTTCCTGATCGAATCTAAAATAACATCCAAATAATAAAATTAATTTCTTAAATATCTGAACTTACTAGCAAAAATACCAAAGCAGGAATTTTACTACATAGTTACTCATCTGCAGCCGTATTACTAAAAACAATAATGTACCTCTGAAGCCTTTCAAATGAAGAACTCATTCTATGTCCCGTAAAACAAGATTTAGTTAATTGATAATGTGTTGCAAATTCGTTAATGATTTCAGCTAATTTAGTTTCTCGATCTGGCATGTCTTTTTCCAAGTTTGCTAAAGTATCCCACTGAAATGTAAATAATGAAGTAAATAAAGACATGAATAGGTACACTTCTAGAAAACACACAATGGTTGTACAGCAAATTTAGTTGCTCATCTTTGAAGCACAACAAAGATGTTATTCGAATGTCTTCCTTCCTACCAATGTGCTATGTGTCATGCAGTTACACCTGTTTTGCAGTAATGAGTTGCATTCTATGATGAACCTTGCCCTTGCTAGTAGCGCTGTGTGGTATAGCCATGCCTGGCCGCTCTTACACTGCTCAAGGAAATCGGTACGAACTTCCTAGCTCTGCTAATAACTGAAGTATGTTCATTAAAAGTATACAGCACTGCTATACTTCAAACACTAATTTCAGTCTCAAAAATACTAAGCTTAAGGAAATCTCGAAACGATTCAGTTTCAATTGCCAGAAGACGTAAGGCAACGGTGGAACACAGTTGTGGTACACGCGAATGCTTCCAGTGTTTCACGAAAGGAAAGGGTGAAAGCGTCTTAAAAGAATAGTAATACTGCTTCTAGAGATTCCCTCTATAATTGGAAGTATTCTGAAAAGTGGCTTACATTATTATTACTCCAAGTCTTTCACTACTTAAGTACTGCTGCAACTTATAGCTCGGCATTCTAGGAGTTTATAGAATAAAAATGGTTTATAGCATTGCATATATAAAACACTAGGATATAGCGTTGCGATATAGCGATCAAATATCGTTGTACAAATTCAGATTGAACAAGATTGAGAATCTATGTAATAAATAAGCTTAGCCATACTTGATTTAGCTGCTCCGGGAAATGACCGTAGTCTGGTAGAGCAGTCCTTTACCTGAAACACAGAGAAAATTATATATTAATGTCGGATAACTCTTATAGATTATTATTATTATTATTATTATTATTATTATTATTATTATTATTATTATTATTATTATTATTATCATCATCATCATCATCATCATCATCATCATCATCATCATCATCATCATCATCATCATCATCATCATCATCATCATCATCATCATCATCATCATCATCATCATCATCATCATCATCATCATCATCATCATCATCATCATCATCATCATCATCATCATCATCATCATCATCATCATCATCATCATCATCATCATCATCATCATCATCATCATCATCATCATCATCATCATCATCATCATCATCATCATCATCATTATTATCATCATTATCATTATCATTATCATTATTATTATTAATCATTATTGTCGCGAGGCATTGTTGCAAAGGGTGCGGTCCGGGCGCACAAAGTGGCAGATACTGCAGCGCGCAGAGAAAGAACGAATCAAAATAAAAATCCACAGAAACATACTCCACATCGCCACCGTATACACACCAAATGAGCTGCAAACAGACCTGTTACAACACTTACAGATACATCACAGGAGGCTAATCATCCTAGGAGACCTCAATGCAAATCACGTCGAGCTCCTCGATGAATATACCAACCAGAATGGCAGAAAACTAAAGAGAACACTCAAGGACACCACCCTCAGGATAGTGTATCTCCCAGGACCAACGAAGATTGGAGCCAGGAGCAGTGAGAACACAACGTCCCCTGACAAAATTTTGGCTACACCAGCAGCATACAATAAGATAATGGACGCCACCATAGAACCGCCAATAAGCTCTGATCATCTTCCCATAACCCTGACAGTATCCACCGGTACATGGACCACCGAGGAAGCACTGCCCAGGAAAGTATTCGACTATTCAAACGCCGACTGGACAGCCTTCACAGAACACATCAGGAACAACATGCAACCCATGCCACAGCACGACATACAACATACACACCAGATAGACACAATCACTGAACAAATAACTGCCGAAATCCAAACCGCACGTGACAACACCATACCAACAAAGATGATAAACACCAACCGCTTCAGTCGACCACTACCTAAAGAAATTAAAGAAAAACGAAGAGCTCACCGCAATTATATGAGGACTCACGACGTAAACGACAAGAAAATACTGAATCACCTACGATAAGAAGTAAGGACAGCAATACACAAATTTAATAAACAAAAACGTGAAACCACAGTGGCAGATATCTCAAAAGCAAGGACAGCCCAACCAAAGAAGTTCTGGCAATTTATAAAAAGCATCCGCATCAAAAAACAATTCACTTACCCTTTGCAGGTAGACGGAAAAAACATTCACTCTACGGACGAAACACTGAAAATATTCGAGGAACACTACCGCACGGTTTTTCGCACACCTGAAAACCCGGAATTTGACAGAAAACAATTCACAAACACAAACGACTACATTGAAAAGAACAGACAACGGTTCCTACCGTTGATACCAGCACCGGCATTAAACCCGAACGACGACACCGAAGGACCAATAACAACAGACGACTTTGCCAACACCGTAAAGCGCCTTGGAAAATCCGCACCCGGCCCAGACACAATCACGTACACAATGTTGAAAAATCTCCCACATCAAATGATAGCAAAAATTGTACATCTGTACAACTTAATACTACAACACGGACATCATCCAGAAGCTTGGAAGAAAGCACATTTAGTATTGCTAGAAAAGCCCGGAAAAACCAACACGGACCATACAAACTACAGACCAATATCCCTAACAGCAACATTATCAAAAGTATTAGAGAAAATACTAGTCAAACGCCTCACCAACCACCTGGAGCAACGCAAAATAATACCTGAGACACAAGCCGGATTTCGCTCAACCATAACAATCGAAGATCAGCTCCTTAAAGTCATCTCAGAAATCAAGGAAAAAACAAATAGAGGCTTCACAACTGCAGCCACATTCCTGGACATCCAAGGAGCCTTCGATCGATGCTGGGCACGTGGATTGCTGCACAAAATGGCAAACCTAGAACTACCTGAAAAGCTGACGAGATGGACTTCAAGTTTTCTATCCCACAGAACAGCCCGGATCAAGATAAATGGACAACTATCAGCACCCATCCAACTTGAAGCAGGAACCCCTCAGGGTAGCGCCATATCCGGCATACTGTATATAATATACACTTCTGATACTCCCCAACCGATCCACCCAACAATCCAACTGGCACAGTACGCGGACGATACCGTATACTGGTGCTCAGCACCAAAACTACGGAGCAGCAAATCACGACTTGAGAAACAGCTCGCAATCTTCAACAAATGGGCGAACAAGTGGAGAATAACCATAAACCCGGCAAAAACCCAATACACAATTTTCCGTATACAAGCAAAGGAAACCTACAGAGCTTCCACCATTTCCTACAACAATCACGACATACCGACCCAGAGGAAAGTTAAATACCTTGGAGTGACATTAACCGAAAAGCTATCAACCTGTACGCATTACCAAAACAAACTTCAAGAGGCAAAAGCAGCAACATCATGCCTAAGGCTCTTGGCGAAAATAGGAAAGGAAGGACTAGCCCCAAGCACCCTAACACAGATCTACAAAACCATAATTAGATCAACACTTACCTACGCTGCAATCACCTTATGGCCCATCACCACACAAAACACAAAAGACAGAATATCCGGATATGAACGGAAATGCCTACGCATAGCAATGAAGCTACCACCATGGTCCAGGAGCAACGAAGTCTATGAAATAGCAAAATCTACAAGTATAGAAGAAACGATAAAAAAGAATACCACCAAATACATGGACAACGCAAAGGACCGAACCCATAGACAGAACATCATTGACGCCGCAAGGAATTATAAGCAAAGCCAGGTGCATCAGAGTAAGAATTTGAGCGACCCTCCTCTAACAACCATCATTAAACAGTACGAACAAGAAAAAGAGGAAAAACAGAAAATACAACAGCACCTACGACAACTTCTGACCTAGAAAAAACTCATCTGACGACCGACGGATACATTTCTCACTATGTAGAATATCCTAGAACATGTAAAAATAAGTTATCAAAAATTAAAATAATAATAAATAAAATAAAAAATAATAAAAATAAATTAAAAAAATAAATAAAAATAAAAATGAATAAATAAAAGAGAAAAAGAAAGCCATCTGCCTCTCCCAAACAAATAAAAATTTCTGGCTGAAGAGGGCGAAATAAGCCCTAAAGCAGCCTAGGGTAGATCCAGAATTCCCCTACCCACCCACCCCACCAGAAAGAACGAGACATATATATGAATGTAAGGTTCGCTTTCTTGATTGTTACAGAACGTTCCACTAATTTCTAGAACAATGAGTGGAGATATAAAAGTGCCACTGCTCTCAACGCAGTAGGTCAGTTGTAATTGGACTTGATAATCGTGTGCGGTAGCAGTGACTTGAAACTGAATTCTTTTGTTTATTTATGTGTGCAGAAGCCACGAGAGATTGTGTTGGTGTATGTTATGTCATCTTGCTGCAAACAGTGTCTTTCTACAAAAATAAAAGAGCATTTTGAATTTCTGCACCTGGACTTTTAATTTTACGAACCCACAGTCACATTATCATCGTCGTCGTCGTCATCGTCATCATCGTCATCATCGTCGTCATCATCATCATCATCATCATCATCATCATCATCATCATCATCATCATCATCATCATCATCATCATCATCATCATCATCATCATCATCATAATCGTCGATACGAGAAAGAAGAGCAGGAAGTGGAAGAGTTTTACGACCATAGCCATTTTAATTTGAAATATTATATTTTAAGTATCTCATAAAAGCAAAAGCAACTACTGTAATTTAGAGCGACGCTATTTCATATTCGTTTCCCTTCAGTCCTTTAAATAAGCCCGTAGGGAAGGGGATCCATCCTCTTCAGCTGCTGTTGTGCGGGCGCTGCGGACCATTAGCACTCGTACCTCTGACGTTGCTAGAGGAACCTCGGGCCAAAAATTCGAGCCCCACCATGTTGGCAGTTGTTCCGATTGGGTTGGACTAGAGGGGGCAGTGATTCCTGATACCCGTGGGAGATCGGGTACGTCTCCGGACGGGGTTGAGAGAAGCTATATATTCCCGCGTACTAGCCAGCATAGCTAGTAGAAGATGTGCTAGATCACCAGGCGGCCCCACCGAGGTTGATCGGTAGCCTTCCCTTTGGGGTTGGCGCGCGTAAGTGGCGTATCCACTTCCATTCCGTCTTGTGTTTTCGGACCAGATGGGGGGGGGGGGCTTGTTAGTCTCTAGGCCTTACCCTATGGAAAGCCTCATGTAGGCGCCGGGCGCCCTTCGGAGACAGCTCGGTAGCTCCCTGGTCTTGAGAGAGAGGTCAGTCCTTTAAATAAACAACATCCATTTCTCACGTTTATCAGCGCAGAGTAAGGCTTTGTTTGTTTATTTATTGTTTTAATTAGGAGGAAAATTCAAGGTATTAAGGATTAACAAGGGGAGACAAAAAGCAAAGTAAAAAGAAAATGTTGATAAATGATTAACAATTCAGTGCGTTAATTTTGCTGTACCGCTTTTGCTGACTGCAGAACGAGGATGAATTGTTAAAGAAATCTTATCGGCCAGGTAAGATGAAGGAAGAACAGGAGAGAAGCTAGACCACTTCCAACTTACCACTGCGGCGGATTCACCGAGAGTTAATCACAGAGACGCCCATCGGGAACCGCTTCTATAAATACCCATAAACTTTCCTACAGCGATTACCGGCCTAAGAGCGTACCATTAATGTATGTCTGTCAGTCTTTCGCGAGCCGCTTATTAAGAGCATATCAAGCCTGCAGTGTGTAACTGTAAAGTAGAAAATATATTTTGTAGTTGCTAAACAACTGATTTCATATAAGCCTTTTGTGGCAATTCAGCGTTGTGAATGGCGTCATCATTCCCAACTCTGACACAGGTTCCTATGTTGAGAAGGAAACGTTTATACATTATGGAGTCTCCCTTTTTGAAAATGCTGTTACTAACTTCCCCTTTTGTGCGCGAGGGTGTTTGGTATAGCTACGGTTGGGTGCCTGTCCGATGGCAAGCGTCTCAAGCAACACATCATCTACCCCAACTGACATAATTACCTTTTCATCCCCATCCTCCCGAACAACAACATCGTGGAAACAAAAATATACCCAGTGGCGTCCTGCCGGGATTAAATTGAAATTGCATCCCTTTAGGAAAATCCTCGTAATGTGAAGGGTAGTTTTGGCAGCGAGAGGCTGTCAGTATGTAAACACGAAAAAGTCGTGCAACCCTGAGAATAGCTAGCGAAACAAAGTAGGTAAACAAGCAAATAACAGAAACATTTGAAGCTGTTGTCTCGCAATCCTCACTTTCCCGAATGAATCGTTATCTCGTAGCAGAGCTTTTTTCCAATTATTCCCTCAAATTACAGTCACGTACGCACTAACTAAAATGTGAAAAATCTATGTTAATCGTTCAGGATTAGAAGGCACTTGCGCCTCCTATTTCACCAAAGGATATCTATGTACGAACGAAATGTTTGGACGTTTGAAAGTTTAAAGCCGCACACAATGGTTGCCACTGTTGGCAATAAACATTTGCAAATACCTAAATCAATTAAGTCTGGAGACAGTTGTTGCACACACCTTCTGAATTATGTACACTCCTTCGAAAAGTTACAAGCTCAAAAACGATGGCTTCAATAGCTACACTTATGGCTTCGTCTAATGTTATCAAAAGTTCAATGTGTTTGCTATGGAATGTGTAGTGGAAAATTCACAAGCCGAGTGGTTAAGCCGCTCGGTGATTGGGTCCCATTCGATCCCAGAGCACCGTATATGGGGCTAATGGTAGGTGAAATTAGGGTCTGGGCTCCATAATCCGCTTTCCTGTCATTCATTTCGCAAATTATTGTAATTTACATATTAATTGTACATTTGCCTTTCTTACCACTACACGATTTGCTGTGACCCCTGGGATCCAAAATAATCAAACCCCGTAGCACGAAGATGGTAAGCAGAGAAACAATAAGAAACCTTCACTGATAAGGAAATTGATATCATGTATTTATATTTGTGTAAGTTTACCTACGTAAGTCTTCGTCAACTTGCCTAAGTCATTTTAAGGCAAGGCTACACTGAAGATTCCAAATGCTATAATAATAAACCTATCATTATGAACATTTAGCCACATAATTAGGGTATCATTTTAAACTTGCATGCAAATTTTCCAGTTAGTACACCAAATAGTTTATTAATTATTAATTATAATTTTTTTCTAAAATGACTGTAAAAATTACTCGCTATATAAAATACTGTACGCGTCAAAAATTTGAACTTTTAAGTTGAATTTTTGTTTTCGGCTTGTACAGAAAAATTTTAAAAGACTCGCATTCCTAATTTTTGTAATATTCTTGTAGCATTTGTTCTAAAATATTTTCCATGTGTTAAGTCTCAACATTTTGAGAATATTACCTTTTCTATTCCTTACACCTTTTAATTTTCAAAACATCAGCATCAACAAGAAAAAGGGGAATGTGAAATTTCTTATTTACATAGTATGGACCCTATCCTGTAAGTTTCACCAAGTTAAATGAAAAACTTTGACACGTGAGGCATTTTCTATACTGAAAAGTCTTAGGAAAAAGTTTTTCAGAAAATTAAGCTTAAAGTAATGATTGTTACTTTTAACGATTGTTAAAGGTCTCTTTAAATTGTCACGTGATGGCCTAAAATGGTGCAAATGATAAAAATAGCATGTTATCTATTACTACAAACCCTAAGCTACAAAAAACCGCCAAAAAAGGAAATTCCGTGATTTTCAACATTGTCGGTGAATTTTCAGTGTGGCCTTGCCTTAACAAAGAATATTCATGTAAGTTAAGGTGCAAACTTATAAGTGAGAGAAACATTATAGCGTTATTTGCAGCATGGACTCTCTGAAGTGTTTAATCACCGCTGTTATTTCACATGAACTGTAGGTGGCGGACAGTGAGGAGGATACATGGCATGAACTAAGGCGTCTATTGGCATTTGCTAGCTAAGCTATGCAGACTCAAGGATAATTAGGAAGAACCTGAGCTCTCGCTCATGAATCTATATTCTAACGAGCTCGACCAGACATTCGTAGATGTGGAAAACAGCTTTGTTCACAGGTATCAAACAACATTTGGGGTAGGACGCACGGATTTGGAACTAATCTGCGTGTTCTCTCTGTCTGTCTCTCTCTCTGTCTCTCTCTGTCTGTCTGTCTGTCTCTCTCTCTCTCTCTCTCTATCTATCTGCCTGCCTGCCTGCGCGCGTGCCTGCCTGTCTGCCTGTCGCCCGCCTACCTACCTACCTACCTACCTACCTACCTACCTACCTACCTACCTACCTACCTACCTACCTACCTACCTACCTACCTAACTGCCTACCAGCCTACCTGGCTGCCAGCCCACCTTCCTATCTACCTACAGAGCTACCTACCTATACTTCTATTACTTAGTTTCAAAAGACTCTTTAATATTTAGAGTCTGTTTAGTTAAATCATGTGCAGGTCGGCCGCTGCCTTTGACGAACCCTTATAATCGTTTTGCAACACCGACCCTCCTTCTCCCAGACCTTTCTGCAAGGTTGCCACCTTTCTCGATATGTCATGGGTATCGTACGAGGTTTCGTCTAAATAAATTATCTTATATCCATTACTGCGAAACTTCCTTAGTTTGTGTGTGTGTGTGTGTGTGTGTGTGTGTGTGTGTGTGTGTGTGTGTGTGTGTGTGTCAGCTAGCTACTGGATTCCATAATTACCCTTATCTTATTCAAAGTGCGGTATTTGAAACCCAGCTCCTTTAGGTACTGCCCATAAGGAAAGTCACAAATTTCTTGCAAATGTGCAACCAATTCGTCTAAGGTGGGCGCTCTCCCTCTTGCATAGAATTTATGAATTTCCCGACGAATTAAATCGCATGGGAAATTATAGAAACCTTAGAGAAACGTTTCCTTTTTTTTTCACACTTGATCGACGTCTTTGCCATTCCTTTCGCCACAAGTTTTCTTACTGTATTTCTGTGAATACCCAGAGAATTGGCTGTCTCAGTTGTAACGTATGGACAATGGACAATAACGGTACAGAAGAAATGAAGTTCCTTAGAAACATAGCTGGATATACAAAACTAGACAAAAAAAAAAAAAAAAGAAAGAAATACGATAACCATTAAAATAGAAGAATTAAAACAATAATGAAATTTAGTACCAGCTAGAAGCACCATCTAAACAGAATATAAGAAAATAGCATATATATATATATATATATATATATATATATATATATATATATATCAATCACAAGGTCGAAGAAACCTAGGAAGTCCGAGGAAAAGATGGGAGGCGCAAGACTTTGGAGAGAAGAAGAGGAAGAAGAAAAAGAAGAAGAAATACTCGTCCAGCATGCAATGCACTTCAGAGGTATTTTACATTTTGTGTTTCGCGAAGGCAATTATCCAAATGGTAGTAAGCAACTGGAAGTTGATCCAACTGCAACTGACCGACCAGCTTCATGCTTAACTGCCACAGATCTTGGTGCCGTTGTTTTTGTTTTGCCGTTTCTGATGTATAAGAACTTAAATCATAATGGATAACATGACATGACCTCGTAGCTCAGTCGGTAGAGCACCTGCCTGCTGTGCTAGGGGTCACGGGTTCGATTCCCGGCAGTGGGGGTGGGGATATTTCTCCGACCAAGATAATTCCTCATTTTCCCAAGAGTCTGGAAGTGTGAATGTGGGCGTGACCTAATGATTAAAATAAAAAAAAACTCACGTATACAAGTTAACACCTTCGGTATGTTCCAAAGGATAACGTCCGCCGATATGACCATAGCAGTTAAAGGCGGGGGTATAAATGGAACAACATGTATACCGCACGTTCAAGAGGTCCAGATTTCGAATCTCGGTCGGGGTGAGTTACTTGGATAAAGCTTTTTCCGGGGTTTTCCCTCATCCTTACAGCTCCATAGACCCTGGACAAATTTGAACATCATTTCACCCATTTCATTCACCGTCCGATATGACTTAACGTTGGAGGACGTAAAATTAAACAAAGAAAAAAAAAAATAATAAAAAAAAAAATAAAAAAGTGAGAACACCAGTTTTTTTTTTCAGTCAATACAAAATTGCACTGCTTTGATAGTCAACATGAAAAATTCAATGCCACGGCCGGGATTTGAACCACAGATTGCCCGCCTCGGTAGCGTAGATGGTAGCATGTCTTCCTCACGTTCAAGAGGTCCCGAGTTCAAATCTCGGTCAGGGTGAGTTGCCAGGATAAGGTTTTTTTCCGGGGTTTTCCTTTATCCTTAAAGACGAATGTCAGGTAGCTCTAAGCTCCATGGATGACTTAACGTTGGAGGACGTAAAATTAAAAAAGAAATATTTAAAAACTAAATAAATAAAAAAGTGAGAACACCAGTTTTTCTTCAGTCAATACAAAATTGTACTGCTTTGATAGTCAACATGAAAAATTCAATGCCATGGCCGGGATTTGAACCACAGATTGCCCGCCTCGGTAGCGTAGATGGTAGCATGTCTTCCTCACATTCAAGAGGTCCCGAGTTCAAATCTCGGTCAGGGTGAGTTACCAGGATAAGGTTTTTCCGGGGTTTTCCTTTATCCTTAAAGACGAATGTCAGGTAGCTCTAAGCTCCATGGACCCTGGACTCATTTGAGCGTCTTTCACCCATTTCATTCACCGTCCGATATGACTTAACGTTGGAGGATATAAAATTACAAAAAAACACAGATCTCCTAGCTTCCGTCCAGTCGCTCTAAGCCATTGAGCTACCATGGCCAACTTGCCGTCACGACATTAAAGTCAGTTCAGATTAAACAGAACAAGTGTTGCAGATTATACAGAAAAGAATGTTACAGAGTTCAATTGATAGCTTTCAGGATTACGCGAATTTTAGGACAGCTCTTTAATGTAAGACATTTTATGACCTCTGAGCTAATGGTTATCTGCTTTGAACCAACATCAGTAACGAGTCAGTAAGCATCTGATAACACGTCCTTGTTTTGCTCCTAGTTGTTAGATAACTGTGGCTCTGTTATGTTCAAACATTACTCACTCATATGTACACCAATCTGTTTGGTGGGAAAGAAAAGACGTTTAACCGTTTGTACTACGTTTGAGCACAGCACCACCAAATTTATAGCCAAGCACACTAACAAGTGCGCTGTTACTGGAACTAACCTTTTGTCTCTCTGATATGTATTATTCTCCATAACAAACTGGAGGTATCGTCCTAGCTAACGGAATATTTTTCTAGAAAAGGCAATAGTCAAAGCTGATAATGCCGCAATGGAACACATTTTTGCGCTTGTGGAAGAGATATATCGGTTTATAATAGAAATTGTTCCAAATAAGGGAAAACACCAGATAGAACATACAGACCACTTGCCACAATCGTGATCCAAAGTAAAGCCTTCTAGACAACCTGCCTTCACCACTAAGTTTGTGACGTAACTCACTAAGTATATGGTCGTCACTTACGAAACACTTGGTGGTTTAAACATGGTATTCTAATGCATCTTTCAAGAGCTGCAATTTTCTATCTTTCTTCCCCCCTTATCAGCTTTCACGTTTTTAGTGCATATATTTTCATTTTATTCCAAGAACATCGTAAGAGTTTGTGGTTTTAATGTTTTCGCAGCGCACAAGAAACATTAAAACATATTCAAAGGTTCCAGCTTCAACTGATACACCCTGGTCCTCTCCGTTGCCAGTTTGGATAACTCGCTGGAATTGAGAGCTACGGTGTGAGGACAGTGCACAACTTCTCTATAAATGAAGGCAGCGCTTCTCTATAAATGAAAAAGTGAAACTCCATGATAATGAACATAAAGACTATACTTGTGTATGTATGCTAGCGTCAAACATATTTGGTTGTTGCAATTGGTGTCGTTTTTAATAAGAGTTCCGAATGTCATGTTGCCTTCAGCTCTCACTGGTTTATCAACAGCAACTATTACGAATTTAACACATGAACGCGAATGTGCGTCTTATCTGTCTCACTTAAAACTACAAATCCCGGAGCATCCTACCACAGCAGGACACCCATCAAGTTTTGTAATCTGTTTAAAGGAAATATGTAATTTTCATGATTATTACATATATACAGACGGTTCGCGTTTCCAATTTGAAGATAGTATATCTGCAGTAGGATGTGCTTTTGTTGTTTACGAAAACCAAACGGAACTAACTCACTCCATGTTTAAATTGTCATCTGAATGTTCTGTATTCCAGTCGGAGGTCTTAGCAATTAAAGAAGCTATAAAATAGTGTACTGTTAATGGGAACAGTGCCCGTATTCTTAGTGATTCACAATCAGCTCTACTTGCTATTAATGATAAATACAATTTAAATTCATTAGCACATGAAATCAGAACCTTGCCTCAAAACCATCCAGGACATATTTGCATGGGATGGCTTAAAGGACACGGTGGGATTTTAGGTAACGAGAGAGCTGATTGCTTGGCTAAGAAGGCTGCAGAATCCAATATTCCTGTGACATACTCTTTATGGCCTGTTTCTAATGGAAGGAGAATAATACATCAACATATTCTTGAAGAATAGAACCAACAATGGCTAACAACTCCAAATGGAAGTTTAACAAAAACATTATTTTTCCCTAGTTTATATGGCAGAGGAAAATGTGAAACTCTTGTACAAAATTTTGTTTTGACACAATTTTTAAGTGGATATGGTAAATATGGTAAATTTGGTGAATACTTATCACGCTTTCACTTAACATCCAACCCCGAGTGCATGTGTGGTGAAGAATTTCAAACTGTGGTTCATCTCCTTTTCTGTTGTCCCATTTTTTGGAGAGAAAGACAAGAATTAATATTCAAGCTAGACTCTCTAGGAACTGAGTTTTCTGCTCCGCTCACATCTTTGCTAATGAAGCCACAACAGTATAAGTACTTCATGATGTTTATAAACTCAGTGGTTAAACGTCTGAAATAGTTTAAATTAATATGCATTAGATTAAAAAATCATTACTTCCTTCTAGTATTTAACATATTTTTCTTAAAATTGTATATTTTTATGGATCAACTCTAACCCTAATATACCACTGCGTAAAATAGAGTTCAATAAATCTAGATAAAAAAATGACATGTTGCTAATTCAAATTTCGGTGTCAATACTGACAAGAAATAGTGGAACTACATATCACTGCTGCTCAATTGAGTGTAAAATAAAGTGTGCAGTTAGACTGGGAGGAGGGCAGGAAGGGTTACAATTGCGACCCATTTTGGATTCGCCACTGAAGCTCTTTGCACTTGTATGGTTGAGAAGGCTCCCCTCCCACGCGAGGGCACGTGACCGCATATTAGCCAAATGACAGGAACGAGGGGCGAGGGAACCAAGACGCGGGTTTGCTTTTATCTCAACGATGCCACAACATTTCCCATCCCAGGCCCCGTGTTGTGGGTCGATCCGAGCCTTTTGTTGCACCATCAGACCTCAAGTTGGTCAACTAAAGGGAAGCTCCTATATCCTCGCATGATGCTCCACCGCGAACATTTAGCTCCCTGTTTAATGGACTATTCTATGGAATTCAAACAGGAGTGAAAGTGGCTGAAACAAGTTTTTCTACTCACAGCATCTCACATCTTATATGATGATAGTCTTTATGAATCTTCAGGCCTTTTCTGTAAGTTCACTGTTAGGAAGGAGGCTACAGTTATTTATCGAGCTTAAACAATTGATCTTAACAAGTGCACCAGTATTCAACATTCCATAACTCTTTTGTTACCGTGATATTTATTTCCATGCCGATCTTTAGCCAACTGGGGTGGCTTAGCAGCCGGTCCCGATAGTCTAGTTTTGCTGCTATGTGACGCAAAGGACAACGGGTGCGAGTCCTACCTTAGACATGGATGTTCGTAAATGGCCCTGTGTATCTTAGAGTAAATACGATAAAAACAACCAGGAAAACAAAAGCATTCCGCAGTGGTGTTTTGTTTTCTTACTGTCACAAGTGCCCGAATTCATTACTTTGTTACCCTGGCTCGACAAGAAGGAAAGAAAATGTTCTCTGGAAACTTCATACGAAAAAAGAAAATATTTTATTTTAATTCGCGTTTATTGTTTACAACAGCAAAGCTTTAACCTCTTGCAATTCCAAAGAACTGTAATGTTTTTATGAGGAAAGCTGCCAAGCGTCCGAACAGCTGCGGCAATGCACCTGCAAAGTGAGTTTTAAGTTTAGGTTAGGACATACAGACAGGAAAACAGCAACACAGAATTGGAGTTGCGTGCTCTTTTGAAACAAGTTTAACTATTTTGTGTAAATCCGTAATCATATTTTCTTTGACGTTCTGTATAGCTTGACTTTTTAGAAACTAGCCATCGTACTGATTTATCTTCAATTTTAGTATGCAGCGTATATTATGGAAGATACAGATTTTTTCATTAATGATTTAGCAATGTCGAGCTTTAATTCAGGTATGTAAAATACTCCTACAGCATGATATGCCAGCCTCGGTAGCGTAGATAATAGCATGTCTGCCTCACGTTCAAGGGGTCCCGAGTTCAAATTTCGGTCAGGGTGAGTTACTTGGATAAGGCTTTTTCCGGGGTTTTCCCTCATCCTAAAAGATGAATGTCGGGTAACTCTACGTTCTATGGATCCTGGGCTGATTTGAGCATCATTTCACCCATTCCATTCATCGTCCGATATGACAACCTTGGAGGACGTAAATTACAGCAACAAAAAAGAGAAGAAAAGAAACATCTGCACCATGATAATGCCTATTTAATTGCTTGTCATACCTTATATCTGATAATATCGATATTACTTTGGGGATGCGTAGGGTAGTAGATCATAGTAACACCAAAGGTTAATTTCTTTTGTTCTGGAAATTAAATGTTCTTTCACACTGGCCGCGTGTAGGCTAAATTTTGGAAACGTAGAATCAGAATGAAAAATTCAATGCCATAGCTGGACGGAAACCAGAAGATGCGTGGTTCAAATCCCGGCCATGGCATTGAATTTTTCATTCTGACTCTACGTTTCTTTTGTTCTGTTATTTGTGGAAATTTGGTATTACAATTATTTGGTTTTAGATTTTTTCAGACACATTTTATACTCTATATACGCTATTACTTCTTCTTTTTCTTCTCCAGCATTAGTACACATGTCATTTTCTAGGGTTATGAGATGCCGATAAACAGCTGTCTGCTGTACATCGGCAAGTCTATAAAATGATTTTTAGGAACTCAAAGAATCGCTGTAATACCTTACAGCCGTTAATATTTGTTGTTACTAATCTTAAGTTATTAATTAATCAAATATATTCGTGAGACATGGAAATTAACACGACGTAAGTCATTATTTAAACCTAAATTCCTTAAATTGATGCTCTTAATCCTCTTGTTATCATTTTTCAAGATTATATAACATTTAGTTTGCTAATAGCATTCGTCTCTAAAATTTATGTTGACAGCGTCATTTACTAATGGAACATCGCTAACCCAGGCGTAATACCTAACATTTATACTGTGACAAATGAAAACATCAGTTGCTTCCAAATATACTAGATTTGCCACTAAAGTGATTAGCGTTTAGCGCAAATGTTACAATTGAGACACTGTTGCATACACTCATAACAAAATACAAGTAATCAGTCGAATCGAATTAGAGCTAAATTGCTGAAGTAGAACTCACAATTGAACTGCCCTCGTTACTGTCACTTCACTTGGCAGAAACCTCATTGTCTCTCTCTACTAAAAGGCTGTGCGCCAGGCCATAGCCAGCTTCTAATATAGCGGCCCAAGCTGTAAAAGGCCAGAGTGAATTTTCGAGAGCAGAAAGGTGGCACACAGTGGCATTCTTCTGCTTGGGCTATTATTCAGCTGAGAACAGGCCATTACAAGCAGTTAGCCGGCCGGGTCAGTATACGGTAATTCCTGCGTGGCCGTGATGACAAAGTTTTCGGTTACAAGAAACACAGGAACACACATAATCCTGTCATTACATTGTTCACTTTCTACTGCACTCTGACTCATAATGAAAAAGAAGTCTATGAGAAACATTGTGTAACTTATGCGTTAGTGTTGCATTTCGTTGCATTTCGTTGCATTCCACAAGTAAATCTTTATTCAAAATATTCTTTTTTTCTCTCCAGGAAGTTACAAAATGCCAATAAAACAAAACTGTGTAAACCCTTTAACATTCCGTTAATTCTTAGCAAAATGCTACAGGATAGCCATGATCATGGTGATACTTCTGGATCAACAACCAGAAATTCCTACCTGCACCTGTCCTGACGTGCATGTGCAAACAATAATGACTAAAGCAGAATAATGAAATAGCAAAATATAATGTAAGTACGCCAAAATTGAAAAAGAGTATTCACTATAACATGCCGAATATTGAAGAAATTACTAGATATAAATTAATAAATTACTAGCTTAATATCTTAGTTAAGGACTGTCGTGTGTACCTCGCCACCATTAGCGCACTCCCGTTAGGTCGTAACGAGCCGCGATGAAACTGTAGAAAGTTCTTGTTTTATTTATTTCATAGGATTAGAGCCTAACGGCGCACGCGAATTCTAACTCGTTACGAGGAAACCGTTTACATATGTTACTGACCGTGAAAATGCTGATCTGATACTACTCTTGAGTATTTTATACATTTTGTCTTCTCTTTTCACTGTCTCCATGTTGATAGAGGCTTTACTTGGACTTCAGTGGAATCACGAGTGTCTCTATTCCTCTGAGAGGCCTTGAAAGTTCTGGATTCGATACTAATATTAGTCATTCCACATGTTTGCCATTCAACACCCACAATATTGCCTTTAATATTATCAGCCATATGCATCCTGATTTTTTTTTTTTTTTTTTTTTTTTTTTTTTTTTGCAATTGTTTCAGCCGTTAAAAAGTTATACTAAACCACACATAAACACGTGCTCACATCTATTTTTGTATTATTTATTTACTGCAGAGAACATATTGATACTACAGGTAGACCGCAAACAAACTGCGGTCGGTGTGCGCATGCGCGAGGAGAGCCTTCTCCCCTTCTCGCCATCCAAGCATTACGTAACTCCCACCGCTCCCTTCCTGCATGCGACACGAAACTAGTGTATTTTAATACTGTTTATAATCGATCAACAAATAGATAGAATCATAGTTTCTTTAAACCCTGATGAACAACGCAGTGATTCGGCAGAAAATGCAAAGAGTGAATGTAACAGTGAATGAAACATGACCAGTGCAGCCCGCACGATGGAGAGGTAATCTAAGAATGACGGTGGAGGGGGAACAGTAGATGACTCCAGTGTTGGTAAGCCACGCCTCCAACAGCATTTTGTTCGTGGTCTAGTTATAGTAATAGTAATTACTGATGTATAAAGAGGAAAATTCTTAATTTGTATGTACAAGAGTTAACATTTTGTATTAAAAATTTAGAACATTCATTTTTCCTTTGAATATACGCTACTAATCGCGGTTCAAATTGTTTTGTGTAGATGTAACTGGCAAAGTATATCATTTTCGCATACCACTAAATATATACCATGCATTCCCTGAGCGACCGGGCCGTCCCGCGCTGGCACCGTACAGGGTGAGGGCCGGTGCGCTCACCGCCAGAGTTATGCCTAAAGGACCGGCAGTTAACGTGTACAGAACTCTTAACTACTGTACCAACTTACATTGGGCTTACTTGAAATCACATTAGATGTTGAAAATGATGATTTTCAACGCGAATACATCCCCTAAATCTCCGAAAACTTTTCGGGTTCTCTCAAAGAAGTTCATCTTGTCTGATTGTCTTATTTCTCTCCGGATGTTGTCCCTCAATTTTTGTAAAGTGTGCGGGTTGGATGTGTACACTGTATTCTTTAACGTTCCCCACAAATAAAAATCACGTGAAGATAGGTCAGGGGAACGAGATGGCCACAATCCTCAACTAATTGTTCTATCACCATAGACATTTCGGAGTTTATGCATAGAATTCACAGAATTCACAGCAATGTGCACTGTAGCTGATTCGTGCTGAAACCACCCGCACTATCGTTCATTTCTTGTTAGTTGCTAAACGTGTGAATCCACTATTGTGTCGAAAAATATGGGACCGATAATTCTACGTTCACTTTCTGCACAAAAGGCTCCAACTTTTGCAGCGTGGCGAACACGCACACAGAACTCTTTCCCTCTCCACAGATCCAACTCAATTGACACTGCAGTAGTAAGGTGCTACTGGCGGCAGGTACGCCTCTCGTCACCCAGCCCAACGCCGCCGCGAAGCGGTCCGCACGTTCAGGGAACGCACGGTAGAAAGCAGTTCGCTTATAAATACGAGCTTTAATAATTGCGTTACAATGTTCTATAAAACAATCTCTTTATCTACACGGCTAATGGCGAGTTCCATCTAACTTCTTCGCTGTTCTAACGCCTCCCAAATAAATTAAAATTTCATTGCTAATTTTCGACTTCAACCAAACATCATTACATGTATAGCTGACATAGTCTTAACACACAGAAGTGTCATTGTAAGGTTAAGTTTCCTAAGAAACGTTTACCCAGGAAATATAATTGGTGTAGGAAATCTATTAGAGCATACTTAACTGGTATCAATTCTTATTTGTTTGTTTATAAATTTGTCTCGAGAGTGCTTTGTTTGTCTTCCAGCACCGCGCAATCGCACTGTAATTAAAGAGGGCCTGCAAAAATCAATACTTCATTTGAGCGAAATAATAAAAGGATATGACATGCAAATATCAAGCGAGAAAACTAAAAGCAATGTTTATAACGGTAAAAGAACAAATGAGACAGAAAAATATAATAGAGGGAAAGTTAATCGAACATGTTACAACGTTGTTTTGTGGTTCAAAATATTGATTATTATAGAAAGGAAAGCGGATATTGCAGAAAATATTTAGAAGCGAAATAAACTTAATGGATGTGTACAAATAAATTGTAGTAACTAATGCGGAAATAATTACCTAAAACTAATGATCCATATTATAGCAGCTAATTCGGCATTGAAGTATAATTGTGAAACTTTAAGGCTGCAGGCAGCACAGATGAGGCTTTTAAGATCAACACTGCGTGTAACAAAAGAAGATCGGCTTAGAAATATTGATATAAGGTAATAATTAGAACGGTATACTACAGAGAAAATACATCAGTGGAATGATCATGTGTAAAGAATGCGACTTTCTAGAGTTCCTAGACATATAAGCCACAAGGAGGAAAAGGATGTAGGACGACCACCAAGGAGATGGATAAAACATTTAATTAACCTCTTAACAGGTCCAAAGGGACTAATAATTGTAAATACAAATGATAAAAACATTTTCCCTAAAACATTCTGTAAGCTATATAACCATATTTCTTGAAATATAAACTTTAAATAGTGAAGTATCACAAATTATTTTTATAAGCAACATCAACTTTTTTGCATTTTTAGAGCGTTCGGGATATATAATCTATTTACTCCAAATGAGATGGTTCCATGGTATTATGCTCCCGAGTTCAATTGCAGTAGGCCTGCCTCTTTGACCATATTTTTGCGATTTTCCTTGGTTGGTAGGTGAATGTTGGGGTAATTTATATGTTACCGTTAATTTTCCTCCACTTCGTTTCCTGCTATTCTATTTCCTTGCCCTGATTCAGTGTCAAAGGGTCAGGCGAGTGGACGGCGGGCGAAGAATATGGCGTTAGAGTTTGCTTTGTGTAAATATCCGCCCTAGCATCTAATGTGCGATGGTTCTCGGAGAGTTTATCCATGCGGAGAGATAGGTCTGTGAACGAGGGGTCTCACTGGTGTCAGTGTGTGATATTTGGACAATTTAGAACCCTCTGTGACATGGCCTGCAGCCCCGGAACTGGTCTTCCTCTGTCCTTTGCGTCATCACTACCTCCTTAATATTTTCGGAAACTCAAAGGGCTTAGTGCGCTTACGTGCCAACTTCTGCTTTGTGGTTAACGTAAATAAGGCCTTTTAGCACATGGCATAATGCTTGCCATTCATTCCCGTGGTAAAATTCCGAAGGGTTTGAATGGTGTAAATACCGATTTAAAGTCAGTTATTATTTTGACCTCGCTATTATTTTATTAGTATGTTTGTATAATAAATATTTTGAGCGTCCACTGAGGTGTTTGGTAGGGGTAGTGGCGGTGGCGGCGATTAGCTGATGATTTTTATAGCTCTAGGTATCCGTGCTTGTTAATACCTACTCCTCAGATACCTATGGCCCTTCTGTAGAAGGATTATTGCTTTCACATTTGGGATTAGTTAGACTGAGGGGCCTTTTACACCTGGACCTTAGCTCTCCTCATAATTCATAGTGGGTCTTTGGGCTTCCAACGTGATCCACGAAAGGAAGGGCGCAATGGAGACCCGAGAGCTGACGGTAAGCACGGAAAACATTGGGGTCAGAAACGATTCCAAATGACACCAATTCTGATGCCAGGTAAAACTGTGTTAGCCACCCGCAATCTGGGGTACCCGGGTGTAGATGAGGCACTCCCAGGAGAAAACTCTTCATACTGTAATTTCACCTTCCTGCAAAAAGTCCTAATGCACTGAAACAGATGAAAGTAGGTGATGGATAAGAAATTCAAGGTGGAAGGGAACCATCTGAGCATTCCCTTGCCGAACCGGTGTAACTGTGGCAGGGACGGGAATCGAATCGACACTTGACGAATGTGGAGGTACCGGTGCTTTTACACTTACTGGCACAGCTGCTCTTCAGTGAAGAAGCAACGATATTTACCATAGGCCATGAAAGAAAATATTCATGATCTGAAGGTTTCTATATAACTCACAAGTTAGCGAAATCCATTTGAATGGTAAACACACAATGCCTTGTATTTTCTTATGACAGTACATTTCTAGAAAGTGTATACAGAAGAAGATTCTAGTGAATCGTACTGTTATAAAGGAGTGTTTTGTTCCCTGACTTTTACATGTCCCTTCTGATGTGAGTTAAGCATGACCGACCTTCAGCTTACGTGAATAGTGTCAACAAAACGTTCCTCACGCAAGGCATTTAATGGATATCTTGGTAGAGTGCGATGTGACATTTGTTGGATTAATATTAACGAAAACATTTTCTGACTGCCACTATGTTTTCCAGCACGCAAGTAGAAAAAAAGAACCACACACACTGAATTAGAAATTACATTGAAGTTGGCAAACATTGTACTAAATTGTTTTATTAATATGTTTGACACGTTCTGTAATCATTAAAATATATTCAGTGCTGTCAGAATGTTCAGAACTACGATCTTTTCCTTTTTTGTTATCCTTTCTGAAGCAAAGTGACCAATCTTAATTCTGTTGATTTTTGTTACATATGGCTTTATTTGGAACTTAATCCATTACATTTGGTAACTCATTTAACACAAATAACAATACAACATGTTAACATGCGTAAATAAATGAGCAAATACACAAATAAGCAATAAACATACTTAATTTACACTGTCAGCTTTAAAATGTCTCTGGCTTTCCAGTATAAATTACACGTATTACCCTGTTTCTGGAGATCTTTGTTTAAGCCTGGGCACACCAGAAAGTTGGAAGAATTCATGACACCAGTTCTGCATATGGGGCATTCACTTGTTGGTAGTATACCTATCCTGTTTAGGTGCTCATTCAAGCAATCATGTCCGGTTGTTAATCTAAATTTGGCTACTGCTTCTTTCCTTGGTTTGTTATTGTATACTTCCCAAATGTCTTGAATGTTTTCCCATGTTTTCCCAGTGGCTCTTTCTTTGGAGTTGTCCTTCCATATTTCAGTTATTTTTCTTTGTACTACATGGTGAGAGTGGTATTTGTCGAGACTGTAGGTTTGTTCCTTTTTTGGCAAGATAATCTGCTGTTTCATTGCCAAAAATACCTATACGAGAGGATATCGATTGAAAAACTATCAATTTATTCTTTGTCATTAGAGATTTTATTATATGTTTTATTTTAAATATTATTTCTGTTTCATGTGGGAGATCGGTTGTGATAGCTTGGATAGCTGCTCTAGAGTCAACTAAAGCCTTGGTAAAGAGGTTGCTCCGATAAGAGAGATTGGTTACTGCTACTTTGATAGCTAGTATTTCCGCAACAAGGTTAATTCTGTTACACATGAATTGGAATGGAATGGAATATGCACCTTTAGTAATTGAAAATAGTCTACTCATTATATTAATAATAATTTGAATGCACATTAACCGTCGTTGATAAGGCTTATTAAGGAAGTGGAACATTTTATGTGGTTTACCCACACAATATTCACATATATCTATATTATCTTATACTGTTCAACCAAGTAATTGATTCTTCAGTACTCTTACTTTTATCAACAGTAATGACGCCATTATATTATTTTGATTTACCTAGAGAAAACCAAAACTTGAAAGAGATTCAATTGTATATCTCACGATTAAAACAGGGTAACAGGGTATACAGGCTTAGAAGGTCCTGCACCAGCTAAATAGCCATCAAACCACGTGGCTAATGAATACATAACTCGGCTTCGGTCCAGGTAACTAGACTATTATATTGACGATTTTTGGCTGCTTCTGATTTACACGGTCTGCAATTTTTTTACTGTTTCGGATAGCACTCATTGCAAATGTCAGAGCACCGTCATGTCGTACAAATTTGTTACTGCTATGGAAGTAAATACAGCACAAACATAGGTTAGACTTAATTCTCGTGTCTTGGTTGGAGAAACTAACCTGCCAATTGAGTTACAATACTGTATCTCATTTGGAGGAACTTATTTTGACGTATTCTTGAATTACTTTCTATGTAAGTACATTGATGAACACGTCGAAGAAAGCAACGGGCAAATAGGATGGGGAAGCGTGATACTTATACAGAGAGTGAGAGAGTCGAAGGAACGTTTCGTAAATAGGAAAGAATCTTCTTTATTCTTACTGAACCTGCTTGGAGAGCATTTACAACAAAACTAAAGATATGAATTTAACTTTGTCACTGCACTTTGTATGCGTCCTGCGAGCTTTTCATACAGCAATATTTTAGAAAGGTAGAAGCGATAGCTCCAGTGGTTATGATTCTGGAGGTCTCGGATGCGATCCCCGGGGACAGTACAATCTGAATGGTGGGTTGGTGACTTTTCTTTCCGCGGCTTTTCCTTCCCTACTTTTCTCATCGCATCGTTTCAGTCCCGTCTTTTCGGATCGGATCGGATTTGCACACTGTAACTGCATTTTAGGCGTCGGGGCGGCAGTGTTACTTTTCCCAGCAAGAGGACCTACATCATCCATCACCTGCACGATGAAACCTGGCGTGAGATGAAGAGCCTCCAACACACGTAAGGGATTCCACGTTGGTTGGCGATCCCTTATTCTGGATTCCGGCACTTCAATCTCCTTTCTCCCTGGTCCTGACGTATAGTATACTCAATGTGGAAACCCCTCCGTTTATATTCTACCTCTACTCACTGGCCATATTAACAGACGTTCGCCGTACACCTGCTGGTAGTATCTTTCACTGCATAGTTTAAGTTAAGAGCAAAGTATACAAATGAATATGCGTGAGTGTTAAAAAAGTAAAAGGAAATCTTCACTTTAAGTTCTTATTCATAGACTTTCTCTTAATCGCTATGGTTCCCAGCTGCCCATTCAATATATAGGGCTTGAAAGATCGCTTAATTTTGCTCAGCGGCTTCTTTATCAAGCTTGAGGTCCTCTTACGTGACGTAAATCTATGACACTGGACCACCAGCTTTACTTCCTTTCCAATGGAGGCCATGTTAAAGGTTTTAAGCCTGATTAAATCCACAGTTCTCAGGTAGACTTGAACCCGCGACCTTGGCAAACAGGGGCTGATATATTACCCCTTAGCATATCACGTGTCAAAAGACACTCCTTTTTTATCAATTATATGTTTCTCTTTAAAATGCTACAAAATCCTAAACATCAAATATATAAAAGCTACAAAATACCGAATGAAGAAATCTAAGCTCTAAAGGTCGACGCCCATAGTTAAGAGCGCAGAAAGTAATCACAATCCAGCTACAGGCTTTCCACTATATGTTCAGCACTCTAATTTAAGAAGTACTTAGTTAAACTTCGTGTATGTTACACAGAAATAATTTTGTAGGCCAGAGGATGGGGTATTCACCTTGTGAGTATTTAACGTTGTGAGTAAGCGGTAATGCATTTTTGGGCTGAAAATAGCAAGTGTAAGAAGATTCCAGTTGGATTATTATGTTGAAAGCTATGTGGCTAAGACTGGTTGATTTTTATATGGAAGCCATCACATTTGCGCCTCCCCTTTTGGTTTCTAACGGGATTGTACTGTTCAGAGCGACATTAAGCTCAGAGGCAGGGGTACCCGAGTCGGCATCAGCTCTTCTCTTCAAGTGGACGCATTTAAAACACTGAACAATTACAGGACACAAAATGGTACACGAATAACCGTCGCCCGTTTAACCCCTCGGGAATACGCCGTAATGATACTTGAGGTCGTATTGAAAGAGAACAGGAGGTACGCTGTTGCAGTTAGAATCCGATCAGTTTCCTTATGTAGAAACAGTTGATGATCACTCATACGTATGCGCTCTTCTTGTCAAAGATTTTTCCTGCTGGGGTTATAGGGAGGACTGTCCGATTACACAAGGACTCTAGTGCTAGCCGAGATAAGTAGCACTTAAACTTCTCTCCAGGTCACCCTTCTAGAATTACTATTACGTGTAAAACAGGGGCTTTAAGAGGGTGGGTGTATAATGATCAAAGCCTTGGGCCATGTTTGTCACGGGATCATTGTGTTGCTGGCCATCATTTTAGTGTACTAACAGAATTGTCTGCTTTCAAAAGAATATCGACGACTGTGCCAGTTCCCTGTTTAATGATAGGGCATTGTTACCAGGAACGCGCTCCAAGCCTGATTTTCGTCATAACAAAAGCCGAGGGAAGTATTCTCATAAATGTTATAGTTTATAAAAACATATTGGAAAAACTTCTAATGGAAGTTCTAGAAGGAATCCTCAGGTGAGAGATAGTGATGTAGGAATTAGGAAAATATTAGGTGTTCAAGTGGCTACACTGTGGCTGAACTTCTGTGGCATCCTTGGCAATTTGAGGTTTTGATTAAGAGAGGCATGAACGTATGATAGTATCAGGTTATTGTTGATGAGAACTTCCTTGATTTCTTCGTTTAACCGGGTTCTCTTATGTGTTATCCGAGGTTATGGGTTACAAGATAAACACTGAATCCTTCTTACGCAAATTATTCATACTCGTTTACGTATGTAATACATTACAACTAATGTTTCTCTAACTTTATATATTCTACCAATAAATAACGCCGTTCACTTTCAACTGTTTTCCGATCGCCTTAAATACTTTATTTACAATGTATTACTTCACCTCCGAAATTCCAGCGCTTTCAACTCTATAAGAATCTAGAGTTTTGTACTAACATGACCAGAAATACGAGTAGTATATACTGAATACGAATAGTTTTGTATAACGCAACTGGGACATAACATTGAACTTAGGTCATTTGAGCACTTTGTGCTTCTAACGTGAACATCTGGAAAAGTAGATGAGAACAAGGGCCGTAGGACGACGTCCCTAACGATTCCAGGTTCTCACATCAATCAGCCTGCCCTTAGAACCCAGGAATTTTGCTCAGAAGTCGGTTCCTTCTATAGTAGAACTAACGCCAAAGGGAACCTTACCGCCTAACTGCAACGTACTGAACACCCTGGCCTTGTCCTTCAACCCTGAAGTAGATATTAGGAAGTGATGGACAGAAAATACGTGATAGAAGAGGAACCATCCAAGCATTCACCTACCGACCCAGGGAAACCACAGAAATCACATGGCCAGTGTGGCAGGCCGACGGTAATAGAACCCGGTGCCTCACGAATGTAAGCGGTCCATTAGAGTTAACAATTGATTTTTAATACTTGTATAAATCACAAGCATAATTCTAGAATAAATAGAAGAAATTATTTTCATTATATGTCTACGGGATAGTGCCCTTGTCTATAGAAGTCAATGAAAATGATACCCAACCACGTTTCAGTCGACCATGTGCAACTCCTCCAAGTGCTTCGAAAAGGAATTTACAAACAAATGTAAATATTAATGTAAATATAAAATGTGCTGAAAACTATACTCAATCTAATATTGTGATAGATTTAGGAATTTAAGACGAAAGCTAGAAGAAACTGTGTCATGCAAAAATGTAGTGGTGAGGTGAGGTTAGGTTAGAAGAAGAATCGAGTGCAAGAACTGGTATAGGAAATAAATTGAAAATTGTATGCCTGAATTGTAGTTCTGAAACGTCTGTTTGCTCTTCACAACGGTGTGCTAATATTGACCTCTATGAAAACAATGTGAGACTTGTTTGTGGGCTAAGATGCATTTGCAAGGGCCTTGGACGTGTTAAAATATTGTGTGGGGATATGAACTTACCAAGTCCCCCTGGTGTTACAAATATACAACACTTTTAGGAAATGGCCTGCAAAAAGTTACAGAAAATTCCATAAGAGCTGTTGCCAAAGAAGCTGAGTTATTAAATGAAAATAATAAAGACGTTTTAAGCAACCTTCGGAGTTCTTATTGGAAACTTCAAGGCTGCTTTTCTCAAAATTAAGTTTTTTTGAACATTTGTCCCATTTTCTCAGAAACTGTTGGAGATAGGTACATATAACTGTTACAGAGTATAAAAGTAGCTTCAGAAATGCTGTGGATCTACAAACACAGTAATTTAATTAATAAGCTCCATGTTATGGTGTTTTTAATGCTAAAAAAATCAAGAAAAATAATGAAACAGAAAAATATATAAATTGCTAGAAACGGTAAGCACAAGCTCCATTTTTGATCAGTAGCTTCTCTAAGGACCACATAATATTTTATAAAATTTTCATGAATGTGCTGTTAATAGTTTCAGAAAAAAAACGGGTCATCAAGTTGTATATTTTAACATAGGTAAGATAGGGCGTACCGTCTCACCTAAAACTGACCTCGACTTTTTCCGCTCATTATAACCCAGCACCTATTCAACTTGGTGAAGCAATTTCTTAGCGTTCTGATGTAAGTATACTTTATCTTAACTTGCGGTCAGCCCTAGAAACTCAACCTGCTGACAACACTCGTTTGCATAGGACTTAGAAAAACTTCACTGTTCCTCTTTCTGTAGCGATCGACGAGCACTTACGTCCCACCTGAGAACGTAAGTACAAGTTCCCCTTTTCTTCCCTCGGATTTCTCCCGGATGTCTCTTGGAAGCTTTTTCTATTTTCGCCCTTTTTCCAGCCTGAGCCCTTTTCGGATCTCTCTCGTGAATTAGAGCGTGCTGTTTTGTTTGCTTAGTTTTAATCTGGTAACAGCTTATTAGTTTCTCCAACTAGCACAATTTTAGGACTATGGTTTATCTACCCTTCAATCAACTTAGTGACACGGCGCTTCCCTACGATACTTCCATTGGGCGCTCTCCTGTCGCTGAACCTTTGGGCTTACTTTTATGTCATTGTTATTTCATATTCCTATACTTGTTCTCTCCTGTGAGGTTCCATTACATTGCTGGAATTTTTCCTTTCACTTGTCTTCGTTAAAATTCAATTTATGAGCGAGCTAGTCTCTTGCTCGCATATAACTATTGTGTATGTTATCGCCATAGTTCACTTTATTATTTATATTCTTTTATATATACATATATTATTAATGATCGCGGATTTATTTTCTTTAATAGAGGCCGCGCCGTGGCTCAGTGGTTAGACCGCTTGGCTCTCACCAAGGCGACCCGGGTTCGATCCCAGGCGACCGCAAAGTAAGATTTGTGGTGGACATCACGGTGCTGGAGTGGGTTTTCTCCGGGATCTTCGGTTTCCCCTGCCATCTCATTCCATCGGTGCTCCATCTTCATTTCATGTATCATCAGTGTCATCGCCTGCGGTGCCGTATGTAGTAAAAGCGGGCGTTAAACACTACACGTTTCATTTCTCTTTAATAGAGGTTGATTTATTGTCTTTAGTATTCGGAGATTACCGCTTCAACGTGCACGCTAGATTGTTACAGAAAGCCAGAAAAACGATTTGGCCGCGAGGTGGATATGTTCGATGGGACGAGGAACTAAGCAGTTACGGAACAAATTGGTGGGACTTTAGAAGCACAATAAAATGAAGTAAAGAAATCCTAAGCATCTCTAAGTCGCATTTACTGCTAAGGCTAAGACTTTCATCGTGCAATAGTGCATTCACTATATCGCTTTATCTCTTGCTCCCATTGATCGCTAACATTGATGATGATATAAATTAACAAACCAGTGGCATCACTTTCCAAGTGCACTAATATTGTGGCGGACGTGGATATAAGTTGATGAAGGAAAACACGCGCACTGTGACGTAAATTTGTGTTGGCTTACATTTATTTTATAACCATCCCTAAGAGAAATGGATGAAATGAGGGAACTGAAGAAGGCTACGTATGGTTTGCAGGCATACAGGCTACAGATACGCGCAGAAGTCTCTACCACTTCAGACTCAAAGATGTGTGTTTATTGCTGGAGCTGCCAAGATAAAGGAAGGACGAATGGTCGACCAAGTAGACCTCTAGTGTAACAAGCACTTGTTCACCCCATTATACAGCACGAAACCCAGAAAAAAACCTGAAATATTAGAATGAAAAGGAAATGGTGGAGAGCAAATCGTGGTACAGAGGAACCCAAAATACGAAAAGCCCAAGATCGAAGCGGGCGGTCGATAGGAATAGAACCCGGGATATGCCAAATGCGAGTCTCACACTTCACCGCGGAGCAATCTGGCCAGTAGATGCTATGCCTTTGTATCGCCATTGCGATGTGAAGCATATGACAAAAATAGGAGCTGAACCACGTGACATTCACCTGGTCATGCAAACAATGTAACCCGGCAATCTCTCTCACATACACACACAAAACGTGTTGTTTTCCCTGGAACCGCAATTCAGCTTTCCGTAGGCTCAACAAGCAGTTTGATCTAATTTAAAACTTTATACGTTAGTTTGCATCATTATTGTTAAAGACCCCACTCTACCATCCTTTCCCCTTCCACCGTGCCTTTTCATCATAAAGGTTCTTGTTTATTCTGCGTGTACGTGTATTTAGTTAACATACATGGTTCCCTCCCCCACTACACCAACATCATAACAGCGATTGATGTGTAAAGTACCGGCAAACTAACTGGTAATCATGTACCTACTGGGGCCACGCTACCCATTGCTCGTGTTTTATTTAGCGCCTATGAACGGTGGAAAATATGTATGGTCTCTATAAATGTCCCACTGAGACCTCCATCAAAAATTAATAAATCGCGCGGGTGAGATAATGCAGGCTGTTACAGGTCAACACGTTCGCTGCCAGTCAGCTGACTCGACTGGTTACACCGCACGATAAACATAATTACGGAAATTAAAAAATGAATGGAGAAGGATGAGGAGGGGGATGCTACCCTTGGTTCCATTACGTAGCCCATTGTGAAAAGGCTTGTAAAGGCTGAGTGATATTTAGTTAGAAAATTATCTCCAGAAACTCAGCACTGAAGTACCTCACACCAAAATGTACTGTTAACAGAAAATTGAAAACAGAAAATGCGGTTACAAGGTTTATCAGAACGCACAGTGTCACACATTAACAGAAGTTCAGTGGAATTCAAGAAAATATGAGCATTCTAAGGATAATTTATAGAATATTGCACAGAATTGCTTCATGCTTGCATTCCAACCTGGAACAACAGATTATGTCATCAACTTCTCCGCGATACGTGGGAAATCACAGCACACCAAACCATATTGTACCTTAAATATATACATGACTACATTCATCACAAGAAATATGTTAACAAAATACAGCTCGCTACTCTTGATTAATATGAACAAGATTAAAACTAAATCAGGCTGTAGTTTCCGTTTAATTTTGTATAGCGTCGTTCACAAATCTTCCGCAAAGTAATTTCACGATGAGTAGTTTGTTATGCACAGCTGATACTAGCACAATGCGGAAGGATACAAAATATTTTGTTTACATCATGTTCAACCATTGTACTACAGATTTGAGTGACTTTTTTCTTTTCTGTTTGTTTCTCCTTTTCTTTGGAGTAACTCAGTGCGTTTATTTGCGCTCTAGTACTAAGAATCCGTGACCTGGGGTGGCAATTTTAGTTAGATCAACCTCAGTTTTCACTTTTGCCTAGATCACGTGCAGTATCCCTAGGGCACAATGTGTATCGGAGTACACCAGAGGAAGACAGCTTCGAGAGTTGTGAAGTATTTCAGCCGGAAGCTGCAGTGCGTGTGACGTCAGACAAGAGCCGTGTACACCAAGTTGCCTATATAAATGGCGCCGTGAGTACAGAATCTGTACAGCCAGGTGCAGCACACTCGATGACAACAATGTAGCTGTCACGTACCTACTGGAACTGTTAAATTTACAATGTGACGATTTATTGAAGGACAAGCACAAGAAAGTTGGCTGGTTTTTACAAGAATGTCCCCCAAACCAGATTTCCGAGGTTGTATTCACTTGTCGCTTGGACATTGTCTATGTTTGGCTCGACATAAGCGTGCGAAAAAAAATTCTGTTCTGAAATTAGCTAATTCCAAACCCCGAAGTATCTTGTCGCGTCGCAATCTAACATGCAGCCTTCGATTACAAATTTCCCAGACATTGATAAAATAGTTAAAGCAAAACGAAACGGAAAGTGTCGAGAAATGTCCACGTAATTCTGTTCTGAGTGGACCTCGTCTAATTTGCAAAGAAAATTATCTTATGTTATATTTTATTTGCTTTATAATATGCCTGACCTTCAGATATACTACGAGTTGAAGTTTTATATATGTTCCTGTAGCACAGAGCCAAAATGTCATTGTTTATAAACTGTGACCAATTGTGTAATTTAAACAGTCAGCTTTAATATTACAACACCCAAGATGCAAGTTGTACGTATTATTAATGCCCGATACGTTTCCTGTCTTTCCTATGCTGTTGGAACCCCAACATATTGAACTATTTCCTGGGCAGCAGAAATCAGCTCGGTGACGTCATACGCTAACCTGCCTTTCGTTCGGGAGCATATTTGGCGGTTAGAGCTGACGGAGCTGACGCCACACCACCACTACCTGTCTTCCCCTGGAATACACGGTAAAAGCTGTAGGTCCTTTCACTCCACCACCCTCATTATCACCCCACTAACAGAGGTAACGGACTCCGCTATCTGCGTACCTCCATCTCAGAAATGGTTCCAATCATCACTTGGCGGAATAACGGTAACTTGAGGGTCATAGACCATATAGGAAGGTTTATAGAAGACAACAATGTATTTAAAAAATTAGGTTGTATTTCTCGTGGCCTGATCATGACAATTCGAGATTTAGGAGGCCAGCTTACATAATAATACTGAGGGTGCAGGTTCAAGATAAATACACGTCAAGGCAGAGCAGTTTCTCAGACGAAGAGCACTAAGTCACTTAGCAGATAAAAGGTCTCTTTGCTTTACCAGAGACGCACTTCGATGACTCGTAATGGCCACAAGTTTAGAACAGAAATGGATTTTGGACGTGTACCAAGATGTTTATAACTTATCTGCTTTCTCTCTCGATTCTGAAGTCAGTGTTTTAGGAACACTGCTCCATTACTTCAGTGTTAAGGATTTCGTTGTGTAAACCGTTCTGACAAATGTAAGTACAATAACAGAAGTGAGGTCGTAATTTCTAACATGAGGTTATTGTTCTGAAGCACTGCTACATAGTTACTCACATGAATGACAAAAGTAGGTATTTTGGGTTGGAATCTCTTCAACACGTTACAACTAGGGGGGGGGGGATACGGGAGCATGGTGATAGTCTTCAACCCAAAATATTTTAGGAAACTCCAAGTGATTCATTTTGAAAAGCATGGCGGTTTAGAAACCATTGGGCTCTCAATGATTTCCTACACTAGTAACACGCATACCAAATGAGCGAGAGGTACGCGCTTCATATCCAGCCAGGACAGACCTTCCGGAAAGTAGAACAGATGTTAACTGCTGAATGAAGGTTTTATTATGCCGCTAACCTTAGGGAAGAAAGTAAACAATGATATGTATTCACAGAACCGCTTGCGAGATAAATATTTTATGAAAACCATTTCTCCATAGAGAAACTTCATAACTTAAATCATTGTAAAATCATTCTGTGCTTAGTTCAAGCCCACGTCAATAACAATGTTTAAGTTTTACCTGGCAAAGTGGCAAAACATTTTCTTTTATTCAACGAGTTTCTCTTATACTACGCGGCTGCACACCTCGCTCTTATGTGTGTGTAGTGTTTAACGCCCGCTTTTACTACATACGGCACCGCAGGCGATGACACTGATGATACATGAGACGAAGATGGAGCACCGGTGGAATGAAATGGTGGGCGAAACCGGAGATCCCGGAGAAAACCCACCCCAGCGCCGTGTTGTCCACAAAAAATCTCACCTTGCGGTCACCTGGGATCGAACCCGGGCCGCCTTGGTGAGAGCCAAGCGGTCTAACCACTGAGCCACGGTGCGGCTCGCTCTTATGTTATTAGTATGCAAATCTGTTCCTGCGGTAGCCGCAAACGGATTCCACTTTCCTCTCATTGGATAACACTAACAATGCAAAGTAAAATAAATGTATTGTCAAATTCACCTTAAATACAGCTAAGGGTGATACAAATCATAGATATAGGAGGGGCGGATGTCAGCAATATTTATAGCTTACTATGGAATTGAAGTTAACATTCCCCCTTTTTCTCAAAAGTTCATTTTTAACACACGCATTATTCCTTCGGCACCAGCTGTTATTCAATTTTAAAGGAAAAAAAAAGTTTTGTAACAGATCTTCATAAACTTATTCACAACCCTAGTGATTAGTTTAGCTAGTATACCTAGTATACTATAGTATGTATGTCGCGTACTTTCGAAGCTCCGTCGTTCCTTCGTGCTTCAATGCGAGGATCTCTTGTCTTTCGTCGTGCTCGTAGATATGACTTAGAAGACGATATGATCTCAGAGTCCACCTCGACGAGTACCTGTATCACTGCTAATTGCTATGTAGTTGGTACTGTGGTTGGAGAGGGAATTTGGGTCTTTCTCAGGGTTCTTCGTAATAAAGTTCCCTAAATCTTTTGTGTCGGCGTTCCGAGTTATACGGATGTCTGCAGGTTTTCAGTAAACTACGCGCCACTGGCGGAATGTAAATGTACTTGCTCGAAGCTTTAAATTATTTAATTTAATAGTAAAATATTCTTAATATCATCGGATGCACCTCGCTCACCTCACTGGTTGCAAATTACTTAATGCTTGCTGAAGCTGCTGCGGGATAACGCTTTCCCGCACCCCAGACTTCACCAGACTGCCTCATATCAACACATACCTTTCTACAACTCTGGGAATCCTCAGAAATTTTCCAACTGAAGCCAATATTTGTAACTTCCCATTGGTTATTTCATTTTCATATTTGCTTTAATTATTGGTTCCTTTTTTGAACTCCAACATTCTAACGGTACTCAAAAACAATTTTTATGGTAGACATTTCTGCCCCTGGGAAATGGTAAATTCTTTCTCTCTCTCAATACATAAAGGGAAGACGAATAACCTTTATGGCCCCCGCTAAGGGTAGCAAGAGATTTGAGGAAATTGTCCCGTTATTTGCACCGAAAACTAGCATATAACGGGACAATTTCCTCAAATCTTCTGCTGCCTATAGTGGGGCAAAATATAGGTTGGTAAATAATAAGTATGGAGAAGGCCGCGCCATGGCTGAGTGGTTGGACCGATTGGCTCTCACCTAGGCGACCCGGGTTCGATCCTAGGTGACCGCAAAGTGGGATTTGTGGTGGAAAGCATGGCGCTGGGGTGGGTTTCCTCCGGGGCCTCCGGTTTCCCCCACCATCATTACACCCATTGCTCCATCATTCATTCATCTCAGGCGTTGGGCCGACCCCTGAACCCTCATTTCATCTCTCAGGTCAGATGCTTCGGCTCCCTCGCTCTGAGGGAACACAAGCGCCTCCTGACGTCAACATTGACAAGAACGGGAGGGAAAAAAAGAAGTATGGAGGTTTATACCACTTTACACATATTTTCAACGGCTGTTTTTATATACGTTTTTGCAAATACTAGTATAAAAACCATATATGTTTGCTACTGAATAAAACATAGTTGTTAATAACTCCTGAATTTATACCTATAATTTATTATTATACAAGAATTGGCGTGAAGAAATATCGCTACACCAACTACTGGTTTGGACAAAAAAATTTAATCATAGAACATTTAGAAACATCTGTTAAAATCTGAAAATAATATGGCAATAAGGAAGTGTATGATATATAAGTTAACAGTCAACCATAATTTTAAGCTTAAAAAACAAGACAAATCAATTTCTTGCTCTACTTCAAAGCTGACGCTCCAGAAGCCTTCAAGTTTTTATCAATACGTCATGTTAACATTTTATAGGATATTTAATATCAGTTAAATTAATTAAGATATAATGAAATGTTGTACATCAGTAATCTTTATCTCAAGAAAAATATGAACTTCACTCCCATATTAAAGAAATTAGTAAATTTAGCCCCAGGGACCTTAAGCTTAACACACTTAAACCTAACCTGAATTTGTGCTGTACTTATAAACAGTGTGCCAAATGCAAAAATATAGTTACTCCAACAGAGTCAATATTGTTACATGATGCAGTACGATAATTGCCGACTTATAGATTTTGGGAGGCAGGACTACACAATAAAATCAGGTGTGATTAATATATTTAGTGAAATTACTGAAGTGAAACACATTTGATATAGTATAGTACAGATGCTTTCAACTGCTTTAAAATGAAATAAATTGTTCATTAAAATAGATTCTGAAAAAAAAAAAAAAAAAAATATGATGTCTTTTGAGTCTTAGCTTACTGTTTCCCAGCAAAATGTTGTGTGCCAATTAATTCCTATCGACTTGCCCGAGGTCGTTAAGACCTCATGAACAGGGGTTTAAATCCCGCCAGGACTGTCCTCCCTTTTATCCTGGTTTTCTCACTCTTTATGGCTAGCAAAAGCCAAACTTTGTATACCCGAAAGGTGTCGCTCCCCACTTATAATTTAATTTCTTATACCTGTGGTGCTCTAAGAATAAATGCTTCCAAAACAAAATCTGATGAATTGCAATCACATGACTTTCTATACCTACTCTGCAGAAGCCTATTCTATCCACTTCAGGATAATCGAGATAGGCATCTTTAAATATGGTTTTATTAATTTCCTTGTATGTAGAATGGAAATATGGGAATAAGTATGCTCAACTCATAGTCATTCTTCTAACAGCTGGTCTTGTAAGATATTCCGTTTTATTTCCACGTCCAGGAGAAAATTTTTTTTTTCCATGTTAAAAAGCTATAATTAATGCAAAATTCAAACGAATAGCAAAGAATATCTCGGAAACGAGATTCTCTTTTCACAAAAAGAAAAGAAAAATTCTTTACTTTAAGGGTGTCTACATATTGTTAGGTGCTGCACCGTGGCGTAGTGGGGTAAGGGGTCCTGCCTTGGTTCCCTGCCACGGAAGGCGCCCGGGATCGATCCCACCCCTGGGGGGTGCGAATTTTTAGGAGCTACGATTGGCAGCGACACCTGGTCTAGAAAGCGAACTTTCCGGCTGGGGTGCCAAGATGCTGGCCACATCTCCTCCCCGTATCGGTTGGATGATCACCCACCTCTACCTTGCGTATGTGGGCGTGAGGCCGGCAGTCGAGTTGGCAGGCCTTGACCCACTAGGGGCTGTTGGGCCATGGGTTAACTTTTTAAAATATTGTTATGGAAGATTCATTCAGAAGGAGGGCTTCGGAAAGTCCAATGTACAGGTTTCGCATGTTATAGGAGTATGTTAAACTTATCGTCGCGGCGACGCACATAAAAGGTTCGTGCGGAGCGATAAGCGGCTTGTTTACACAAAGGAACTGATAAAGATAGCACGCAGATATAGGTCTGCCGAAACAAACTGAGATAAATGGAAATATCTAGCGACATCTGGATTGATAACGATTATTCGGTTTCTTGATTGTTCTGGAACTGTCTGGAATTATCAGATGAGGTATTTAAGGGAGCGGCGACTCGCCAAGAGTCAGTCGTGAACAGTAGTTAACACAGTATGGAGTCAACAGTTGTAGAGTATTGTTGTTACGAGAGCTGATGTTGTAAACAGACGTAATCAGAAAGCTGTTGTGGTCATCGTCCTTGGTAGATCGTGATTGTGTATGTGACGTAATTCTGCTGTAACTTGCTACTGTGAGTATATTTCTACGCAAATAAAGAACATTTTGAATTTCTACAACTCGGACTTTTGATTCTACGAACCCACACGTTAACTTAGAGTAGTTTTAGCTATTTTTGAGAAAGTCAGCATTTACGAAAACTTTGTCAGGTTTGTTATTTAATCGAAGTTACGTTTCTTAGTTATAATGTTCATTCACACACACATACTTTTTTGGCTTCAAGGACTATCAAAACGTGCATTTCTGGTGAAATATGGGCAAAAATGTTTCATACAAATGAATAGAATCCTCTAAAGCGGATGGTTGAATGAAGAAACATGTTATTCATTAAGCTTTTAGCACTTCTTTTCGTGGCACAACAACTTGAACTTAATAAGAAAAAAAGAGTTAAACTCTTTGGGTGTTAGTTTTATGATGGACCAGGTGCATCATTCTCTGGTATTTATGTATTTCAAGAATCCATAAATAATGCAATCTAGGAGGGGTATAATTAACATTTCTCTTTTAATAATTGCTGATGTCAAGTAATTAGATCCTAAATTATTAAAGTGTTAACTTTTATCACCTTTTATCTTTTTTTTTACAACTACTAATGTCCTCTTCAGAATATCTTGAGGTTATAGCTCGGTGAGTGCTAATGGTAACAATATTGTTACACTTTAAGCTTGGAGATTTCTGGCTGCATGTCATGAAACGCAAATACTACAGTGTGGGTGTAAGAAAAAATTCAAGAAATTAAACGACTGGCATTTGTGGAACAAGAAACAAGGACGATCGTAAATGTGACGCTCAACTCAGACGTCTTGTCATTAGTGTTCCGTTTTTTCTTTACTCCCCCCCCCCCCTTCTTTCTTCTCATCAAGGAAAATGACTGAGAAGACACAATCACAAATAAGAAAAGAAGAACGGAAAACGTGCTTGTATGTGAGTGAGCTGGGAGAGTGCGCACACTATTCCTGGGCTACTTTCATCATTTCGCGGTGCAGATGCAAAGTTAAACATCAACAGACAGAATTGACAGGCCATAACAATAACTCCCGGTGCAGAAGGAACAGCTGTCAAGAGACGGCAGTTGTAGTTTGTCTCCAGACAAGTTAATGATAGAATTATCCTCCCTGCTTTTCGGTAGCTACTTATGATTATTTGCCTTCTGCTGAATAAAAGATATCGGTGGCGCCAAATAGAACAATTCATTTTATAATTAGACTGACATGGCAACTAAGGTGCTCTCAGCAGTAAAGCGGAACCAACACTTACCATCTGATTTACTCCACATAGAAAAAATATCTAATATTTCGGACTGGCTAAAGTTAGAGATGAATTGATAACTACTGGATGGAAACGGAGAAGTAACGAACTCTGCGCCAGTCAATGAATCAAGCAACTGTATTGATTAAATTAATTGGGAGTCGATTAATGACACTAAACAACACTTACTTTTAAATTTTCCCGGAACTAGTTTCAGAGGCCTTCCCTCTATCTTCAGCCGGACATCGACTGGTTCTCATTGTAGCTGGCAATATTTTGTCATCGGTCTCCTCTGGTGGTGGTTCGAGGAACTTGCTGAACAAATCTTTCTGGGGGATGTCGAAATTGAAAACTTTGTTCCTATTTTTTGAAATAAAGATTTGTTCCCATGTGGACAGTTCTTGTTTTCCTGTTGTATGTTTTAGTAATTTTGGTTCTGGATTTATGTTGTGGTTTTTTTTTTTTCCAAAAATGCGTGGCAACTGCTGATTTTTCTAATTGTTTGTATTTTATGTTCCTAAAGTGTTCCTTTGCTATTGTTTCTAAATTTCTTTTGGTTTTTCCAATATAAATTGACTACAGTCACAGCATTCAATTTTATATATACCAGATTTTTTGTTAGATGGAATGGCATCTTTGATGTTTGAGCAAATTAGGTTTTTTAAGGAGTAATGGTTCACTGGAGCTAGTTGAATGTTTTGTTTTCAATACTAACTGTATTGATACTCCAGTTTTACCCTGTAGCAATCGATTTATATCTAAATTTAATCAGTCGGAGACATCAGAATATTTTCTTCAGGTGGAGTAAATATCGTAATAGAAACTGTTTTCGCTTTATTGCTGTGGACCTTAGTTGCGATGTTTAATTATAGAATGGACTACATGTACAAATTTCTGCTGGAACTGTCGGCAAGAAATCACTAGAAACCCATTAATGATATTAAATAAGCACCAGGAAGATTAGTAATTAGCCAATCCTTAGTTCAAAATAGATCTAATTAGCTTATGTCAAGATTAAATATTCCGATGTATTTCATTGTCATGACTTTCCATAACCATTAGCATTTGTATGTAGAGTCTGTCTAGTGAACGTGAGTGCAGTTGGCCCCTCAAAGGAAACTACCCCCCTCCCGCCCACTAATGACCGTCATAAATCTATCTCCACACTTCAGAAATGGAACACTGTCTTTGAGGACCAATGGCAACCGTGATTTTCTCGAAGTGACAGTCGCATGTCTAATCCTCGTGGAGTCTCACTTGCTAAAGTTCCATCTTCCAGTTGATCTGTTTCATTACGTGCAGAAATTCGTTGTGTGTCACGATGTGGAGACTGTGGGTGGGAACTGCAGTGGTAAATGCAAATGAAGTAGTAGATTACTTTCAGTCAAGTGAAAATAAAGTGATGAAAGTGTGAATAACTGGGCCGATTTATATTACTGGAAAAGTCTCAAAATCAAAGTTATAACGGGAACTGTTTCTAAGCAAATTCGAGCGCTTGTTTTGAGCACATATAAATATGTGCTGACAAATAATTTTGGTAAGGGGTTTTGCAATGAACCTGAAGATAAATTCTGGGTATTCACAGAAATACAGTAAGAAATATTGTGACGAAAGGAATACGAAAGACGCCGATCAAGTGTGAAAACAAAAGGAGTCGTTTCTCTAAAGTAGATAATTTCACATGCGATTTAATTCGTCGAGAAATTTATAGAGTCTATGCAAAAGGGAGAGCACCCACCTTAGACGAATTGATTGCACATTTGCAAGAAATTTGTGATTTTTCTTATGGACACTGCACTTTGCGCGGTCTCCTAAAGGAGCTGGGTTTCAAATACCGCACTTTGAATAAGATAAGGGTTATTATGGAATCCAGGAGAATTGTAGCTTGTCAAATCTAAGGAAGTTTCGCAGTACTATCTCTCTCTCTCTCTCTCTCTCTCTCTCTCTCTCTCTCTCTCTCTCTCTCTCTCTCTCTCTCTCTCTCTCTCTCTCTCTCTGTGTGTGTGTGTGTGTGTGTGTGTGTGTGTGTGTGTGTGTGTGTGTGTGTGTGTGTGTCAAAACTAAGGAAGTTTTGCAGTAATAGATATAAGATAATTTATTTAGACGAAACCTCGTACGATACCCATGACGTATCGAGAAAGGTGACAACCTTGCAGAAAGGACTGGGTATTATTAGTTGCGCTGTGTATTAATAGCCTACTTTGTTGAAACACAATTAAAATACGTTTTTATGGAAGCAAGACGTAGTGGCGGTAGGATTAGAGGTGGACCGAGTATTCAAGGCCGAAGAAAGATCAGCTTACGCTTGGGGTTTTTGTTTGTTATTGTAATTTACGTCCTCCAACGTTAAGTCATATCGGACGGTGAATGAATTTGGTGAAATGATGCTCAAATGTGTCCGGGGTCCATGGAGCTTAGAGTTACCCGACATTCGTCTTTCAGGATAAGGGATAACCCCGGAAAAACCATATCCAGGTAACTCACCCTGACCGAGATTCGAACTCGGGACCTCTTGAACGTGAGGCAGACACGCTACCGAGGCGGGCAATAATGATTACGATGACGGTAATGGGTGTTCACATATTGTGTGTTGTACTGTTTCCTTCTTTTCACTCTGGTCTGTAAAACATTGTAGTGCTGATCGATCAATAAAACTTATATTAAAAAATATTGTGTGCTGTTTCATAAATTTCGTGAATATTCACATAGGGAATTCTTCCTTTTTTGCACACTGTAATTTATGGGAAAGAATGAATTTCCTAATTGACTCATAATTGAGTCTCAGTTACTAAACGTTATCTGATTGCCGAGCGGCTATAAACAAGTAAGTAGGAGCTAGACCTACAAAGGTTAGAATCCGCATAATCATTTTGATTTTTTATTGTAGAAATGAGAAATGAATATTAGACACATTGCTCGTGTTTCTCCCAGTAAACCACTAGGAGTTCTCATAAACACATGAGACAACTACCTTAATGGCGACTTACTATGCTGTAAGTACTTTAAGACCCGGGCTTTATAGTTCGGACAACTATTATGTACAATTAATGGAAATTAATTGTCCTTTCACACTAGCCGTGTGTAGGACGCACTATGACTGTGACGATGAGTCAGTTGGAGAATTTAATGTCATGTTGGCACGTTGGCCATAGTAGCTCAATGGTTAGAGCGGCTGGACGGAGACCAGACGATCCGTGGTTCAAATCCCGGCTATGGCATTGAATTTTTCAGTCTGGCTCTACCTTTTCAATAATAATAATAATAATAATAATAATAATAATAATAATAATAATAATAATAATAATAATAATAATAATAATAATAATAATAATAATAATAATAATAATAATAATAATAATAATAATAATAATAATAATAATAATAATAATAATAATAATAATAATAATAATAATAATAATAATAATAATAATAATAATAATAATAATAATAATAATAATAATAATAATAATAATAATAATAATAATAATAATAATAATAATAACAATAACAATAATAATAATTACAATAATAACAATAATTACAATAATAACAATAATTACAATAATAACAATAATAATAATAATAACAATAATAATAATAACAATAATAATAATAATAACAATAATAATAATATTAACAATAATAAAGAAACATGCAAATCAATGATTCGAACTCATGTTGATCCAATAATGACCCATTCGCGTTTTACCGCTCGGCTACCATACATACGGCTGAGCCGCAACGGATCTACTTGTCTCGCATATCTTTGAATATCAAAGCGTATATATATATATATATATATATATATATATATATATATATATGACACTAGTCGTCTGTAGGCCAGAGTATGGAAAGGTAGAGGCAGCCTGAAAACTTCAATGCCACAGCCAGGATTCAAATAATTGAGCTCTCTAGTCTTACTCTGTTTCTAAGGCGTATATTCTGAACGTCATCGAAAGCTTCCGATGTTTTCCGAATCGAGTTTCGTTTCTGGTAGCTGTTCCCTCAAAGGGTGTATGTACAAGAGGTGTAATGAAATTGCTTCTGCAAAGGTTTGTGTTGATTGACATGAAGTACAGAGGAAAGTAAAACATTCCTGGTAATAGTTTCTAGTGGCCAATAAACGATATTAGGTACGGAAATTTATGTGAATGTGACGCATCATATTTTTTAATATTCAGTTTTAACCCGAGAGCCTGAGAACTACGCTCGGTATGCTGTTACATAAAGGGTTAGGGATATAAAATAGTGGGCCATAAATCTTGTACTTGGCAGTAAAGTCGTTCAGAATGGTCGGCAGGCTCGTGTCGAATGGGACGAACACAGGCTTCTATCAATGTTTTGTGTTGAATTACAAACCTCTCGGAAATGTGAGATGTGCTGCTGAGAGTGTATTTAACATAGCATTTGGCATTCTATTAAAGAATAAAAAAAACTAAGAACAGTCACTACATATATTGGCAATAGAAATCAACTGCCTTTCCGTTTTTAACCCCTCAAAATAACTGAAGTTTTCAGATACACTATAGTGCTATAAAAATAACAGGCAAACGGATGGACATGTTATACTTCACTTTTTATTTTCGTCCTTCCGGTGTAATATACATATGAATAGTACACCATTCCTTTATTTCTTTATTTGCCACTAGCATCCAATGATGACTGTGTCATTATGCTATCCATGCCTTGGTAGCGTGAGGGTAGCATGTCTGTCTCACGTTCAAGAGGTCCCGAGTTCGAATCTCGGTCAGGTTAAGTTACCTGGATATGGTTTTTTCCGGGGTTTTCCCTTATCCTGTAAGACGAATGTCGGGTAACTGTAAGCTCTATGGACCCCGGACTCACTTGAGCATCATTTCATCCATTCCATTCTGTTATCTGTTTCTTTTGCTCCTACTATTTGGTCTATAACTATTTGTGGTATTGAGGATAAAAAGGAATATTATTTAAGAGATCGTCGGAGGGAAACAGGACCAAAAGAAACTGAAGAGACAGATTACCAGACTTGAGAAGGCCTAATTTAAGATGCACGATCGCTGAATAGAGGCCGCCAGTTATGAATATCGGCAAGAGCAGAAGCCACTGAAACGAGAATCCCAGTAGGGACAGAGGAGATATATGGAGTGAATCAAAGCGGACAGACATGCATTATGTAGAAGAGGAAAGACGACTGACGAACCAGCTCCATCTACTAATGCCAGTCCTTTTAGGAGAAGGATACCAGTAGGAGGAAGCTTTGGATACCAGTTGCCGAAGAGGAAATTTCAAAACTGTAGGAAGCTGTCTTTCGTATATTTTTATAGTAATTAAAGCTATAGTAGAAATGTAGATCTGAACTATATAGTTGGAGTAGAAGTAATGTGATAAAAATACTGTTTTTAGATAGATTAGATGAGCAGATTTGTAAGGTTACTGGAATCCAGTAGCCTGTAGATTGATTAATTCGTTAAGGTAGCAAGTTGTAAATTTTTTTGTATAATTTAATTTAGAAAAGTTAAAAGTAAAGTTTGCATAATAAGGCCCGGCATAGATTCCAGAAACCAGGATATTAGACATGCAGATTTTACTTTATTTTATTTTTATTTTGTGCTATTGAAGATGTACGGTATTCCACACAGATTAACCATAATTGGTCTATGTTTCGAGGTCGCCGGAAACTAGATAAAGGTCTGTGTATCTTTGAACACCGCAATTAAGAAACTCTTATTTAATTACAGCGACTTTCAGAGATGCAGTTTTTACATTATCCTAATCCAGAAATCCTTTGAAGAACCGATCGATCGATATGTACTAAAATGATCAAATATTTTAATTAAGGCTTTTTAGCTTATTAAGTCTAGTTTCCGTCTAAATATGTTTGAGATCGGAGTGAAAACGACGGATTTACGTGACGACCTAAATAACCGTGAACGAAATGATGCCGTATCGCATTTGAGACACTTTCGGTATTTCTAGTTTTTTATTCTAAAATTTCGTGAATCATTTTTGTAAAATGTGGTGCTTATATGTTAATGAGTTCCTAGATTTTGCATTTTAAGTAAGAATATAACCTATTTTATGAAAAATATATCAGCAAAATATCAAGGATATTAATTTGAGGGAATGCGTATTCCTAAGCTGTAATTTTTTAGGAACTTACGCAACTCTTAAATTTTTTTTTAAGTTTTTAGGAGTGAAACTTCCAAATTATTTCCCCCACACGTAACTTATTATGCATTGCATTACGCTACCAAAGATCTCAAATCTGATCAGAACAATATGGTGTGTTATTTACTATTGAAGAAAAGAAACTTATCTTTTAAAACACAATTAGGTAACATGAAAACAAATTGCTTTGCCCCTTTTTTGTCTTCCTGAGGAAAGTTTATCACACGCTGCTTAAAACTTATGAGTATATTTTACAAAATAGTTTACAATTATGTCCTAAAATTAATAATCTAGGAATGACAACATATTGATATGTACCAAACCTTACAACAGCATGTCTTTACCCCAACATAAAATGTAAAAGCACACTAAAGTTCAGCAGAGTAGTACAGTGAATGATTCAAACACAGGTTCTCTTAGATGAGGGTCCATGTTTTTTTGTTTCTTTCAAAAATTATTCTATATATTTTAATTAAAGTGTCATGTTGGAGATAATTGGCTTAAGAAAGAGTTGTTTTAATAAATGTTTGGTAAGTAGCCTATAATGTCTTTTCATGCTCAGCGCATTATAGAGAAATTGAAATAGACTAGAGAAAAGCATATATAGAACTTATTAAATTAAGCTCACTTTTAGCATTAGTTTTCACGTTTCTTTTCCCAAGAAATTTAGTGTTTCCCAAATTTTTTGAACTGTTACTCCGTTCTTTTGTTTTTTCATCAGCCCATTCATATCGTATACTATTAAGACTTCCTTTCAAAATCCTTTTGCGCTACTTGTATATTGAAAGCTTTTGTTGTGAATATTTATCGTAAATATTTAGAAGTACCTGCTTGGCAAATCATCCTTTGTGTGAATAATTTATATAACAGAAAATTGAAAGCAAGCGACAGCTGTTAGAATAGAATAGAATTTTTTTCTTGTTTCATTTATACCCCGCCTTTAACTGCTATGGTCATATCGGCGGCCATTCTGCTTTGGAACATACTAGGTGTTAATTCGTTATCTTTGATTTTTTAATCATTATATCACGCACACATTCACACTTTCATTCATACTTCCAGACTCTGGGGAAGATGGGGAATTATCTTGGTCGGAGAAAAGCCCCCACCCCCACCGCCGGGAATCGAACCCGGGACCCCTAGTACGGCAGGCAGGTGCTCTACCGACTGAGCTACGGGGCCAGCCAGAACAGAATTTATTAAGGTATACAACTTCCTATTTAGAATATTTTATCCACATTGCATGCATCTTTCTTAGTCTAGTTGTATACATTTTTGGTGCCACTTTTTAACCTAGCTAGCTCAGCCTGCTTGGCTCCCAGGCCTTCCAGAATTGCTGAGTAGCATAGTCTACTCTAGTTTGCCGTTTCCCCTTGTTGTCCCAGGATATTTTCTTTTCCATTCCTTTCATTTCTCATCCATTTCTCTTTAGGTTTCCAAAACAGATTCTCCATATTTCTGTTTCTACTTTCATTTTCCCCATAACCATTTTATGGCTATTACCTCATTTCTTCTCCCATACTTTCTGTCTCCATGCACTCTGTCAGAATATGAAATTTATACTAATTCTCCACAGAATTAACATATTTCTACCCTGCTACTTTTTAGTACCCTTAAGTACATTGATCCTGTTCTAATCCAAGCCATTCCTTCCCTCTCCTGTCTGTAACATTGGTTTACATATCTCCTTCTCTTCCCCATTCTCTCTTTATTAACCTATAACATTTTATTGATTTTCTGTTCTCTAACCCTCCCCATATTTCTTGTCTTTCTATATCCTCCATTCCGGTCCTGACTAATTTCCAAAAACCTTTAAAACTCCTATTTTCTAGCCTCCAAAAATCCCCCATCCCTATTTCTTCCAAAGTCTTTTCCGCATCTGACCACCAACGTTTTCAACTTAGTTTCTTTTGTTGATTCGTACATACCTTTAGGATTTCATCATCTTTTATCAAGCATTTATATCAAAATTTTAAAACTCTTTCAATTACTATACCATTTGTTTTGGATAACTGTTAGAGAAAGGAGAGGTTCTTTTTCATTTTTTCTGCCTGGCATTCATTAATTGTGTAGTTCATTTTATAGACTGACATCACAGCAAATAAGCTCACAATGATGTACAAAGTTACCGTCATTTCACAGTAACTTCTCATGAAGTTTGAGAAGTTATCCTCATAACATAAAATGTCAATAATATAATGCTCCTTATATACCGCATGTAAATATAAGAAAATGGCCAAATAAATACGCAAGGTCTAGAAAACGAATTCATTATGTTATGTTGAATAAAACTGTCCTGAAATATAAAGTGACATCAAATACCCAGAAAGACCTAATAAATATTCCTGCGCAGCGGCCATGGCCCAAATTTAGTTGGAGATTGGCGCTAGCATTAGAAGGGGAAGTCCCCGTTTCCAGACCCGAAGATACTTCCCACTGCTAGAGCTGCAAACGGACGACCCATCGATCATGTAGCCTTGTAATGTCTAAGGAGAGTACTCTTTTCTTAGTCCAGGCATACGAGCCAGCTGTTGTATTGCACCACCGTTTAGTCCAAGAAATCTTGAACAGTGCGGGATGGCTCAGGCGGTTTGGTCTCTGTCATGGATTTCGGAGGCCTGGGTTCAACTCCCGTGGCCGCCCTACCTGACACATGTGTTTTTCGGGGGGTTTTCCGGGTGACGAATCCCCTCCGAACAATCCAATCCAATTCAAAACGGCAGGAGAGGTGTGCGCTCACATACGATACAAGGTAGCTGGACAGATAATATGAATGACGTCAGATGTATCTTAAGCACGACCATCAAATGTGCAAATGTCAAAACAACGTAACGCAGTACTCTGCGAACTAGTGAAGCATTGCCTTTCAAGTGTATACAGACGCAAGGTCAAGGTGTGGTACAACGCGACTGTTTTGTTTTCCCTCGCAGTGAGCAGGTTGTCATGGCCAAGCTGTACCTACCTGCAATTGTTTACATACGTGACGGATAACCGTGCAGTCCATGTGTAGTATACCTATGGAAAAACGCACACGCCTCCGACCTTTACTCATAAAAATGTTGAAGACAGACGTCAAAGTAAACAAGCCTCCATGGCAGCACCTCGCCATTTACCGTATTTAGTACAATGAATCCAAGCTTTCAATGATTGCATAGAGAAATGAAGCTGTGAGGTTGGACCCCAAAGACCTTTGAACGCACACCATCACTAAGACATGAATAACGAGAAAACAAAGCATTATCGAATATATTTTTATATCAACATTTTTGCTTTTCGTGGTATAAAATTAAACGTCTAGTGTTTAACGCCCGCTTTTAGTATTGCCTGCCCAGAGCAAGAAGGCAAGCTAGAGGAATGTGTAACGTAGTCACTTTTGCTGTCCACATGGTGTACATTCTCGCCTTCCGAGTATGAAAAGGATGCTAGGTTTGTTTAAAATACGCAAGTGTTGTCACATAACTCACCCACATACAATATCTATCACTGCATATACTGCAACGAGCATTAGATCTGGCAACATGGTCGACTCATATGCACTCTCACACACTCATTTCCTAGTAAACAGATCCACTAACAGAGCAGATTAACAGCTCAAACCCGTCTCCCCTTCATTCTTCTCATGCCTTCTTGTGGTGGCTAGACAGTACATACAGCACCGCAGGCGGTGACAATAAGTGCGAGGATCTACTCCCATCACTCCTGGACCCTTAGGACCAGAACCCCGGCCTCTCGTTTTTTTTTTTACCATAGGACAGTACCTATTTTATAAAATGCCCTTCCCCCCCCCCCCTGCGCTGCACACGGCAGACATGACGTAAGTGGATACGCCACTTACGCGCCGGTCCTTAATGGACCGGCTACCAAGTAACCTTGGTAGGGCCGCCGGTGATCTAGTACACCAGCTACTAGCTCTGCAGGCTAGTACCCGGGACTTAATGAGGCAACACTCTACCCCCCCCCCCCGGGCGGGCGTAGCCTGGCCGGAGGTACCCAATTTCCCGTGTATATCGGAAACACCGATACCAACCCAATCCGAACAACTCCCAGAGGGAGAGGCTCGAATGTTCGGCCCGATGTTCCTCTAGTAACGTCAGAGGTACCACGAGTGCTAAGGGTCCGCAGCGCCCGCACCACGGCAGCGGAAAGGGACGAATCCCCTCCCCTACGGGACGCAGGCGGTGACACGGATGATACGTGAAATGAACATGGAGCACCGGTGGAATGAGATGGCGAAGGAAACTGGAGATCCCGGAGAAAACTCGCCTCAACGCCGTGTTGTCTACCACAAATCTCACTTTGCTGTCGCTGGGATCGAATCCGGGCCACCTTGCTGGGAGCCAAGCGGTCTAATCACTCAGCCACGGCGCGGTCTTTGTGGTGTAAGGAACCCATACCTGAAGTTTGAAAAAGTATATCTAATAAACCCTAAATCTGGCATAAATAATTTTATTCGTTGTTTTTTAAGGGAAAAAAATTTAAAAATTTAAATTTTTTGTTGTTCCATTTATACCGCGCCTTTAACTGCAATGGTCATATCAGCGGCCGTTCTCCTTTGGAACATATCGAAGGTGTTAACTCTTGTTCGGTTGGTTTTTTAATCATTACATCACGCACACATTCGCACTCTCATTCATACTTCCAGACTCTGGGGAAGATGAGGAATTATCTTGGACGGACAAAAATCCCCACCCCCAGCGCCGGGAATCAAACCTGGGACCCCTAGCACGTGTAACAATTTTGTTTAGTGGTCCAATTAACTGTTATATCTTGGGCAATTTAAATTTATAGTGAAAGCAACATGCAAGCATTTTAAGATAGTTCTCCCAATAATTCTGATGAAAATTTGAACAAGATCGGTTGTAATCCTCATCGTGTGGATCATTTTTAATGACCAAAAGTGTAGTAAAATCAAAATCGAGTAAAAGGCATTAGAAGTAAATGGAGGTTACTAGCCCATGTGTTCTTGTGCATTTAAATGTCCACCTATTAAAGCTTAAAAGAGCCCTCAGGTTCAAAGCATAGTGTATACTTAAACGTATTTTTGGATATAATAGGTTTGGAAATGTTCACCAAATTTCAGCTAACGGAGTAAAATGATATTTTTCATTTGCTTTATACGCAGAATTGTCTCTTAACAAAATGGCATTGGTAGCCCCTGCACCCACTAGAATCATCACCTGATCAACGATTTCTAATTCTGTACACGTCGCATACTGTTTAACCCAGTGAACTGAAACGCTTTGAAACCGCGTGGAGCTTGTAATGTAGACTCCTTGAAATGTTATTCTTGAAATGTAGATTATACGTGCTTTAATTTGACACTTCTATCATTTAGAGCTATGGTCAGTCAATTTAACTGGTATACGTTGGTTTTACTTACTTCCAGTAGCACTAATGATCTTGAAGACCTGTTTCACAAAGTTTTTGCACTCTTCCGGTTGCGAGACGCCAATGTCTCACCGGCTCATGCAGTTTCGTCTGTGGCCAACATTCGGGAGGTCCGTGTTCGATTCCCGTGGCTGACCTACTTGAGCCATAGATTTTTTCGGGTTTTCCCGGGTCGTCAGGCAAATGCTGGGTAGGTTAATTATATCCCCCGAATTTCCTGCCCCTTCCATTTGATCTCCATTATCATTTATATCATTTCCCCTCTGGTGATCTCTTTCAGGGTAGAAGTGCCAGCGGGTGTCTCGGCGGTGCATGGCAGGATGACATGCTCTGAGTAAAAAGTCCCTCCTTCGGTAGGACGGTTGCCGGTCTCCGAACTCGGTCTCGTGGTGGGGCTCTTTCCGAACCACAGAAGGGTGGGATGACCGTTAATGTCAGAGGTTCTACTCCCATTAGTCCTGGACACGTAGGACCAAGGACCCGGGCCTCCTTCGACCAGGGAGTTACCGATCTGTCCAAAAGGGCGCCCGGCGCCTCCGTGGGGCTTTCCATAGGGCAAGACCTAGAGACTAACAAGGGCCCCCTCCCATCTGGTCTTGTGGACTCAAGACGGGATGGAAGTGGATACACCACTTACGCGCGCCAACTCCAAAGTGGGAAGGCTACCGATATGACCTCGGTGGGGCCGCCTGGTGATCTAGCTATGCTGGCTAGTACGCGGAAATATTAATGGCTTCCCTCAACCCCGTCCGGAGACGTACCCGATCTCCCACGGGTATCGGGAACCACTGGCCCCTCGAGTCCAAACCAATCCGAACAACTCCCAATCAGGGAGGGGCTCGAATGTTCGGCCCGAGGTTCCCCTAGTAACGTCAGAGGTACCACGAGTGCTAGGGGTCCTCAGCGCACGCACCACAGCAGCTGAAGGGGACGAATAGCCTGCCGGGGGAGTTTCTATCTAGTAAAATGTACGGTCCCTACTCTCTGCACTGTTGGGGCTCCTTGAATAGCCGCCTTCTGTCTTCTGTCGCCTAATCCTTACTCCCGAGGTGCCCTACCTGGGGGTGTAGGTACAACTGACTTGTTTGGGTTTCCGTGCTGAATCCCCACCGTAAGTAGTCCACTCCCTCTCTGTCTCTCCCTCCTCCTCCGCATACTTTCTTCTCCAAATCTGATTCTTTTCTTTTTTCCGCTGTATTTCTTCTTTCCCTTGGATTCCTTCTTCCATTCCTTTTTTGTTCGTATTATTTAATTTGTTTACTTTGAATATTATCTAATATGATTCCATGTATTCACGGTTTCGTTAATTCCTTCATTCATTATTCAATCTAAACGAGAAATACTAGCAGAGGTCCCTTCCTAATGCCAAAAAGTAGGTATCTCTGTTCACCTTTTCTCGAAATTTCTGTACTTCTTATGCGTACAATGCAGTCTTTTAATTAAACTACACTGCGGTCGCTTTATGGCGAGGCCAGGTACTGATTGCCCAGGACAAGAAGACAAGCTAGAGGAATGTGGCACGTAGTCACTTTTGCTGTCTCCTCGGGGTGTATGCTCGCCTTCCGAGTATAACAAGGATGCAAGGCTCGTTTAAAATACACAAGTGTTGTCACATAGCTCACCTATACATAGTACCTATCGCTGCAACAAACATTAGATCTGGTAGCATGGGTGACTCCTATGCACTCTCATGCACTCATTTCTTAGTAAACAGATCCGCTAACGGAGCAGATCAACAGTTCAAGTTCATCTGCCCTTCATACGCCTCTGTCCTTCTTGTCGTGGGCATACAGTACTGCACTCTTGTACATTTGCAGCTAACTACTCTTCCTAATGTCCCTACTCCTGCTTCTGTAAGCCATTTATGTGTTCACTGTTACTCTGCAAATAAAAGTTAGTGAACAACTTCTGCTTCCAGCTAATTCAAGAATTGATTACTGTTATTTATCAATGTATCACATATCACTAACCCGTGGAAAAGCTGAAAATATTATTGCACTTGTTATATTGTGTTTTTCCTTTATCAAAATAGCTGAACACATATAAAGTTTTCATATTTTGACTCGTTTGATATTGAATAAGAAGGGGAACATCTTTTTGATTTGCTTAAAAATTGAGAAATTGAGAATAAGAATGTTGATACTGACTAAATCCCTTTACAACACAAACACATTGATGAGAGTAAAAACATTCCAAAATCAGTCGTTAAACCAAAAATATGTTGATTCAAGATAAAACTAGTTATTAACGTATGAATTGTAAAGAATAAATGTTTATAGTGATACTCTATTACATAATTTGTGGTAGTATTTCTGATGAAAATAACATATTCAATTTATTTCAGAATAATGCTATTATGAAAGGCTAGAGCCAGACTGAAAAACTCAATGCCATAGCCGGGATTTGAGCCTCGGATCTTCTGGTTTTCGTCCAGCCGCTCTAAACCATTGAGCTACTATGGTCAACCTTTCAACATGACATTAAATTCTCCAACTGACTCGTGTTTTCACAGGAAAACACACGAGTCAGTTGGAGAATTTAATGTCATGTTGGAACGTTAGCCATA
>CM060950.1:36386133-36603082 GCA_030765055.1 Mantis religiosa
TATTATTATTATTATCATCAATTATTATTATTATTATTATCATCAATTATTATCATCAATTATTATTATTATTATTATTATCATCAATTATTATTATTATTATTATCATCAATTATTATTATTATTATTATTATCATCAATTATTATTATTATTATCAATTATTATTATTATCATCAATTATTATTATTATCATCAATTATTATTATTATCATCAATTATTATTATTATCATCAATTATTATTATTATCATCAATTATTATTATTATCATCAATTATTATTATTATCATCAATTATTATTATTATTATCAATTATTATTATTATTATCAATTATTATTATTATTATCAATTATTATTATTATTATTTTTATTATTAATTATTTATTATGACCTTGACGACTTGTAAATTAAAAGCAGGTTTGAAGCCACAACACATTCACCTCTTAGGTGCTGGCTACAAGAAAACAGTGGAGAGTCACCGAATTTTGAAAGAAACCATCTCCAATAATTGTGTCCGAATTAAACTTCATATAAAGAAAAAATTCGGTTTAATTTAATTTAATCCACAAAGAGATACAATATAATATTAAATGTTGTTAAAACATTAAAATAATGAAAGTAACTCATGATGAAATTACAAAATGCTTTTGTAAGTCGGATTAGTAAGTGAACCGCTGTTGCAAGGAGAATCGAAGGATATGACGGAACTGGTATGCACGTTGTTTGACATTTGCTTCAGAGCGTGAATTTGTAACCTATTAGGGTGCTTCTCATGTCTCAAGTAAAGTAACGAAACATCATTTATAAAAATAAAGCAGGCAATGAACGAAGATACCTATCCTCGCATATTGCACGGTGTGAAACAGCACGATCAGTCAAGTCCTTGAAATCTGGTCGAGCCATGTGCGACAGGATATGATAGCGGAAAAAGAGGCTAGCACGTCCACTTTAGCAATTACATCATAGCAGTGTATCTAATTCGTGTCGACGTGTCTCGTCCAAGTCATTCGAAGAAGACTCCAATCCTGCCATCACAGCTATTCTAAGGACTGTTGATAGATGCTCTCATGCCATCCAGCTGTTTCCACACAAGTCACGCAGTTCGGCTCAACTTTTGCTGAACAAAACAAGGCATGTGTGACCTCATGTATCTTTAGGTGATGATGATTCCCTTTTATGACTATATGGTGTGTCTCAAACTAGAACAGTCCGGCTGTAAACACATCGAAGGGGAGACAGAGAGAGACGAAGATACGCTCTTGGGTAGTTTGTGGAGCAAACTTCATGGGTATTTGTAATGGCAGCAGAGGCTGAGGCGGGCGGCGAACTGCCTCTTGAGTACCCCTCCACATAGAGGCTTTTGGTGTTAATACAGAGCAATAAGACTATTTTGCCTGCAAGTCACTGACCCTTAGTTTCCCTTAAGCACAGGCTTAAACATGATAACTTGAGACCAAGTGTTTAAGAATCCCTATCCTTGAGGATAAGACCGCCTACCAGGCACTGTCTGGCACAGCAAAGAAGATCTCCGGGGAATGAGACGCAGGGGGGTTGCAGAAGGCTCCTACACCCTCCAACGCCAGTTTTATGACACCCAATGTCACTTCAGTTACAGACCATTCAAAAACATTCTGAGGATTTCTACTTTTGTGAATAAATCTTCTCGGTTTTAGTGTTCTGAGTGAATAGGGCGTATGTTTCTTTTTTAACGTTTCTGTTCCTTGTGTAGGGTGGTGCATTCCTTTCAGGGGCTTACTTTGCGTTGGTGGACAGTAGTCAATTTTACTATCCCTAAAGGACCTCTGTACTCTCCATCTGATATACTTTGTGTGCGAAACCCTGCAACTGCTCACTGCAGTGGTCTTCTACCTCTCCTTGTACCTCGTTTAATAAATTTACTTCTGCTCTTGTCTTTATTTATCATTGCTGTTTTTCTGCCGCTTAGTATGGTGGAGGAGGTATTGTTATAGAACGCAACAATTCCAAACCGAGAATACACACTTTTCGATTCTATATTAATTCCTGAACGAGGAAACTATTAAGGGAGAAAAAAGTGTGTGTGTGCGTGTGCGTGTGCGCGTGCGTGCGTGCGTGCGTGCGTGTGTGTATGTGTTTTCTTAAGTACTGTTCATGTACCTAAAGTATGCCTCGTGATAGTATGAGCTATAGTTTCATACTTTTCTCGTATTTTATTTCTCTCACGTTTTCTTTGTTTTAAAACTGCTCCAAAGATGTTATTTTTATTCGATTGTTACCTCATTTTCAACAAGAACTCGTAAATAATGAACAAAACAGTAGAAAATGGATCTTTATATTACTTTGTTTTAGGAAAGCTAAAAAAATACTAATACATTCAGGGATATTTTTCGAAGCACTTAGAACGGTTTGTTTCATTTGCTTAATTCAACCCGTTAATATTTTATAACCATAGAAATAAATATTACAATATCATTACAATATATAATGTGTGGACTTTTCTAAAATTATGTGTAATAAACCTGTAAGTACGACATTTTTCTCATGGCGAGAAAGCATAGTAAAAGAAAACCAGGACACTATGTGCTGTGCTTTAAGGCAGTCTTAAGTAGGCAAATCTTTTGAAAAAATTTTGTTGGGAACCGTAGGATGTAGGGATGTCTTTTTTTTTTTTTTCATCTTTAAGTTCGGCGTTTTTAAATATGCTAGGATTTTTTATAAATGTCCCATCCGCCCTTCCCCTAAAGAAAAATATTACAAATAGATACTTTTTGTCTTTAAAAACGTTTCAAAGAAGCTGAATTAAAACACTTCAAAGCTGAATGAGAAATAAAATATATGCATTGAGATTATGACAGATAACCTTTGAAGTGCTGTATGTTTTTATTCAATTTTACATCCATGGGAAATCAGAACATTTAGACTAAAGTCTTAAGATAGGAACAACCTTTTGAGACAAAAATTGATGCAGGATGACATTTTTAATTCTTTTATCGCCTAATAAATAACAATATTATGTATAATTTTATGTTCATTTTGTGAGCATATGCACAAAACTTGAATTTTAACTATTGCATCTGCAGTTTTTTAACACATAAAATAATTACTATAGTCTTTGACGTAGACAGATACATTAGCTTATGTTTTAGGGGAAGCTTTGCCCAAAAAGTTGGTATGTACTCTTGCCTTTAGGATTAAGAGAGACATCGCTCACACTTGGACCTACACAGCTCCATTGCGGTTACTAGCTCTAGGAGGAAGGAGGAAATAGAAGGCACTGCGAACACAGGAGGCTATAGGTGCACAAGCCACAGAAGCGCGCGGTAGTTCCTAACTGTCCCAAGCTAGAAGACCATCGCCCTGCTGAAGCTTCATAGCTTGTCCATTAGCAAGCATCCATGACATGATCATCATAAGCTACGATTCCAGTAGCACACATGAAAGACGAGAGGGGTATAAAATGGAAGGAAAATTATGGAAAGTAAATCGTGGTAGATAAGGAAACGACAGCACTTGGTACCCATCAGGGAAAACTACAAAACACTCAAGGTCAGAACGGCAATTGACTGGAATCGAACCCGGGACCTCCCAAATAAGTGCTTCACATATTATCCCCGTGGCAATTGGTAATTTCTACTTTGAACTAATTTTCCTTCAAATAACATTTTATAATATAAATGACTTTATAATCCGTTTTATGATTTCTTATAGAATACTTTAGATAATTGAAGTACATTTTGGAATATAACGTAAAGACACCAATGTTTCTCGCAATATTCATTGATGCTAATAAGTTGGTTAGTTTAGTTTTAAAAAATTGATTATTGATAACCTTAAGGATATGTATATATGACTGAAATATCATGAACATTTTCAAAAAATCACCCTTTTTCTCTTTTTAGTCTATAAAATAGTGTAAGCCTTCCTGAATCCAAAGAGTGGTTAGATAGCACCCGAAAGCCATTTTTAAATGCTCTAATCTAGTCTGAAAGTTACGAGAATGCTATTGTTACATATTAATTCTAATTCTTTATCCCTGTTTTCGCTATTGAAAATTTCAGCATTTTTCATTATTTAAGATGTTCCTTGCGTCGCAGTTTGTGTAAGACTAATGAAACTTACTACACACGTTCATAGAGATACAGTGCATAGAAATTGCCCTGGGTTTTATTGTGAGATGCATTTAAGCACACTTTATTTACTTCAAAACAAAATAATTTCAAATTTTGGGCAAAAAAGCCATATTCATAGCTTCAAAAATTTCTGGAGCCTAAAGTTATTGAGACACGGAGAAACCTGGGGCAAATTCAGGAAATGAATGTGTTGGGAACCTGTTGTTAAAATATTAGACCAAAATTAAATAAATTTGGCCATATTTTCCAAATTATCACAGTGAAATTGAATAAAATTGGGCTCTATATTTGCACTAAGTTAGATCTGTGGTATAAATCTTAAAAAGCTAGCGTTATTAGTTCAGGATTTCAAATTTTCAGTCATAGGTGTCCATAAATAAAAATTGCGTACACTTTACAAAACTAGACCAGTGAACTTACAGTTAATGAATATACGTCCTGTAAAAGTTTTGATCTAACATCTTAAATAGTTTCGCAGTTAATGGTTTCATGAAGTTAGCAATTCAACATTGCTGGATTAGAGAATTTGGTCTCCCTATAAACATGGGTATGTATAAAATTAACGATTTCTGTCTCCACATTTATGAAGACATTCTTCAACTTAAACAGATTCAGCCTTGCACACCGGCCGATTATGACTGTGTAGAGGGTCTCGTGCTTCTCTTTCATAAATTTATACTTATAGTGCATAAAGATCCATACAAAGTAACGATGATAGTGTGTCCGCACCATATACATTAGGAAGTATAGTGCTTTTCACGCACGCAGGAACATAAATAGTGCTAACTTCATAATTACCTTACGTGCAAGGGAAACGACTTCACTAACTGAATGTGCTGAACGTATGAATCACCGAGGAATGGAGGGGACACCTCGTACCTCGACGCAATGGGGACCACATGTGCCTTCCTCCCCCATGCATTGTCCTTCATTGTCTTCTTTCGGAGGTCGCAGAGGGTGATGGATCTTTTGGGAGTAAACATCCTTAGCATGGCTTCCTTCGGGAGGAAAGTAAAGCCACTGGTTGCATGTCGTAGATTTACAGCACAGAAAAGAAACTTAAACCTGATAATGAGGTAGCTGGGCAAATTAAGCTCTCTCAAACCCAAAGTAGAATAGGTTGCATCTTTTTAACGACAGAGGCTCTACTCCCATTAGTCCTGGACCCACAGGACCAAGGACCCGGGCCTCCTCCTACCCGGGAGCGATAGAAAACTCCAGGGGGCGATACCTTGAGTCTAAAAAGCCCCCCCCCCCCCGCGACTACAACGTCAAGACGGGTGGAAGTGGATACGCCAGTTACGCGCGTCAACCCCGCAGGGAAGACTACCGAAAACCTCGGTGGGGCCGCCTGGTGATCTAGCACACCTTCTACCTACTAGCTCTGCAGGCAAGTACCCGGGACTTATTAGGCAAACCTCTACCCCATCCGGGCGGCCGTAGCCTGGCCAGAGGTACCCAATTTCCCGTGGGTGTCGGGAACACACTGCCCCCTCGAGTCCAAACCATCCAGACAACTCCCCTACGGGAGGAGCTCGGCAGTTCGGCCCGAGGTTCCTCTAGTAACGTCAGAGGTACCACGAGTGCTAAGGGTCCGCAGCGCCCGCAACTCGACAGCTGCAGGGGACGGATCCCCTCCCCTACGGGAAGAATAGGTTGCATTGACAGTTAAGGAGCGTTCAGAAATAAAATTGATATTATTCTTCGGAAAACGATTAAGTTGAAGGAACACAGGAGTCATAAGGCGCAGGGCACTGACCGACACAGAGGCGAAAAGTTGTCTATTTTAGTAAATACACCATGGGAAGACAGGTAGCGGTGGTGTGACGTCAGCTCCGTCAGCTCTAACCACCAAATGTGCTCCCGAACGAAAGGCAGGTTAGCGTGTGACGTCACCGCACTGATTTTCGCTGCCCAGAGGAAAAGAAACAGTTTGATGTGTTGGGGTTCCGACACCGTAGAAAAGACAGGTAGCGTATTGGGTATTAGTAATACGAATAACTTACACCTTGGGTGTTGTAATATTAATGACGACTACTTTAATTACACAATTGGTCACAGTTTATAAACAATTACATTTTGGGTCTGTGCTATGAGAAAATATATAAAACCTAAAATCCTAGTTTATGTAAGGTCAGGCATGTTATAAAGTAAATAAAATAAAACATGAAGTAATTTTCTCTGCAAATTAGAGGATACCTACTCAGAACAGAACTACTTGGACATTTTCCGGCACCTTCGGTTTCGTGTTTCTTTAACTAGTTTATGAATGCCAGGACGTGATATCTGGGAAATTTTTAATCGAAGGCTGCATGTTAGATTGTGATCCGACAAAGTACTTCGGAGTTTGGACTTTAATTTCATAACAGAAAAAAACTTGTTTGCACACATATGTCGAGGCAAACATACTCAGTGTCCCTAGAAAATCTGGTTTGGGGGGCATTCTTGTAAAAATTAGCCAACTCTTTCTTGTGTATATATTTGTCCTTCAATAAATCCGTCACATTGAAAATTTAACAGTTCCATTTGCTACGTGGTAGCAACATTGTTGTCATCGAGTGCGCTGCACCTGACTGAACCCTCAGATTTTGTACTCACTGCCTCAACTTGTTATACTACACGGTTCTTGCCTGACGTCACACGCACTCCAGGCCTCGCTCCCGGCTGAAATACGTCAAAACCCTCGAAGCTGTCTTCCTCAGAAATACACCAGGTTTGTTGACCAGTTCACACTGGCGGATTGTCCAGAGAAGTTGCGGGAGAACTCAACCCACACATGAGGCGGTGACTGGAGAAACCTGCACAACCCTGAAGCCTGCCTGAAGTATGGACGGAGAAGAGAAATTATAGGAAATACGGGAATAAAATTCGTGTTAGCAGAGAAGAGACTCTAGGCCACGATAAAGACTGATCAGAGTGGCGGCCCCCAGGAATTGAACGTTGTTGCGAAATCATGTCGTTTTATATATATATACTTACACATGTGTTAAATAAAAACATTTGCTGCTCAGTGCTTCAGATCGTGAATGTTCCCAGGGACATGTTTTGTGTCCTACTTGTTTATACTCCTTTTGGATTACTTACATTTCCTTTTCCATTTGAAAGATTTATAAATATGTCAGGCCGATTAGTATTTGTACAGTCTGAGTTTTAAATAAAGATACGTGTGTCATCTGTTTCTCCTCGTGAGTGCTTGTAATGTTGACAGCAGATCCCCTTTCTTTATCCTCTCAATACTCGAAACATAAACAAGGGTTCGAGTTCTCTTACCTCAACAAAAATATGCACAGTTAATCTGTATTAGCCTACTTTAAAAACAGAAATAAGTTGTTCACACATTCAGTCCGTTGTAGCGTCTTCACATGTGTTAGTTCTTTTAAATAATTTTTGCACTATGTAACTAATATTCCAAACTTACCGTTATTGTTGCTATGCATCGTAAGTTGACATTCCCGCACTATTGCAGTAAATATTTGTTCATAGCAACACATATAGACGATGTACGTTCTAAAACCTAACATTTATATTTAATTGCATTTATTAATATTTCAGCTAATATGTTAACTACTACAATTCAGATTGATATAAATACACATAATGTAAAAAGTAATGTGCAATACACATGTGGTAAGGATATAACGGAATCTCGAGAACTGAATAAAACTCGGTGCAAGCGGCTCCTCTTTTCAAACCTTTCCTCGTTCCGTATTAATGTTTGCCACATTTGTATCGCAATATATATTATTAACTACTTTGTTAATTGGCATGTTCATATCAACACCGACGATATGCCGGAGTGTTGGCCCACAGGAATCCTTTTATGTGCCAGCATATCTACTGACATGGGGCTATCGCTTTTGAATAAAAGGAATAACCTGTTCATTCATAAGGAGCAAACCCTCATCTTCTTGTTGGAAGATTTCCCTAAGAGAGCAGACAGTTTCTATAGCTTGACTATGCATTGTAACATCCCGACCGTAAGCTGATCATTGCCTTGGGCCATGATTCCTCGGTCCACCTCTAATCCTACCGCCACTATGTCTTGCTTTCATACAATTGTAACAAAGTAGGCTGGCAATACACTGCGCAACTGAATACTCAAGCAACTCTGTTCCCCGCATACAACTAGCGATAACTGAGCTGAGGAGTATGTGTTTCACCAGTGTAAGCAATCTGACAATCTTTGTTTACGTTACCATAGCAACAACCTTCCCTTCTTACCCTTTGCCTCCCTTGCTTGATGACCTTCACGTATCTTCTTTTAAAAATCAGACTGTAGAGCTCGGAAATTGCCTACTTCCTTCCTTTATTAATATCCAAGCTTTGTATACATAGATAAATATGGTTCATGTTTCATGTAATAAAATATCCTAATCTTTTTTGTTTGTTCCATTTACACCCCGCCTTTAACTACTATGGTCATATCGGCGGCCTTTCTCCTTTGGAACATACTGAAGGTGTTAACTCGTTATCTTTGGTTTTTTTTTATCATTACATCACGCACACATTCACACTTTCATTCATACTTCCAGACTCTGGGGAAGATGGGGAATTATCTTGGTTGGAGAAAAATCCCCACCCCGACCGCCGGGAATCGAACCTGGGACCCCTAGCACGGTAGGCAGGTGCTCTACCGACTGAGCTACGGGGCCAGCCATATCCTAATCTTATAGTGCCTAGGTAGAGGTATTGTCTACCCACCACAAGAAGGCAAGAGAGGAATGAAGGGGAGAGGGGTTTGAACTGTTAATCTGCTTTGTTAGTGGTTCTGTTTACTAGCAAGTGAGTGTATGAGAGTGCATATGAGTCTCCCATGTTGCCGGATGTAATGCTCGTTGCAGTAATTGCAGTGATAGGTATTATGAACGGGTGAGTTATGTAACAACACTTGTCTATTTTAAACAAACCTACCATCCATTTAATGCTCGAAAGACGAGAATAAACACCGTGCGGCCAGCAAAAGTGATTACGTTACTCATTCCTCTAGCTTGCCTACTTGTCCTGTGCAGACAGCAGATCATAATAACAGGCTATAATAACTAAATTAGTCCATGAAACAAAATTTTGTTTGAGTTAATTTTATTGTTGTTTCTGATGCAGTATTATGGAAAACGCTACGTGAACACAATTTTTCGTATGGGAAATTATTTTTAGGCAAGTGGCATTAATTTTCTTAATTTCAGGAAAATGCATTTATTTAGAACAAGAGTAGATCTACAACTCCCACACATAACATGTTGGGCCCAATTCTTGTCTTAGATTCCCACAGGCATAACAGAATAAGACCTGTATGCTAAGCAGAAGTTATTAGCATCCTTTATTCTACCTTTACTGCTTTCGATTCCAGGAGGATGCCACACAAAACAAAAGCAGTCTGGATGATGCTTACAACAACGGGAGGATGCCAATCAACAATGTCAATCTGAGACAGTAAAACATAGAGTGGAACCGTTATACACATCGTAATCAGTTTTGCTGTCCGTACGGTGTATATGCTTCTCTTCCGAGTATGACAAGGATGGAAGATTCATTTCAAATACACAAGTGTTGTCACGTAACTCACCCAGACATAATACCTATAGCTGCATTTTCTGAAACAAACATTATAGATCTGGCAGCATGGGTGACTCATATGCACTCTCATACACTCATTTCCTACAAAACAGTTCCGTTACCGAAGCAGATAAACAGTTCAAGCTCCTCTGCCCTTCATACCCCTCTAGCCTTCTTGTCGTGGGCAAACAGTACTATACTCTACCTCAGGCTAGTTTAATTCTGCTGTAAACAACAAGGCGCAGCTGACTCAACTCGCCACGTGTTAGACGCTACATGCACGCACATAAGTTTTGCAACACTAACAGTATATATAGCAGCGCTAACTTCTAGACAATAAATAAATAAAGTTGGGTTACACATTAACTTATTAAATCTATGAGTTGGTTCATTTATGAAAAATAATCAAAAACTTTACTGCGTATAGCACTTTTCGTAAAATCGTCGTATTTCGCCACGCGCTGTTTGCACTTACGCGATTTTCCCGATGTTCTTAGAGTTCCGGATGCTTGCTGTTCCATTCTAACACTATGTACACTAGTTGCGGAAACAGTGAGGAGATCATTAGTTTCTTTCTCTATGTTTTTATAGACCATTCCAGGTTTCTTTCTTTAAGCACCGCGAAATAATGCGCGATCATTTGCCTCTCACCACTTTTTAAAGGTTTGCCTCGATTGTGTTTAATTTTGGCTGAAGCACCGGCCTGATCCAGGATGAAAAGCTTTCAGATTTTAAGTTGCATATAGATAAGTGTTCTTGGCCTTGTGAGGTAAGCGAGATGTACAGGAAATACAGTGTAAAATGTTAGAAGCAACTCCACACTATAAACAATAACATCTTAATCAGCATTCAACTCGATATAGACCTCGTTGCGAGAGAGCTGTTTGGTATAGGAATGCAAAATATTATATAATAGCAGTGTCCTTTGGTCTAGTTAAATAAAGTGCAGCTTAATTTAACATAATAAGTTAATAGTGTGTATAATTTCACCTGTATTCTGTCTAATCTGTATACAGTGTATATGGTATATGAAACAGAAAGATAAAATGTGGGGCTATTACGTTTATAAGATCGAAACATTTGCACACTTTTCTCTCTCCGATATCAGCTGGCGCAGAGCAGTGATCAGAAAACTACTTACAGTACTGTACTTAAAGGAGGGATTTATCCTACGCATGCAAATAAAAGAAAACGCCCATCAACTTCACTAAGCCAATCAACAGCTTAACCGTTTTCTGTCCCAATATCTCTGTCTCTGTCTCTCTTCCCACCCAGATGTTTACACCAGGATTAAACTAGGTTGAGACAGATTATAGCTCCACGATTCGGCCGGGAAACGCTCAGCGATAACCCGCCCAAACAGCTGGAGGGTGGTTCAAAAGTCTCTTCCAGCGGAAAAAGGTTGATTCAGAGTGGAGGTCGGAAACACCTCTGGCGGAACCTAGAAGGAGCTCGCTGTCGACCGATACATAGTCAGGAGACGTGCTGTATCTGGAGGGAGAGGGAGAGGGGGAGGGAGAGAGAGATGAAATAGGAGGATAGCCGCCGCAGCACCCATCTCCCTCATTTACGGTGCCTATAATTGATTACTTTTGCAGTTAGTACCCTTTCCTTGCATAAGGCCCAATTATTTTATTAATTTTTGTAATGAGAAATGTTAACAAGTTATCTGCCTATCGCAATGTCGTTATTTATGTTGCTGACTATTTATTTCATGTCATGTTCTACTTTGTACTCACAAAGGCGGCCCGGGTTCGATCCCAGGTGACCGCAAAGTGAGATTTGTGATGGACAACACGGCGCTGGGGCGGGTTTTCTCCGGGACCTCCGGTTTCCCCCGCCATCTCATTCCACCGGTGCTCCATCTTCATCTCATGTACCATCAGTGTCACCGCCTGCGATGTTGTATGTAGTAAAAGCGGGCGTTACACACTACACATTTCACATTTCTACTTTGTATTGCCAATAATATTTCGCGCTATAACAGGTGTTGACAACATGTCTGAGGCAGTTTCTAAAAAAAATATCGAAGTGTACAATCCAGATCACAACCAATCTTCTCTGGTGTTCCACAAGGAACTATTCTAGACCCACTTCTTTATACGGTGTATACCTCTGACTTTCCTCAACACGCTCAACTAACCATTGCGCATTTTGCTGATGATGTTGCAATCCTTAGTAAAGGCAATTGTGAATCAGCAGCTGAGAAACTAAATAACTTCTGCGCTGAAATCCCAAATTGGTATTCTAACTGGAGAGTGGTGATCAATCCAGATAAATCGAAAATAGTATATGTTACATATAAAAAGCAGACCATAATGAATTTGGATACAATAAAGTTTATCGACAGTTAAAAAAATCCTTTTTAAACATCTGCAGTTGCATTGTTTCGTGTAGCAATAAAATAGCGGCTACGTAGCACGTTGGATAGTCAGCTATAAACAACAATGTACTGATTTACAACTGCAAAATCAATTGTTTTAGACTTAACACCTCGCTTTGTTCATGAATGACATCTTTATTGTTTTGTATTTACTTTCTACGTGGATAGAAACACAGCATTGACATAAAAAGACCAGACCTATTTCATTGTAAACGGAACATCCTGTTTAATAATAGTACATATAAATTAAAAAAAAAATAATTGTTACAAATCAGTGAGGTAGTGCTACCAATTTAAATAAATATTTGCTTTTAACAGTGCATTAAGAGGGTAGAGGAATTTAACACTTTTAATGCATGGTTTACGGCTATTTGATATTGGTATACGTTCTGCCATGTTAAATAGGTTAAGTGACACTACTTGAATACTGATAGTGCATATTTGCCTGCCTACTTGAAGTTACTTGGGCCTCTTGCGCCGAGTTCTAGTTATTTGGAAAGTAGAGCTCTCTTTATAATTGCAGCGGTTGAATACTAGTCATTTTTTCCACATCTATCACGAACTATCATATAAGAGTCACATCCCAGAACAAATTTGTGAAGGGCACTACGGCCAAGGACAATATAGAGCATCCAGAGAACAAGCGACTGAAAATAATTGCAGAAAGCAGCACTTACGACATTGCAGCTCCAGTAGATTTACAACTTCCGATATAAACAGCTTCCTTATCTCGTAACTTCTGTCATTGCCAAGAAATATGGATGGCATCGTATACAGCTTTTCATAGTGCTACAAATGTTATTTTAAGAATCTGTTTTCTCCTCCTTACCCAAAAGTTACGTTTAGACCAGTCGGTTGTACACGAGGCCGATGGGAAGCATTAGTCATTTTACTGCCGGAAACAGCTGTGCAACAATTTTAAGGTACTTTTCCTTATTTTTTTCAGTCGGCTGGGGCTATTGAACTAATGAAGTGTTTTGTTCTTCTTACTGCCAAGCCAAGTGACTCTAGCAAGGCACGAGCCTCGCATTCTGGAGGTCCCGGGTATCGAAACTGTTAACTCGTATTCGTTTGGTTTTAATCATTAGATAACGCACACATTCACATTCTCCTTCATACTTCCAGACTCTGGTGAAGATGGGGAATTATCTTGGTTGAAGAAAATTGAGAATATTGGGAGAATATAGTACACAATTGGGAGATTACATTACGCTATTTACATCTCAGAGAAAATGTTGGAAATGTCCTCCACCAGCATCTACACATGTTTGCACTCGCCTCACCATATTCTCTGAAGTTTTACGGAGAGTATCCTCGCCAATGTTACTTATTTCGGTTCGAATGGATTCCTTGAGAACATCATCAATTGTCTGTAGCCTATTCTTGTGCACTCTATTTTTTATATACCCACACAAGAAAACATCCGGTTAGTTGAGGTTAGGTCAGGGTATCTGGGGGGGGGGGGAGCACAGACCTTTTGAGATTATTCGATTATCAAATAAACTGGTTACAAGTTTCATGGTGTCATTAGATGTATGACACGTTGCGCCATCAGTTCTATATCATCCAGCCGCTCCACAAATGTATTGAAGATACCCATATAAAATTCAGTGTCTACAGTCGTATCAAAGAAAATGGGACCAACGATCCATAGATGCTGGTGAGGGACACACTTCTAACAATTTCTCTGACATATAAATAGTGTAATATAATCTCCCAGTTGTGTATTATATTCTCCCAAAGTTACACGTGTATCCTATTATTGGTTCAGAAGTTGAAGTTGAAATGATTCAGGTTTGTATGATCGCACTATTTTTCAGGGCTACAAGCGTCAGCGTCACGTTACAATACTTGCAATGTAATTGGCCTAGACCAACGCAAGAAACGTCATTCATAATGCTATCAATAGCATAAAAATAATACACGATCTTCATTTAAAATACAGACAAAAACCTAGGTTTTAAATCACATTTGCTCACATTTTAATGAAATGTAATATCTAATTTAATGAGCCCCTCCCATGACATACTTGTGAACCTGTTCCTGTTTTCCTTCCCTTCCCTCCTCTCTCCTGTCCTCTTCTCTCGTTTTTATTTGTATTTTTGTTTCAGGGAAATTTGCGATGCAACTTTTGTATTTACATATATTTTGAAATTACTGTCATTTTACATAATTATATTTAAGTTTTCGGACATATAAATTTCATTATTCATTTAGGAAATGCCTAATGTTGCACATTGCTAGGTTTACTCTTATTCTTGGGAGAGCCAAGAATAAAAAATAAAAAATTACATTACTATATTATAGTGGTTAGTCTGGAAAGAGTTGTTTTTTGGTGGAGGGATGGCTACTTTTATGGGAGCTGACTATGGATTCATGTCCCAAACTGGGGATGAAGCAGACTATTTTCCCTTTTTGACGTTAACAGTCGGGTAATTTTGTCCTTGTTTTGTGCCCTGTAATTGGTTGTGAGGTCACCCTCTTTGCTATAAATATTGCGTATAATCTGGAAAATCCAAATAGTTAATTTATACTTTTGCAAGACTTGTTTCAAAAGTAACTGTTTAAGCCTCTTGAAACAGGAACAAGTAACAAGTATATTTTAATAAATTATTTTCTGAATGATCGCAATATTCTTATACTACTTTTCTTGTATAACGGCTTTTACACATAACAATTAATGTATGGCTTTCTGTGTGCTAAATTTAATAAATTGAAATATTAAGTAAGTCACTTCCTGTAATTATGCTATTTTGTACATTATTTTGTTAAACATTTTAGGTCATCCAAATCCTGGTCTTGGTTACAGTAATACGTCATCGTATCCAGGTATATATTCTTTGGAAAAGGGTGTAGTTAGATGTGATTTTCTGCAATTATATGAAGAAAGATGGATTGTCGCCTGGAGTATGTGAAAATACTTTAATTCCTTCATATAAGTGAGTTTAATCTTCATTCATATATGTATAAAAATATCTTTCTATTTCATTTATCGTTAGTGTAGAAGCGTATTTCGCTATCTATATCTTTGGTAAAAATGTGCTCTTAAAGATTTAACCATAAACAACGAAATACCAGCTGTAATTAAATATGGTAGGCACATTGCTTTGCGAATTTTATTGCACAGTACAAAAATACTTCTCGACTTCGTGACCGATTTCCCCAACAGATGTTAAAATCGACGTTAATAAATGTAACGTAACAATTGTCTTAGCGCTAACACTACTGTTAAATTTCATGCATTTCACCAACCTGTTTTCTGAAAATGTTAAAAAACACGTGTGCCAAGAAACTTGTAAATATTACAGCTATAGAAGGCTATGGATGAGTCGTATTATTTTCTGAACGTGCTTTTGTTTTAATTTTCGTCTGCACACAGCTGAAAAAATGGCGGATGAACAAAATCGTATACAAAGGCCATGAGAAAATTTCTCATCGATGCAATTGTTAATATTGAATTGGTGACGAGGTGTAAGGATATTGTGGAAAATAAGAGGGCAGATGCGGTGAATGTAAAAGAGAACGATGTCACGTGAGAAAATGTAAGAAAGGAATTTAATTCAAATGCATATGTCACTACTACAAGCACCAAACAACTTCGTCAGTATTACGTAAATTTAAAACGAGAGGCGAAAAAGGACCAGTGATTTGAATGTTTCAAGACGGGAGGTAGACATTGTATTGTCCACATAATTCAGTGAATTAAAAATCGCAAAGTTATTAATACTTGAAGCAAAAGCGAGATCAGCATATTTCTTCCGATGCATGTTCTAACTCAGTATTACGTAAATTTAAAACGAGGAGCGAAGAAGGACAAGTGACTTGAATGTTTCAAGACGGGAGGTGGACAATGTATTATCCACATAATTCAGTGAATTATAAAATAGCAAAGTTATTAATACTTGAAGCAAAGGCGAGATCGGCATATTCCTTTCGATGAATGTTCTAACCTCTCTTGTACTTCCACAGCAACCTTCATAGCAACTTGTTTCGACAGTCTAATACCTCCGTAAAAATTTTTCTTCTGATAGCTCCTCAAAATCATTTCTCGTCATTGGCCGTACATGCCATTTAGACAATCTTAAATATAACAAATCGACATCTACAGCTGAGTTCATGCCCGCCATCTTGACTATTTACAATTGTTAAGGACTTAAAACAGAAATGGGGCTTGTTAGTTTAACAAGAGATTTAACACGAGTGTTAAGCTAACATTTGTTGGTGAAATCCAATTTTTGTTATAGCTATTGCTAAACTCGTGTTAAGTCTTAACATCTGTTGGTAAAATCTGGCATCAGTGTTAAGTCAGGCACACATTCATGGGAAGTAAATGGCCAAAATAACTAACAAAACGATTATTTTTAATTTCTTTGTACGGTAGTACTAATCGACATTCTCTCTTTAAATGAATGTAATTTTATAATTGTAGGCTTAATACCTACTTATATTTTCAACATTTTTTGAAGGCGGTACTACACCTGCCATTTTTATTGTAAGTTTTACATCGCTGCACAGAAAAGAGCCATAATTCTTACTCACTTTGGAATAGAGAGGTCAGCCGACTCTATCCTTCATTGGATGGAGTAGAATTTGTTGCTACTCCGCTTCTGTGCCTCAAAATATTATACATTAGCTCAAAAGATAATACATTTGAGATGCAGCGTTGTTGATTATACATGTGAGATGCAGCGTAGTCAATACTCTATGTATTGTTCATTCTGACCAAATGTTGTACAGTTTTGAATAACTGCAAAAACATAACCTAAAAGACACAGTTTATCTATACAGTACTAATCTATTGGCATCTATGTTTAACCAATCACAGACATCAGAATGTCTTTCCCGGTTTAAAAGTACGTGATAGGAAGTAGTTCCGCTTTACTGCTATGAACAAATTGTTGTGATGTCAATCTAATTATAAAATGGACTGCGCCGGACAATTGAAAAGTTTCTTCCAGTTAAATAATGTTTCAATTTTAACAAAGGAGGAGCATCGCTACAAAAAGTGTGTGACTCAAGAGGAAGTTGCATCGAGCTGCAATTGTCCTGTCTCATCATACCCTCCCTCCTGTCAGTGTTCGGAGAAATATCTGCTTGCAACAAAGAGGACACAGCTTGCTTCCACTGTTATCACTTCTTATCTAATTTCCTCTGTTGTCTGCCCGTTCTAGTGGGAAGACTTCCGGAAGTTTGTCTCTTGCCGATTTCTCTCGCTCATCATCAACAGCAGTCATCGCCGGTCGTCTTGAGAGGATCCTAATTTCAAATAAAATATTGCACAGCACTTGACAGAAAGCTTTGTAATGAAGCTAAATCCTAGTCAGGCACACGATGTTTCGCGACACATAACAAATATCCACAGAGATACCTCTATAACAAATTGTTTACCTAAATACTGAGTGTATCGAGAGCAAAAGCATTTTTACGGCTATAAAAGGAAACTGTTTTACTGTAAGTTGTATTGACTTTATAGTCTTTTGTGTATTAAAATTAAACACGAACGATTTTTAACTGATACATGGTCTTACGTATGGCTTGTCACCAATCAAAATGGATGCTAATCGATAGTTTTAAACTATAATGTTCAAAACTAATGAGTGATAGACTTTCCTCCGACATTCATTTCTATTTCTATAATCTTTGCTTCGCTCCAACTAGGGATCTGGAAAGCCTGTTCTCGTGCATTGGCTTTGGTACAAACTTCATGGGGAGATTTCGTGATATGCGGATTCAAAATATGAAAGAACCGATACTGTATTTAAACCGTATATACGAGATAGCCGTTTCAGTAATTTCGTTAAAACTATAAAATAATGGCACTGTCCTCGCATTGCAATCATCTTACGGATTCTTCTCTTGTTTATAAGTAGGCATAGGTATTATTAAGCACTGCTTCAAATTAGCTAGGCCGTGCCGTGGCTCAGTGGTTAGACCACTTGGCTCTCACCAAGGCGGCCCGGGTTCGATCCCAAGCGACCGCAAATTAAGATTTGTGGTGGACAACACGGCGCTGGGGCGGTTTTTCTCCGGGACCTCCGGTTTCCCCGCCATCTCATACCACCGATGCTCCATCTTCATCTCATGTGTCATCAGTGTCATCGCCTGCGGTGCCGTATGTAGTAAAAGCGGGCGTTAAACACTACACATTTCATTTTTTTTCAAATTAGCTATGCTGAAACCATTTATCATTACCAGGGCCCGGATTTCTGAGCAAAATGCTTATAATTTTTTTCTGAAATATGGTTTCTGCTTGCTTATTTTATGTTTTTAAATTAAAATAGATTATTTTATCCAAATTGTATTAATTTAAAACTAAATTTTCACTACTAGCCATCATTTTATCCTTAGACAGTTTACATCGTCTCGCCGAAACAGGAGCCGATATAAAAACGCGGATTTTTTTTTGTCTCTAGCGTAAAGAAAGTGTTTGTACTGTCCCCGATTAAAATGATAAATAAAACCCTGGGGCGACAGCCTTAAGAGGGCCAGCCTGCCAACCTGACTGCCGGCCTCACGCCCAATTACGCAAGGTAGCGGTGAGCGATCATCCAACCGATACGGGGAGGAGATGTGGTCAGCATCTCTGCATCCCCCAGCCGGAATGTTGGTTTTTTTCGTGACCAGGGCCGCTTACCTAGCGTAAGCTCCGCACTTTCCTCACGATGCTTTGTGGGCATCGGCCCTACAGCCGGGACTTAAGATCCGCACCCAATGGGTGGGATCGAACACGGGCCGCCTTACTGTCGCCGATTAGAGTTCAAAAATTTCATGAAGTCCTTCTAAATTTGTCTTTACATCCTCAGCTAGTTTGAAGTTGATCGGGTTCTTGGTTAAAGGCTGTGTCATTCTAAGCAGAATATTTCAATGAAGTAAAAACATTGCTATCCTCCTTAGATGCAGAAGATACAAGCAAGATCGCCACAGCACAAGAAAGTTTTGCTAATATTGGTATCCAAGATAAGATAAAGTGCATGCATAACCGTTTGTCCAAAATACCTGCTCGAAGCTCGAAATAATACCTTGGAACATTCACTTTCTTTGATAGAGAAAATTTCAGTAACGTTGTCTTCAGAGACTCACGGTATTGTTAACACTGCCTTTGAGAAACTCAGGTATTAACGGAAAATCCTGGTTACGAAACACTGTGTAAAATTTCCTCAAAACTTTCTGGTACAGAAACGTATATCGAAGAGAAATTCATTCATAAAGAACTGTGGTGCTGTTCACATGTTCCAGTAACGTCATGTGACGTTGAGAGATCCTTTTCACAGTATAAAAATTCTTCATTAAAGAAAACAGGAGCATACCTCAAGAAAATCTCAAGATAACTCTCTCGTGTACTGTAACAAGCTTGAGTAAGGTAAAATTTCTACCAAAGAGTACGTTTATGATTAAACTTTTATTTTTATTGGCTTATTTTTGGTGCTTCTTTGTTTCATTTTTCGTGCTTATTTGCTTCCTTAGTTCTGATTGATTGTGCTTACAAATTCGGGCTCTAATCATTACAAACAGTAATGACAACTGAAGTCAAGGGTCACCGACGGCAGGTAAACACAGTCTAATGAGTGCTTTGGAAACTAGTATTTCTGCTTATTCGGTTTTTTAAGGTGCTGTAACTGACCTTTTAAACCCATCCTTGTCATTGTGTAATTATTTGTCAACCTTAGTCTCCACATGATTATCATGACAACAGACCATATGACCCCAGGTAAATCATCGAAAACTTACCAGCGCTCTGGTCTTGCTTGTGCTAGCTATGTTGAAAGGAGTTATGCAGGGTAACATTTCAAGCTTTACCTATGCAGTGGTACTATAACCTGGAGAGCTCTTATATAATTGATGTTTGTATTGCATCTTCCTATAGTTTTTAGCTTCCGCAATTACAGTCTTGACGTCAAGTGGCGACTGTTGCTGATATAAATTAGGTAAGCCACATTCTAATTGATATAATCTACATTCACTGAGAGACGAGAGACAAATAGTGTAGATTTGAAAGCATTAATTGTAACATAACTCAGAATCTGACCAATAAAGGTACCATGGTTCCAAGGCACGGACACGTGTGCACGAGGCCAAATGGATCATCTTCTCTGACTGACGTTTTTCTCCGGTCCTCATGAACAGCCCTGGAAATATACTAAACTATGGCCTAGAAAAGATATCCTACGGTACGAGGAATGGAATTTCCTCTCTGCGACCTTCAGTTCTTGTAACCGAGCCTTATTTTACGGACGGTGAACACTATCAAAAGAAAAGCAAAGAAAGAAGATTTATGGGAACATGACACAAATATACGGAGTGATTAAATTCATTTGAAATATATCGTCAGCCATATTGAATCAATTAACCGAGCAGCATGGCTCAGGTGGTTCGTTCCTACCTGAAACATGAGCTTTTTTTCGGGGTTTTTCAAGGGTCGCTAGGCAAATGCTGGGTGGCTTAATTACATTCCCCGAATTTCCTGTCCCTCCATTTCACCTCCATTCTCATTTCACGTCATCTCCCATTTGGTGGTTTCTTTCAGGGTAAAAGTGTCGGCGGGAGTCTCGGCGGTGCATGGAGGGATGAAATGCTCTAAGAAAACTCTTTCCCTTCCCGCGGGACGGACTCCGGTCTCCAACCTGGTCTAGGGGGCCCAGTCAGAAACGCACAAGCCTGCCAGGAGCATCCTGCTCTCGGGAGGCGGCCTCCGATCTCCGAACCGATCCCGTCACTGCATCGTAGCCCGGGCAGGTGGGATTACGATTGTCCTAAGCCCACCACCGGGAAGTTTCTGTCTGGTAAAGTGTAGGGACCTCGCCCTCTGGCCCGCCTCGGTAGCGTGGTGGTAGTATGCCTCACGTTCAAGAGCTCCCGAGTTCGAATCTCGGTCTGGCTGGGTTACCTGGATAAGTTTTTTCCCGGGGTTTTCCTTTATCCTGAAAGACGAATGTCGGGTAACTCACGCTCCATGGACCCCGGGCTCATTTGAGCATCATTTCACCCATTCCATTCATTGCCCGATATGACTTAACGTTGGAGGACGTAAATTACAAAAAAGAAAACCTCCCTCTGTACTGTAGTCACTTCTTGGGGTCGACCGCCCTCTGTCTCCTCTCACTTCATCCTCCCTCACGAGGTCGTCCCACTTGGGGCATAGGTACAAAAGATCAATCTAGTCTGGTCGACGCGTCGAATCCCCTCCGAATAATGCACTACTACCACTACCATTACTGAATCAATTGTCATCCTTTAGAGAGAGAGAGAGAGAGAGAGAGAGAGAGAGAGAGAGAGAGAGAGAGAGAGAGAGAGAGAGAGAGAGAGAGAGAGTGAGAGAATAACACGGTATAGTTGGTCCACTTAGTCCGGAGGGTAACATAAAGCGTCATGGAGAATAAGAGGGTCAGCCGTCACTCTGAAGTTGAGGCGTGCAAAAATTGATACGACCTAGCAATCAGTTTTCATGCAAATGGTGAAGCCATGCTGTTTTATGTGGCTACAGATTTATTTCCTTCACTGTTGTATGACACGAAACAGTTTCTCTGCTTATCAGTCTTAGATATGCCCATGTTTTTGTTTGCGTTTTTTAAATATAAATTCTCATATTCTTCTGCATTTGTAGAGAACGGACTCTTTCCGTGTTACCCATTGGCGCAAAAAGAGTAACGTGTCTATCTCAAGATAAACAGATGGCACAGAAATTTGGCACCATGTTTAAATATACTACTGTTTCAAATTATCTGTTAAGACGGTATGTCAAATTTGGTAAATCATATAAACACTTCGTCTTATTATAGTCATAATCTGTACTTTCAAGCTTTACAATTTATTTTAAGGTGAACAATTTAAAGCTTAACTGACTATTTAATTGATTCTATACCATTTCGGCTAGCTGGGCTTTAAACTCACTTGTTGTTAGTTCCTCCTTTCCAGCATTTTCATTTTGCAAAATTCTCTTTGGAACATGGTTTAAAATTTATAATTTATTAGTTTTAAAGTTTCAGCGCAACTTAAGAAATTGTAGATTTAAAATGTGTTGTCCACTAGCAAAAAATGTTAAATAATTCATCTACAGTATTTTCTACAACTCAAACTGAAAAATGTTTATCGACTCAACAATATGCGACAGCCAGGCATCTTAATGAAAACTTGATAATTTATCCTCGCAGTTAATAAATAACCTTTCACCACGAATACATGGTATTCGACAATAATGATTGGAAACCATGCTATTTCATAGTGAGAGATACATTCTTGCACCCAAAATAAATAATCTTAGTGCCTAAGTAACCACTAGTTCTCATAATTTAATATACCTAATCTCAAAGACCTTTCACTGTACTCTGAAACAGGAACTTTGGTCCTCGGATCAATTATTCATTTAATTATGTAATATGTTTAATAATTATACATAAATTTGAGAACTGTAACTAGCTATGTTAGTCAAAGTAAAATTGTAGACTTTGATGTAAAATATTGTAACGAACCTGGGCAGATATACGTGAGAAACATTGCACTCCCGGATGACAGTCTATGAAGGGCGGATGTCAGACAATAGAATGGAATGCTATTTTACTGTACCGTTACAAATGTCAATATCCTCTTAGTTTTTCCTTGTGACGCCGTGCTGTGTACATAAGAGGATAGCAACCCCCATTCAGTTCTTTTTTTTTTTTTTTTTGCTCATTGCAGTCAAGTGTATTGTATACATTCGTCTGGTGTGTCCGACGACGTGCCGCCTCCAGTAAAATGTATTATAAAATTTCCGCCGAAAGTGCAGTTATTTAAGGAAGCCCGGGTTCCACAAGTGTAAGGACAAATTAAAGTAGTTCAGAGATTATCGTTGGTTTGTGTTGTCTCAACCTTAACACCTTGAGAACCACAAAAATAGTCCATGCAGGAGACAGCAGCTAGAGCCAAGGGTAGAGCAAGCAGCAGACAACGACGTGGAGACAGAGGAATGAGTCCCGACGTCGAATCCAGGTACGTGCAGCCGTGAGGCGAGAGAAAGTACTGCCGCAACCCTCTCAGGCAAATGCCAAGATGCACAATTGCGCTGCACTCACGAACACGTCTTTCGGTTACACACTTGTCGCAGGATATATTTCACCGTCCAACAATTACATCATCAGACGTTTAAGTTTAGTTGCGGCAACGTGAAAAGAACTTGGATTATTCCAAAGGAAGACAGCTTTGAGAGTTGTGACGTATTTCAGTCGGGAGCGAGGCCTGCAGTGCGTGTGACGTCAGGCAAGAGCCGTGAGGTACCAAGTTGCTTATATAAATGGCACTGCGAGTACAGAAACTGAGGGTTCAGTCAGGTGTAGCGCACTTGATGACAAACAATGTAACTGCCACATACCAAATGGAACTGTTAAATTTACAATGTGACGATTTATTGAAGGACAAATATACACACAAGAAAGACTTGGCTGATTTTTACAAGAATGTCCCCCAAACCAGATCTCCGAAGTTGTATTCACTTACTGCATGCACAGTGTGTATGTTTGACTCGACATATGTGTGCGAACAATTTTTTTTCTGGTATGAAATTAGCTAAGTCCAAACCCCGAAGCCCACCCCAGGAGTCATGACAGTGCAGAGGACAGGTTTCCTATTATTGACCAGTTGAAATCTCCCCGGCAGGCCAGTACAACCGGTATCACACCACCGTGGTCCTGAAGCGGCCCACTAGGCCAGTCCGGAGACCATCGTACCGGAGGAGGAGCTTAATAGCATATCATCTTGCCATGCAGCGCCGAGACTCTCATCGACACTTCCACCCTAAAGGAGACCACCACATAAGATGATATGAAATAATAAAGGAGATGAAATAGAGGGACGGAAATTCGGGGAGGGGTGCGATAAAATCCATGGGTCAGGTAGGCCAGCCACGGGAATCGAACCCGGACCTCCCAAATGTGGGCCACAGACGAAACGGCCTCAGCTATTACGCTCGATTAGGGGTTAGTCATAAAAATAGAGAAGTATTACCCAAAGAAAGATGTAATGAAGTCATACAATTTATTTGAAATAACCTTGTGGTATCAGCAATATCCAAGATATCCATTATTATTGGTTTGAAATGTTCAGTAATTTGTCATTTTTAAATTACCGACGATATTCAATTGTTTCTCGCGATATCATGGAAGAGCAATGAGGAATCCCAGACGTAATCAATTCTGTTTTTGTTTCCTCTTCTACCTACAACAAAATGTATTTCTGCAAAGATTTATTTTGATTAGCATGAAATATATATAAAAGTATGATTTCATAGGAAGGAGTATCCAAATAAATATACACGACAGTAGATATAGGCAAGTGAATGTAACTCTTCAGATGTTTACCTTCTCTACCAATTGGTAGACAGTAAGGTTTGCTTCTTCCAAGCATGTGACGCAAAGATATTGATGAAAATTTCAACACTTCAGGCTACTCTTTGCATAGAATACTTTTTGGATAATTTTGATTTTCCCAAATATGGCTAACGACCTTTTTATTTAAATGTCATATCTTTAAGAGATTTTCAGTATAAATAACATATGTTGAATTTTCCGGTAATGACACAAATTCTGTACACTAGGAATATCTTTTGCTTAACTGATTAACAGTAAGATGTAGAGAAAATCCTACTGTACAAAAAAATGGAACTTGCTAAAGCACACGTTTATGTCAGTTGCAATTTTCTAGGGGAGGAACCATTTCACAGATATCCCTGGATATTTGTTTGAATTTTCCAATACTTAACACTTTTCTCAAATATGAATACGTTATTCGCTTCTCCCTCATTCTTTTTCATTTCCTTTATTATCTTTAGACCATGCAAAGGGAACAAGAATTCAAAGCTTTGATATAGCGGTCATCTCTTAAATGAATTACCTATTGCTTAAGGTACATTGGATTCCCACATACGCTTACACCTACAAGAAAATTATCAATAAGGTAACTTTTGAAAACGTTTGTCTTAATTAGCATTAGGTAGACAGAGCAATAAGCGTTTGTAAGAATAGTTCGTAGAGAGTACAGAAAGTCATGTCAATGTGACACCTAGATACAGAGAGGGATGGTCCGCATTCGGGAGGCCCAAGTTTGGTTACCGTGGCAGACCTACCTTATCCATGGGTATTTGTCCTAAGTTTTTCCGGGTCGCCAGGCGAATGTTGGGTAGGTTAATTCGATCTACCGAATTTCCTGTCCATCATTTGATCTCCATTATCATTTCGCATCATCTCTCATCTGGTGGTCTCTTTCAGGCTAGAAGTGTCGGCGCATGTACTCCAATCTGTCTCCTCTCGCCTCATCCTTCCTCCGGAGGATGCCCCACTTAGGTATATTAAACCACAGATTTTGGTGCCAAATCTCCTCCGTAGGATCTATTCAAACTAATCTTGCTAAATTCTTTATCTATACAGCAGATACTCCAAATGAAGCAAAATGTTTATGGAAGATACTTTTTTAAGTTATGTTTCGAATGTTTGGATCAGTTTTAACTATTTGGCAGAGCATGTAAAGAAAATCCCTAGCAAGTTCTCTTCCTGAACCCGAGGAAAACTATCACCACGATGATTTAAACTGCATAACTGTGACCAAATTCAGTTCATGTTCACTACAGCACTACCGAATGTTCATTTTATTATGTTCGCTGTCCAGCATCTTGGAACATATATTACGTCAGCGCTAACTGCCAATTCTTTGTTACTAAATTCGTATACCGGATGGTAGCAGTTGCTAGATGAATAGGTGATAAGGTTTTAAGAAAATCAAGAACAGTTCGAAACTTGGGGTTGAATAGTAAGATTTTCAGCTTTACTAAAGCTTTGGTTTTCTTTGATTACTGAGAGACAGGATGGGGAAGTAATTAAAATATCTTGACATGTTTCGGATAAGAAATAATGTTTTTGTATGAAACAAAAGGAAATCCTAAAACATTGTGTGCGAGGTGACCGAAAGCGAAATAATTTAAATGTAAAGAATATGCGAACCCTGTTGTTATTACTAGTAATATCCCTGAAAATGAATTAATGTGCAGTGATTTTTTTGTGTAATTTACGTCCCCCAATGTAAATCATATCGGACGGTGAATGAATTGGTGAAAGGATATTCAAATAAGTCCAGGGTCCATGGAACTTAGAGTTACCGACATTTATCTTAAAGGATAAGGGAAACCCCCAGAAAAAAACCTTGTCCAGGTAACTCACCCTGACCGAGATTCGAAATCGTGACCTCTTGAACGTGAGGAACACACGGTACCATCTATGCTACCGAGGCGGGCAGTGCAGTGTTTACTACGCTTTTACTACACGCGGCACCGCAGGCGCTGACACTGATCATACATGAAATGAAGATGGAGCACCGTTGGAATGAGAAGGTGGGTAAACCGGAGATCCCGGAGAAAACCCGCCCCAGCGCCCTATTGTGCACCAGAAATCACACATGCAATCTCCCTGGGAGTTGAACTCATTCATTTTGATCGCCAGAGCACGCAGTAGGTAACGAGTACCACAATGACGATTTTCCTAAACCGTGCGAGCTAGGGAACTGTTCCGACACAAGCCTACGCCATCTTGGTAACCTATGGGAAGGTGAAACTGTACTATCAATTTGGAGCCGGTAGCTCAAGCCTGAAACCGAATGTCGATATTTTACTATGATTTTAAAAAATGTTCGTTTAAATGTGCTTTTGTTTAATTTTGAAGGGGCAAATTAGTAAAAGTTCTGGAGCAGAATGGCGTTGTATACGTGTAAAGTTATTCATTCCTTAAATCGCGGTCTACTCTTTAGTTGCCATCTTAAATGGATATTACTCCTGGCAGCTTAAGTCTCTGTAAACATTTAATTCTGTACTGAAGAAAACAAGCTTCTAGGACAGGAATGGCAAACACATTACTTTACCTACTATTGAATTGATAGAGTCGACATAAAAAATTCAATGCCACGGCCGGGATTTGAACCACGGATCTACTGGTTTCCGTCCAGTCGCTCTTACCCATTGAGTTACCATGGCCAATTTGCCGTCATGACATTAAATTCTCCAACTGACTCGTATATTTCCCCGGTAAACCACTAGGGGCTCTCGCATCCGAGATACACTATTTATGGCGACTTACTATTGTAAGTACTTGAGTCACACGCTTCATCATTTAACTCTAATTATTTAAGGTGATTGATGGAAATTAATAATTTCTTCATGTCATGTCATTTAATGTAAAACTAACACAAATGAAAGAAATTGCACAAAATTGGCTTATGCCATAACTCATAATTTTATTATTCAGTAATGCAGTTGAATGAAAGTCGGGTAACTCTAAGCTCCATGGACCCTGGGCTCATTAGAGCATCATTTCACACGTTTCATTCATCGTCCGATATGACTTAACGTTGGAGGACGTAAATTAAAAAAAAATGTTGAATAAAAGCAGTGAACATTTCAAGGTTCTGTTCTATCATTTGAGTCCTTATGTTACTCACAATCAAATTATATTTACTGAAATATCTTTCAGCATCTACGCTGTCGGTAGGGCCCCAAATGCATTGCAGAGAAATGGTGTGCAATGGTGGAACAATAAGCTAATTTATCAGGAAGGGTTGCTTTTCACATTCCAGAAGAGTAGTCACTTAGTTTATAACTTTCTAAATATGCAAGGTTTCCACAGACTCTTCAGTTAAAGTTTCCGGAAGAAAAATCATTGGAAGAAATAATTACTTGGAAAATCTTCTGTCTCGCAGTTATATCGTCTTTTGAGTCAATTTCGCACTTTATCGGGCTATATCGTATTTACCACCCCTACCTATAACATTATGCCTGAAATGGCTGATATGCCCCTTCTGTTTTCCTCTTTTTCTAAACAATTTAAGTACAACTAAGCACAATTTTGTTCTTTCAGTTCACGTTAGTTTGTGATATGGTGTTTCAGTTTGTTTATTCTTTTCTATACTAGCATCAGAAAGATAACGAGGTACTATTTTATTTGCTGAAAAATTAATCTAAATCGGAAGTTGTTCTCTCTATGTCAAGGAGATGCACAAGAGGATGGGGATAAATGATCATATCCTACTGTAACAGGATAAAGACCACGTTGAGAATAAAATCATAACAAAAGCAACTAGTATGTTTAAAAGTTTATAGATAAAGTTGTGATTAACAGCTTACACAGTGAAGGATCATCATTTATCCACACAATCCGGATGCAAACTGAGCGTAAAGATTCAGACGGTAGCGTCTGTGTCCCAGATTTAGTAGTCGTGGGTTAGATTCCCCTGACTGACCTTCCTGGCCCATGAGGTTTTTCGGAGGTTTCCCTGGGTCGCTAGACGAATAATGGGAAGGATAATTACATCCCCCGTATTTCCTGTACCTCACTTTTTATTTAACTTGTTTGTGGTTTCGACGTGCATGGTAGCATTTGGCCCCCTGAAAATCCTGTCCACCGAATCGAGGGAAGTTTCCGGGGAGTTTAAACCTGTATCTGTTAATGGCTCTGATCTCTGTTGTCATCCCTTTTCAGGTCCAACCTTAGCGTCATCTTATTTCACCCCTCCCTCTAGGTGTCACCCCACCAGGGTCATAAGCACAAAGTGTTTCATAGGTCGAAATGCAAAGTCTCCTTCCGAACGTTCTAATAGTGATTCTTGATGAGAAGTAATTCTATTGTATGGTTTGCTGCATTATATCTGATGAAAATAACTTATTTGAAGCATTTCCGAAAAATATATTTCTAATTGATCGACACAAAAACACTAGAAAACATGAAAATTGAAGATAAATATAACCTGAAAACAGATGAAAAATAACAAGGAATGACACAGAGGTGAAAACGATAGTGCTAGTCTAATTAATGATGCCAAGATGCAGATTAAGACATTAAAACCGGAATAATCTGTGTATTGAAGCTTGGATGACATTCTCTGACAGGATTAATAACGTTGAAATTATATAATGCAACATTAGAAAAGCCGAGAATCTGCTAAACAAGTCTCCTTCAAATGCTGCCGATTCCGCGGTCACTTCTTGTAGTACGAGATGATGCAGGAAAGGAGGAGAAAACGGAAATGTCTAACTAAATCTGTACATCCGCCCACGGCCTTACCCCTCCCCTTTTATGACTGCTCATTCTGTGATAACACACATTTCTTCTCACATTTCTTATCATGTTACATAAATATCCAGGGAAAGAAAAGGAAGCGATGTGAATTTCAGGCCATGCGACCAAAACATGAGGCTTTCAACACAGTGCTTGTTTTGATACTGAAAAGAAATGCTGCTTTAATTAGCTCACAGGTAATTCTTATTTCGATAATTTGTCCCAATCAGGATGAGTTTCAAACAGTTGAGCATTTATGTTCATGAAGATCCCCCTAATGGTTTAAAAGCAGACCAACAACAGCGGGGACAGGCCGCGCCGTGGATGAGTGGTCAGACCGCTCGCTCTCACCAAGGGTTCGATCCCAGGCAACCGCAAAGGGAGATTGTCGTGGACAATACAGTGCTGAGAAAGGTTTTCTGCGGAATCTTTGGTTTCTCTTCCATCTCATTCCACCGGTGCTCCACTTCATTTCATGTACCATCAGTATCACCGCCTGCGGTGCCGCATGTAGCGGGCGTTAAACACTAAACTTTTCATTCCCAGTGGGAACTATGTCGTGCCGTACAGTAGTTATCCTCGACGCACCTTATGTTAAAGGTGAGTAAACCTATTCTTCCCATTTATTTTTCATTTTTCTGTTGCATTTTCCACAAAACCGCATTTAAGATATCAATTTTACACCTCTTTCACGTCTAATTTGTACCTTGATATTTGATAATAAGAAACAACTTTATGAAATTTCAAGTGGCTGGTCAGATAGAACATTTTTATAAAAATACATAATACGCATATTTAAGTATGCATTTATATTTATAAAAAAACATATTTTGATAGAACTGCTGTACTTTGAAACCTATGCGAGGTATTATTTTATAGCTATTTATCTTAGGAATGTTAAAAGTTTCATTTCGTTATCCTGAATAGTGTGGAAGTAGTTGCACTAGAAGGTATAAATTGTACGACAAAAATTTCTTTAAGTTTACAGTTGATCTCTTACAATTTTCACTCCGAGTTAAAAATCATTAAAGTTTGAGCATAAAATATTACAATATACATTCTACCTTGCAATGTGTCATTTATTAGATATTAGGGATAAAATTTGTCATTTTGAAACATTTTACCAGGGTTATACCCCTGACGGTAATATGCTTGTGAGCTGCCCCTCCCCTCCCAAATGGTAAGGTTTATTTATATTGCTTTGAATTTTAAGAGATATAAAACAGATAGTGCATATAAGATTTTTAACTAGCCGTGTCAAATTTTAATAAGGATTTTAACTGTTTCATTCATAATTAATCACTTTTTAATCCGGTAATATGAAATGCTCCTTGGGCCTTATTGTTTATGCTATCATTTCTAATTAGTATTTTGAGTTGAGTAGATTAGAATTTGTTCTGAAAGTACGAGGGCTGTTCAATAAAGAATGATCACAATTCTTTTTAATAACGTAACTCTACTCATCCTCATAATTTCGATAGTACTTCTCAAAATAGTCTCCCCTGAATGCGATTTACTTGTCCCAGCGTTTCTACCGCTCTTCAAGGACATGCTGGAAACCATTTTAGAAAGATATTTCAAAATCGCCTCCGCAGCCTTCACCAGTGCTTCTGATGATGGATTATGCTCTCCAGGAAGGCATTTCTTCAAGTTAAGGAATAGAAAAACATCACATAGGGCTAAATCCGACCTATAGGGAGGGTGAGGGATGCACTTCACGTTGATTTTTGCAAGATATTCAGCAACTACATTGGCAATACGCAGCCACGCATTATCGTGGTGCAGCATCCAGCATGCTTCACGGAAATGTGGTCTTTTGCGCCTGAGATAGACTTGCAATGTTTTCAGGACATACCTGTAGTATAGTGCAGTTCGTGATGTCTGTGCAGGTACAACATGCTGATAAACCATTCAATGGATATCAAAGAATGAGATGACCATAACTTTCCCAGCAGAAGCAACCACTTTTGCTTTTTTAGGGGATGGTGATGAAGGAGATTTCCACAGTGAGCTTTGCTGTTTGCTCTCAGGATGAAAATGATGTAGCCAAGTTTCATCAGCACTGATTACGTTTGAAAGAAACTCCGGATCTTCCTCTAACATCAACTTCAACTGCATGTTACCTCCATTGCAGTGGTAGGCGATACTGAACATGTCTGAACTTGCCTGGTTCTCAACGGCGGGAACCAGGAGTACCAACAACGAAAGTACTATGGCGTGTTTGTGTCAAATTAAACTAACAGAATATAATAAGACTGAATTTTAGTGCGAAAAATTATGTCCGTAAAAATTATGATCATTCTTTATTGAACAGCCCTCGTAATTCTCAATGTTAATTAGCTTAAGATAAAGAAACGGTTTTATGAGTGTTCCAGACTTCCTGCACATATTTAAAGGAATGAATCTAGGTTGTAAACAATGGTTTTAAGTTAGGTAGCTTCTAGTCTGCAGACTCAAATTTCCCAGCAATTTTCCTCCTAAATTGGGATAGCACACCTAAGATTCGGTGACCACTCAATTTTAAAATCAAAATGGGCAAGCAGTTGAGCTGTTCTGTTATGTGTCAGCGTCTATACTACGAATTATAAATAAGCGAAACGTGAAGGACAGGGGTTTGAATTTGGACGATTGCATTATGTTCCTTTCTTCTTTTATTTTTCATTGTTGCGAATGCTGTTAATAACATGAAATACAGGGGAGTACAACTGCTTCACATTAATGTTATTGTAAGGTTTCTTTCTCGGGAATTGTTTTTATTAATATGTTTATCAGGTATGATGTATGCTGAAACTACATTTAATGTCGAAACTCTAAAGCAATTTCTACCAGGAATATAAGTAGGATATTAATCAAATCCGAAGGCTTTACTTCTGCACTTAATCGTGGAGACTGTAGATATGTGTCGGTTAAATGTTCACACTGAACCTGCACTGACTACATATCTCCAAGGCATGCGTATCTACATTTTGGCGAGGCCGCGCCGTGGCTCAGTGGTTAGACCGCTTGGCTCTCACCAAGGCGGCCCGGGTTCGATCCCAGGCGACCGCAAAGTGAGATTTGTGGTGGACAACATGGCGTTGGGGCGGGTTTTCTCCGGGACCTCCGGTTTCCCCCGCCATCTCATTCCACCGGCGCTCCATCTTCATCTCATGTATCATCAGTGTCACCGCCTGCGGTGCCGTATGTAGTAAAAGCGGGCGTTAAACACTACACATTTCATTTTACTTTTTGGCGTCACAGGTGAAGGCATGTTCGTTGGTGAACTGCACTGAGAACAAAATTTCAGGTTTTCTCCATGGTGCTCTAATGCACGGAATCCAAATTATAATCAAGAAACCAAGTTCTCTGGTCCTAGGTTCTGCATTTTGAGGGATCATATCTGTAGAAGTGCTCGTCCCTTTTCAAACGTTACTATTGCTGATATTCATGGTTGATGCAATCGGACTTATTTAAATTACTTATGTTTGATACCATCACATGTATGTTTGTTCTAGGACTAAAAGCGACCCTCTAGCCTAAATGTATTTGTTTAAAATCAATATGTCTGGCATGAGTTTTAGAACCCTGAGCATAATACACAAGTGAATATACAAGTCAAATGAAAACCTTAAATATTTTTTAAATATTAATTATTGTGCAGAAGTGGTACACAGCTGTATCACTTTTCAACATAATCTCCCCCATGCTCAATGCAAGTTCTCCGGCGCTTACAGAGTGCATGAATGCCACTCATGCACCGCGTGGCTTACCTCTTCATCGGAACGGAACTTCTTTCCTCCCATTGCGTCTTTGAGTGGTCCAAAGATGTAAACCACTTGCGGCAAGGTTTGGTGAGTATCGTGGATGAGGAAGACACTCTAAATGCAGGTCTGTGATTGTTGCAACTGATGTACGTGCAGCGTGGGGCCTTTCATTGCCATGTTGCAATGTGGTGTGCTGACCCATGACTAATCTGTAAACATGCTACAATCACATTCATTGTCACTCGGCGGTTTTCCTTTACCCTGGCTTCAACTGCTGCAATGTTCTGTGGAGTCACAACTCGTTGTGCCTGACCTGAACGTGGAGCACATTCCACCGAAGTCACACTATTTGCGAACTTCCTACTCCATTCGTAGAGTTGCCACTGCGACAAACATGCATCACCGTAATGAACCTTCATTCGTCCATGAATTTCAATAGGTTTCACACCTTCACTACGCAAAAACCGAATAACAGAGCGCTGTTCTTGCCTGGTGCAAGTCACAAGTGGGGCGGCGATATTTATACTGATACTGCGACGCTATGTGTGCAGCTGCACTATGCAGCCACCTACAGGCCATTCTGCACGCTGTTTGAAGCATGCTTACCAACATACAGGATAACGGCACGAAATTTCGATTTGTTATTACAAATTTAAGGAGTTCATTTGACTCACCCTCGTATTTTAAAATTCTGCTTTCAGTGAAGTGTATCCCGGTTGTGTCATGCACACTTGCAACCATCAAATGCAACAAATTTTCCTTTACGACACTATGGAAAGTAATTTTATGACTTAATGGTTTGGCCCTTCAACTCTTGGCGTTTTTCTTTAAGTGAAAATTTTACTTGAACAATAAAATGTATTGACAATACTCTTTATGGTATTCAGTAGAGAATTATGTATTCTACGAAATATTCTGTTTACGTTTTATATGCTGAAGTACTATTCGTTCTTTTCAGATCACTAAAATGGAGTGCCGTCGATAACAAGGAGCCTTTTATGCAGCTGCTTTTTGCGTTTAATCGAAGTGCCAAAGCCACAAACTCTGCCCGCGAAAAGAAAAACTAGTAGATACATAAGCATACAAAACTAAAATACGCTGTTTTATGGAGCATACAGCTCTATCAGATAATATAAAAGGCATTGCCAAAATATTTTATTCAGCATACAAAACATTCACTTAAAAGAACGCCAGAAGGAGAAAATTAATTATAATCCTTAAATATATCTATCAAAAATTACTAAATATGATTTTGAATGTAAATAAAGGATGTGTTTAACTTCCACATCTTGAAATGGAATGAATAATCTACGAAATAGACAAGTCAGCACCAGAAATAGACCAAAGGTATTTTGTTGCTTACTTTGTATATAAAGTGACTACCCGTAAACGTTCATAGACGTTATTTGGAACGATCGGACCATGTTTCCACACACCCGCCTCGGTAGCGTGGTGGTAGCATGTCTGCCTCACGTTCAAGAGCTCCTGAGTTCGAATCTCGGTCAGGGTGAGTTACCTGGGTAAGCTTTTTCTCGGGTTTTCCCTTATCCTAAAAGACAAATGTCGGGTAACTATAAGCTCCATGGACCCCGGGCTCATTTGAGCATCTTTTCACCCATTTCATTTATCGTCCGATATGACTTAGCGTTGGAGGACGTAAATTACAAAATAAAAAATTAAAAAAATTAAAAAAAAACACCTCCAACATACAGACTAGAGCATCAGTGCAACTACTGACTTTTGTATTTAAAATTTTAATGTAGTAAATCCAATTCCCATGGGTGTAACATAAAAAGGAAAAGGTGTTTCTTTTGCCCATATATTACACGGAGCAGAAGTATCTTATTTCGTGAAAAAGTAAAACAAAGTGTTTCCAAAAACATTGTTTTGTGATTTGTGAAGCTTCACAAGAAAACTACCTTCAACAGTAATTTGTAAATTTACGTACGGGTTTACGTTGTAATTTTGAGAGAGCAAATTAATTATTTATGTAATAATTCTTGTTCTAAAAATTAAATGTTAAAGATATGAAGTTGAACAGTTAAAAATGCAGTGGAATCCTGAACATAATTACAAATCAAAATGGAACCTGAAAGGTCTTGTTTGTGCATTCTATGATTAACCTTCTGCGTATTGAAGTGAGAAGTACCAGGTTTTCCCTTTTTGTTTTTTCTTTTCTGTTGTTTTTACACATATGCACAGTAAACACAAACACCCATGCCCAAAGCCAGACTCGAACTCACAACCCTGTACGGGGCGGAACGCTAGAGACACTCACTCTGGCGACCACGGCTACGAGGGGGGCCGCGCCATGACTGAGTGGCTAGACCACTCGACGCTCACCAAGGCGGCCCGGGTTCGATCCCAGGTGACCGCAAAGCAAGATTTGTAGTGGACAACACGGTGCTGGGGCGGGTTTCCCCCGCCATCTCCGGTTTCCCCCGCCATCTCATTCCACGGTGCGCCATCTTCATCTCATGTATCATCAGTGCCACCGCCTGTGGTGTCGCATGTAGTAAAAGCGGGCGTTAAACACTACACATTTCATTTCACTTCAGGGTTACAAGGGCCGGTTTGCTTGAGGAACATGACAATGCTATGCTCCAGCTACGGTTACGATTCACCGTTTCTGTACAATTGTCGCTAGCAATGCCAAACATATGAACATATTATGCTCACGTTTAGCTATCAAGGTGTTTGAAGCGGTGCCCTATATACTATTTATATAAACCTGCCACGTGTTTATTTTGTTGTTGTTATTGTCATCGTCATCGTCATCGTCATCGTCATCGTCATCATCATCATCATCATCATCATCATTGGAATTTACGTCCTCCTACATTTAGTCATATCGGACGATGAATGAAATGGGTGAAATGATGCTCTAATGAGTACGGGGTCCATGGAGCTTAGAGTTATCCGACATTCGTCTTTCAGGATAAGGGATAACCCCGGAAAAACCTTATCCAGGTAACTCACCCTGACCGAGATTCGAACTCGGGACCTCTTAAACGTGAGGCAGGCATGCAACCATCTATGCTACCGAGGCGGGCGCCACGTGTTTAGCATATTATTAAATTTACAACGAACTTCTGCAGCCGAAATGCATACCAGATACTGTCTTCCATTTCGTCAAATGAATGGGGATTTGCTGCAAATTCTGAATTCTAAAGCATTTTCTACTTATTGTCGCGAGCCATTATTGCGAGAGCGTGGGCGGCACGCACAAAGGGACAGGTACTGCAGCGCGGAGATGAAAAGCTTGCCGAAACAGATAAAGATAGATGACTGGAAGGTTTGTGTTTCGTCTGTTGCCATCTTGTTTGTTACAGAACATTCAATTAATTTCTAGAAATATGAGTAGAGGTCTACTCGCCAGTAGACAGAGTCGAAATGGAACTTCATAATCGTGCGCGTGCAGCTGTGTTTTGAAAGTGAACTCTTTTGTTCGTGGTCGACGACCGTGACAGTCGTATTTGTATATGTTACGCAATTCTAATACTGTAAGAGGTGTACAAAGTGTATTTCTATGGAAATAAAGAGCATTTTGGAATTTCTGCACACTGTACTTCTAATTCTACGAACCCACGAAGTCACAATATAATTAATAACATGGATTTAGATCTAGAGCCAACAGGCCATTCAGTTATTCTGTCACTATAAGCATGTTGTAATGAAAGGCAGGGATCTTGTTATAGTACCTACTTCTTTCTACGTATGCTATTCTTTCCTCAAAGTTTTCCCTAGTTGCAACTTTCGGCGTGTCCTTTAACAAGATCTAGTCAAAAACCGTAAATGGTGGATTTGTTGTGAATAGTGACATTAGGTATTTTGTACCTCTATAAATTCAAGCTGACAGTCCATAATAATGGTTCCGTTCTAGCAAAACACAGACATATCTGTAATAAACGCACAACTATTTGCACAACTATGCGTAGTACAATCAACAGACAGCTTCACATAATGCTATATCCACCATACCAAAAACGTTAGACTGAACTACACATGCGTAGACTGGTGAGCTAATCTATCGGAGAGTGAAGTCATAACTACGGGTTCATCTCGGCGGTGGCCGTTTAAAATTATTTCCTATAAACCTGGTATTATTACGGTTTTTATTGGCATTGCTGGCCAGATTTCAGTTACGTCTGGCCGATTAGCCGACTGAATTTGTAGCGGACTAACTTGGTCACTAGCTAAGAGGGTGTTCGCATCATCTAAATGAGCATTGCTCCTCCATTTTACCTCTGGATGTGCCTTAAGCTTGAAATGTCAGGGTGGAAGGCGAGTTATAGACTGACTGCTGCTTCTTAATTAAAACTAGAACATAGCTTTACGACAAGGGAAGGGTTGAGATCTCATTACTTGCAGAACGACAAGGGTGTGATGAGAATATGAGCGCTACTGCCTGCCACCTTGTGCGCTGATGCTTCGGTGATTTCTCTCTCTCTCTCTGAGCTGTCAGCTGCGGGGCCTTTCCGCTAGGAAGGAATGTAGCAGCAAAGGTATTACATAAAAACACTTTCAAAATTTACATTCTTAAATTCTGTATTGTAGATGACCAAAAATGCACGAAAGTAGTTTCTTGTAGCCAGCAACAAAAATAAACTAAACAACTTCCTTTAAAGGGTAGAGCCAGAATGAAAAATTCAATACCATAGCCGGGATTTGAACCACGGATGTTCTGGTTTTCGTCCAGGAGCCCTAACCATTTGAGCTACTATGGCCAACGTGCCAACATGACATTAAACTCTCCAACTGACTCGTGTTTTTCCCGGTAAACCACTAGAAGTTCTCATAAACACATGAGACAACTACCTTAATTGCGACTTACTAAGCTGCAAGTACTTTAAGGCCCGGGCTTTATAGTTCGGACCACTATTAGGTACAATTAATGGACATTTATTGTTCTTTCACACTAGCCACTAGAACACTAGTGTTCTGTAATCTTGTTTCATGATGATGGAAAAATGTTGCGGTGAATATAAAAGTTTTGTAATGGAAGATCAGTTATTTTCCTGGCTGTGGAAGTACGCAAAGTTTTCGATGGAAGAAAAAATCAATAATCCTGTTTCATGAAGATAGAAAATTTGTAAAGATATGTTTTAGTTAGAACTTTTTATATGAATATTGTTTTCTGATATGACTTAGAAGGCCATGTAATGACATATTAGAAACAAATATATGTGTAACTTTGTGATTGGCCGTAGTAATAATTGTATTACGTAATGCGGTGACGTAGCAGTACATCGGCCAATCACAAAATTAATAGAGGAGTAACGATAGTTACGGAAAATCAATAATCTTGAGATAGATATGTTCCTCAGTCTTGTTTCATGACGAGTGAACCTTAGATTATACAATCAAATAATATAGTTAATCAAACTCAATCATCAATGGCCTGCAGCGATGAAGTATATCGCCACAAATATTTCGCCCGAGCGTGCTTCCTATCTGCTGCGAGTGGAGGAGTAACGTCACAAATTTGGCTCCTGAACGTGTGGCTCGATTAAGATGGAGAGAGGTTAAGCTGGAAAAAGACGACACAAGTTTTAAATACTGATGAATAGATGTGCAGGAGTAGTGAGGTATTTTATGTAATTAACAGAAACTATTTACTAAGAAAGTAAGGATTTATCGATGTGTTGGAGGTAACTTGCAGTGATTTACTAGGAAAAAAAGTTCGAGTAAATTGTAATCCAGATTATACAATTAAATTATATATTACGAAATCGGACTTATCTGAAATTTGATTTATGTCACTAGAAACCACACCTGAAAACAAGAGGTCTCATGGCTGTTATTTAATCAAACTCAATCATCAAGAAACAATTGAAACTTCAGCGAAGTAGCCCTGTTACATCTGGCTTCCCGACCTGGGCCTTCGAAAAAGTCAACGGGCGCTCTATCTGCTGCGAATTGGAGAATCGGGTAACAAGGTAAAGTAATCTCTATTAAATTTACAAAATAAGATACGTTGTTCAAGTTTGTCAGCTGCACTTTCACCCAACAGTCAAATTTGGTCATTTTTTCAAACTTTTAACCAGCTTCCTAACTGATTTTGTGAACATATACTGTACTATATACCTACGGCTAAATAGTTACTTGTGATACAATAGTGAAAATCGCTTTTAAATGTGTTGTTTGCACTGCTTTTAGACAGCCCGTAAATTTGTAAAATAAGAGTAAGATAATACTGCCTTGAGTCCAGGCGCATATGCAAATAAGGCTCGGTATTATGAAAGAGATTCAAACTCTCGATGAAATTTTTCTTAGTATCTATTATAAACGTCAATCATCAGTTGAACTTGAGCTTAATTTAACCGGAATCCGACTTCGCTTAACTGTACACTATGTTGCATGAAGGCGGTCCCAGTTGTTAATTCAAATATGGGGAAAGTATTTGAAGAATTGATGAGTGGAGAATCAGAACTTCCTTAAATAGAACTGATCACTTTCTGATGTGGAATAACCATTAATATTTAAACATATTCATACTTATAAAACACAGTCCTAGGCAAATTTGAAACCAGAAACAGATTGCAACGAAAAGGTAAACACGATAAACTACAGTACAACTATAAAACCAGTACTATTTTATTGCTACATTTCTATTAAAATAACCATACATACTTGAAATTTAAGCCTAAATATAAAAGCTAGGGAACGTTTTCAATGCGATTAATCCTTACAGTTGTAACCCTACGTACAAGCTTCTTTGAACATTAATTTGCCTTCCGCCTACCTTTATTTATGTATACGAGAATATGTCCCATTTCGTCATGGGACACTTATAGTAGGCAGAAAAACCAGTTTCGAAGACAAATTTGTATGCAAATAAATCGTAAGAAGTATGAGCAAGTGAGGTACATCAGGTTTCTTCTTCCCTTCCTTCCTTACTTCCTTTCTTCCTTCCCTCCCTCCTTTCATTCCCTCCTTTCTGCTCTCCCTCCTTCCCTTCCTTCGTCCTTCCCTCCACCCCTTCTTCCTTCCATTCCTTCTCTTCCTCCCTTTCTCCCATTCTCTCTTTCTTTCTTTCTTTCTTTTTCTTTTTCTCTCCCTTCCTTCCTCTCTCTATTCCTTCCTTCCTCTCGTTCTCTCTCTCCTTTTCTTCTTTTTCTTTCTTTATTATATAATTTGCTAACATTTTAACCGTAATATTTCTCAGAAAACGTTAGCATTGATTTAAAACGTATTCCTTGCATAAAAGAAACATAGCAGATAGTGTGGATAGAGTATCTATTTATTAGGTTATCGTAAACTCCAATGTGCTACTGTGTTCGACGTAAAATGTGTAGCTTTTAACACCCGTTTTTATTGCACATGGCACCGCAGACTGTGACACTGATGATACAGGAGATGAAGATGGAGCACCGGTGGAATGAAATGGTGGGGAAAACCGAAGATCCCGGAGAAAATCACCCCAGCGCCTTGTTGTCCACAACAAATCTCACTTTGCGGTCACCTGGTATCGAATGGAAGCCGCTTTGGTGAAAGCCAAGTGGTCTAATCACTCACTGTGTTCTATGTACCATGCTTTTGGGTCCGATTTTATTTCTCCACAATATGAATAAAATGCGTTTTACGAATAAGAACCACATCCGTAGCGTGGCATATCAAACTTCAAATCTAGAAGAACCGTGTTGAATCTCGATATGGGTAAGCTTTACAGAGAGTTGTTCTGTATCTTCACGATATAAATATTAGCCTGGAATAAGGACACTATTTGAATCGTTTTGCCCGTTTGATTCATCGTCTGAGACCTGATTTATATATAAATGGAAAATAACATTTTCATTGAAATAACAACTGATAAATTAAGTAGAAGCTAATACTAGTATTAATCTTTAGACAGATTGTTTCACCTACAAAATTTCGATACTGTACTTGTATAAATATTTAAAGAGTGTAATAATTTGCCTTTGCAGTTCTTACTGTGCTCAAACGCTCTCACAGGAAATTATATGTGAAACGCTAGCTTTAATTATAATGCTTTATTAGCACTTCAGAAGAGTTTACTGTCAGTTTTGAAAACATGACACTATATATACTATGACTCTAAAGAGTGTTCCCTTTAATTTAAAGCATACTCTCTCCAATGCCCATTCACAGCATACTCCGCACATAATGGTACACAGTATCTATCCATGCAACATGAAAGGAATAAAACAGTGAATAATCCATCTCAGCATTCACCTATAGATTTGGAAAATCAAGAAAGAAACCTAGCATCAGATTGGCCGTCACAACGAGAATTTTATTGAACTTGGTATCCTTTGTAAACTTCAAGAGATAAGAGCACGCAGACTGAAGGGCCTCCAGTAATTCGGCCCCGATGGACCATTTGTGCAAGGGTATTGTCAAAGGGCGACCACATTCTGATGACGATGTGCGGTAGCAATGGCAGAGTGTTTAAAAGTTCCAACATTACACCAATCCTGACGACTGTTAGCCCTGCCTTAACCTTAGCTTTGTGGGTCCCGGTGACACTCCCGAGAGGTCAGGAGGCTCCAGCAGTCCCACCAAGTGCCTGAAAGAAATCCTTCCAAGGTGCAAATTTCACCACCATACCTCAACACAACAAACGCCATTATCTAATCCTACAACTGAAACACATGAGGTGAAACAAATGAATGTAAATAATGGAAACGCTGGAGAGGAAATTGATTAGGTAGCTGAGGAATGAACCCAACAGTCACCTGTCCACCTACGAAAGCCAGAAAAAACCAGGGTCAGAGTGGTCACGCTACAGATCTCGAACCCGATACTCCAGAATACGAGACTAACACGTTACCGCGGAGATATCTTGAACATCAGACCTCACCGCTCAAGCCAATTTATTTGATATAGATACTGACTGATATTAAAGGAACTCTTTTTCGCCGATCTGTAAATGTGCAGTAAGAAAGATACACGTTTTCCTGGGCTCCTGTTGCATTTGCGGATGGCCTACTGTTTCTGGATACCTTAAAAGAAAGTGTTGTACATAATATCTGGGAAAATAATGAAAGGGAAAGAAAACAAAGGAAAATATCCGAAGGGGGAAAGTTTAACGAAGAATTGGCGTATGGCACCCTACCCTTCAGGAGAAACCAAATTGAGTTTGTAGTAGAAGCCAGTAACCCAGAGGAGAAAGCGCAGCATGATGTTTGTTAAGGAAACTTGCCTGATGAGTTTGTCACCACGCAAGGGAATCCATAGCAGTGTTGATATTGTCAGAAGCCACCGCTAGGTCGTTACCTGCCCGTCGCCCAACTTAGGCAACTAGTGAGGGAGGAAGAGCTAATTTCTCTCCCCCTCTATGTTTCTTGTAATAGCACAGAGATTCCGCAAGCTACAACAATCTTTGAACACCGGAACACAAAGCAACGTTAACAATTCTATGGCTTCTAGAAATAATGCCGTCAATAAAGAACAACAGTGTGTTAGACAAATTATAGCTGGAGGAACATCGTTGTGTTGTTATTAACAGCTCACATTTGTTACATAGTGGCCACCTGCTGTTATTTGTCGTTCTTTGTGAAGAATTTCAGTTTAGTTTGAGCGTGGACCGATTATAATTAGAAAACGGGTGGATGTAAGTTATGGAGGGAGTTGTTTTTCCGGTGTAATTGTGAAGGTCACATTCAGTTTGTAACTCGGGAAGATACGTTTGGTGACATGGAACTCACAGAAACAGAGAAGGGTAAACCTTGTGCACTTTACAATGGGTATCGATACAGTGTAGGAGGAGTTAACAAGGAAAACCTTACTTTTTGGAGATGTGTTCATAGAGTCAAGTTTAAGTACTCAAGAAGAATAATCAGCAGTAATAATGGTATTTTGAAGGAAGTGCCACATATCGCATGTTGAGTGCCGGAAGTTGCTGCTACTGAAGTTCAGAAGCGCATATGTAATGCGAGAAAGGGAGCAAGAGAAGAAATTACTTCGATATCTGCGATTTATACAGAAGAAATGAGTCCGTTATTTAACCGCGGATATGAACTAGTGACTGACATTCCTTCTCAATGTGTGTAAAATTAACCTACACCAAACTAGAAGAAAATCAAAGGTTCGCAGAAAGAGCCGGAAAGTCCTGAAAACATCGTTTCACCACCGTAACTGTTAAAGATGAACGATGTGACACGTTTCTTTAAGCAGACGATTTCTCTGCGCCACAAGAAAGAATTCTGGTATTTGGAAGCACTAAAGAAGTGATTGCACTAAATGAAAAGCACACCTTTTTATAGACGGTACACTCAAAAGATGTAGCAAACAATATAGACAAATATACACCATCCACGCCGAACTTGGAAGTACAAGTCATGCAACCAATGTCATGTTGGTGGTATACGCTCTTCTTCCAAATAAGAAAAAGGAGACTTCAGCAGGCTTTTCAACACAATTAAAGAGAAGATTCGCTGTTCAAGCTTTGAAGTCTGTGTTTCGAAATGTACAAATTTCTGGTTGCAACTATAATTTCAAACATTGTATTTGGAGAAAGGTGCAAGAATTAGGGCCGCCACGTGATTACATTCACAATGAGGAAATTAGACTTCATAAAGATGTGTTCTGCAATGGCTCATCTTCCGCTTAGTAAAATTGACGGTGGTTGGCTCATTATACAAGTAAACTCGCCAGAAAATGAGCAATTAAGTTTGTTCTACGACCACTATGTGGAACAGTGGCTGGATAATCCTTCAGTACCAACAGATTTATGGAACTGTCATTGAAAATGTCAAAGAACCAACAATGCTCTCGAAGGTTGGAACCAACGGTTCCACAAAATCGTGCAAAGACCACACCCTAACATACTCGCGCTAGTTAAGGCCTTGAAGGATGATGCAGAATACCAGGGATACTTTTTCGACAGAAAAGAACTAAATTTGGAGGGTAAAAAAACGAAGGTCTTCAATTACACTTGACAATAGGATTACCAATAGCCTGAAAGATCTTGAGGAAACTAGAGATTTAAGAAAATGTCTGAAAATTCTTGCCTATGTGCATAAATTAAATTAATGACAAGTTCTGTTTTATACGAACTTAAATAATGAAGAAATATGACGAATTCTTTCTGAATGAGCTTGTAAATTAATGAAAAATTCTGTTTTATACGAATGAACTTAAATAATGAAGAACTGTAACGAATTCCCTCTGAATGAGCTTGTAAATAAATGTAAGTTAAATTATGGACCAAGAAACCACAAAACCCATTGACAAAGTTCTAGCAGAACGAAGAAAGCGTAATAGCTATAATAACTAGAATATAAATTTTTGGGATGCGATAAGGGATCACCTCCACGTGGTGTGCCCCGGAAACAGTATGCTTTAAGTAGGCATATCTGGCTAATAATCTCTTAAAATAGGTTTTTCAATAAAATAATAAAAAATGACCATGAGTAATTAACACTCCTGAACCTTTCTTAATCCCCAGTACATGAAACCGGTTTTGGTAGCTGATCCGTGTGCCCAATTACTAATGCACCCAAATTCTACAGATTCGTTTTATTTTATCCTCCCGAAACTGCCTTAGTAGATATATTGTGAAAATATTAGTTGATATAATTATATTCCAGCGTCACATTGGGATTTAACACTTCCAACGAGGTTTGTAATTGTTCTGTGTAGAAACGAGGTGAACCTCAACAAGGCCTTGTGGCTGTTTTCGACACAGGATCACCGGCAATACATTCCTTCCTAAGAAAACCATACTAAGGATTTTACACCGAAAAAATATCAGTCGCTATTCGCTGGGTTTGAACTTCGACTTAGGGAACCAGAGGCTAGCATGTTGCATCTAGACCACGAAAAACGACGCTTTAGTTTCGATTTCATCGTTTAAACTTGTGTCGATGATGACGGACGACCTAAGCAAAGTTTATTCTTTGGTTTAGGGAAAGTTAGAAAGCGTTTTATCCCATCTTAAAATGTATCGTTTTTTTTAATAAATTGATAATATAAATCAGTTGAGAGCTTGCATGGGAAGCATGTTATTTTATTAATATTATATTTACATGTTAAATAAGTAAAACATTTTGTATGCATCACTGCAAGGTCAAATGAGGATGGCAAGTTTTAAATAAATATCTGTGTTTTGCAAGTGTTACTAAGGGGAAAATCATAGTTTATATTTGTAGCATTGTAGTATATACAGGTATTGTAAGTGAAACTACTAACTTTTTTGAGTAAAAGTCAGGTTCATTGGTTCTAGGAAGGTAAAATGTAGTTAAAAACGAAACGTTTTCAAGAAACGCGAGTTTCAAAGTAATATTCATTGAAAGACAGGCACGGAACTTCCCACGTGACATCGAATGGCAAAACAACCTCCTTTTTAATGTAATTTTTCCTATTAGGAGGGGGTGCAAAGGAAAACATATATATCAAATGTCAACATCTAATACTAAAGGGTTCTCATGATATTGAACTATAACCTTATCCCATTAATTGATATATTTCAATTTCCTCCTGTTCTGCTCTTCATCGCAGTGCTTCCCGAAGTCTACCGAGTGGGATGACTCAGGTGGATTCGTCTCTGGCCCGCATTCGGAAGGCCCGGGTTCGATCCCCGTGGCTGGCCTATCTGACACATGGTTTTTTCGGGGGTTTCCTGGGTCACTAGACGAATGCGGGTAGGTTAACTACATCCCCCGAATTTCTTGTCCCTCCATTTAATCTCCATTATCATTTCAGATCATCTCTCATCTGATGGTCTCTTTCAGGGTAGAAGTGTTGGTGGGTGTCTCGACGTTGCATGGCAGGATGATATGTTCTGAGGTCAACTACTTCCTCCTCCGGTAGGTCGGTTGCCGGTCTCCGAACCTTTGCTGGGAACTATGGGGCTCGACTGCTGGGCTCGTTGCCGTCCCGCAGTAGTGGAGCGTGCCAATTGTTCTGTACCGTCGAGGGAAGTCTCTGAGTAAACTGTAGGGACCCTCCCCTCTGCACTGTCGTGGCTCTTTGGGACGGCGACCCTCTGCCTCCTTTCGCCTCATCCTTCCCCCCGTGGATGTCCCACTTGGGGGCATAGGCACAATGGGCCCAGCATGGAGGCCTACGTACCGAATCCCCTCCGTAGTAAAATCCTAGTCCTCCTGAAGTCTCAATTTTCGCTATTGGTAGCGTAATGCCACTATGGTTGGGAACATTGTATGAACGTTGCTTTGGTATTGAATACGTTACATAAGAACCCTTCACAAATAAACAGTTAAAAAGCTATAAAGATTAATTTTAAATAAAAAGAAAATTAATTCAAATCAGATCCAAGAAAAATGAAGGATTATGCTACCTTTGCACAGTCAAAATACTGCGGCCCATCAATATATTCCCAGGGTAGCTAATACAGTGTAATGTAATACAGTGTATAGGAAAGTAATAGTGTATCATGTAGCGTATCAGAAATATTGGCAAATAACGGAGCTGTTTACGCGAACCTATTGCAAATATATGGGGTCGTTGTACGTACACTCCGTAGTTATGGACAGTAACATGTCACACATCGCAGGGTGAGAAATCATGTATAACGTGGTTGAATCTTGTGACAAGGAGAACGAATAGGGAACAAAATCCCCTTTGTGTCAAGCAAAAAAAAAAAAAAAAAAAAAAAAAAAAAAAAAAAAAAAAAAAAAAAAAAAAAACGGGCAGCTTTAGTGGTAAGTTACATTTGCTTATATAATAATGATTTGTCTAACCTTTCGTATGACACACTAAACTACACGCGCGCGCGCGCACACACACACACGCACACACACACACGCACACACACACGCACACACACACACACACACACCGGTTCAGGGTTGTATTCTTGTAATACTTTCCATCCCATTTTCGTTATCTGAATTACCTGGGTTACATTCTTTATCCAAAATAATATTTTGAAAGTTCATATATATCTTCCTGTATAGGAGACAATAGATCAGCGGTCACGAACTGGATCGATTTTGTGCTAGAGCAAACGCCGTAGCACTGTGCACTGCCACGAGTGCCGGGCGACTTCAGTTTGAGACAAGACGTGGAATCGGACAACAGTGTTGTCTCGTCTCTTGCGGTTTGTTTTCGTAAACAATGTGACACGTAGGACATCTACTCCTACATTTATGCCTTAATGGGGAGAGTGTTTCTTTTTTATAGAAAGTGATAGTATCAGAGCATTCAAAATGAAACTATCCTTATGGGAAAGGCATTAACATCAAAGAACTTGGTACATTTTCCAAAGCTCTCAACAGTTCAGCAGTTTGTTCTGGTCATGGACTTGCAAGAATATGTTCAAATATTAAGAGAATTGAACCAACAATTTCAGAAAATGTTTCAAAACGTGGTGCAATTAGAGCCAACTTTCCAAATATTTGCTGACCCTTACTCTACAGATGTTGATAATGTTCCATCTGAATTACAACTTGAACTAATCGATTTGCAATGCAATCGTCAAATGAAAAATAAATTCCAAAATAGAATTAGTTTGAGTGATTTTTATTCACAATTTTCCAAGAAATACATTTCTTTGACTACATAGAAATGCCGCTCGTTTTCTGAGTATGTTCGCTACCATATATTAGCGAACAATTTTTTTCGCTAATGAAATTAAACAAAAACCGCTTCAGAATTCAATTGTCGGATCAGAACTTAAAATGTCAACTTAGACTAGCTGCAGCACAAACATTGATACCTAATTTTGAAAAACTAGTGTGTCAAAAGAAACAAAAATCTAGAAAACTAGGTTCCACTTCTGAGTAAATGTTGTGCTTATTGCTTTTCTTCGAGCTGTCATTTAATACTGCTGTATTGTAAGTAGATTGTCAATGATTTTCATTTTGTTTAAAGTATCAATTTATTGTTCATTTGTTGTTTTTTTTTAAATTAAAATAAAGGTACATAGTTGAATGATAATGAAAGAAAAAATTAAAACAATTTATATAACAATTATGTCCTTCATATTACAATTCGATTATTATTGTTGCACAGTCAGTTGTGCATTTAAATTGCAAGATCGGCATTCCGCCACTGCTCTGAAGGCTACGGAGTGCACCGTAGACTACTCCGGCGTGCAGCGGGTAAACTTGCACGGCCTACTGTGCATTGAGATGGTGGCGACTGCAATAGATATAAAAGTCTGATGTGTACAACCATATTACTCTCTTCTTACTCTTTTACAAAATATTCCTAGAAACGCCTTTTTCCCCTTTTCTATTTCATTTTTTCCCATGTAAACATTTGTAGAAATCGATTTATTATATATTTTCTTATAGTTATAATGAGGATAAGACATTGCAATAACCTTAGGCGATGGGCAAATCCTTTAGAGCTGGGTGCCATGCGATTGCTTTGACATTACTTTCCTTTTACGTGCCTACTGCTTAAAAAGAAGGAATAGTCACTTCCCATTTGGGAAAAGTGTAAGTATTGCAACATTCAAACAAATAACAGAGAATAGCCGTGCTTTAACGTGACCTACATGTTTTGTGTAGTACGATTTTCTGTATCTCTTAACCGTCAATAATTCATGCAAAAGCTATCTATGAAGAAGGGGACTTCTGAGAACAGTCTTAGAAAATTCAGGAAATACGTCTCATTTTTTATAAAAATGTGTTAAATGCATCAAATCGTTAGACACTTTTGAACACGCACGCACACACGCACACACAGACACAGAGAGAGAGAGAGAGCGAGAGAGAGAGAGAGAGAGAGAGAGAGAGAGAGAGAGAGAGAGAGAGAGAGAGAGAGAGAGAGAGAGAGAGAGAGAGAGAGAGAGAGAGTCCGAAGAGCGCTCCACGTAAAATATAGTCTGTAGTGTAGAGATTTTCTCGAAAATCTTCGTGTCGCATTCTTAAAACATGCTAAACCTTAATTCCACATTTGGTATTTATCCGACTTTTCGTTTTTAGTTATGCTGTTCACCGTCACGTGCGCGCGCACTTATGGGAAAATGTGTAGGGTGTAACGCCCGCTTTTACTACATGCAGCATCACAGGCGGTAACATTGATGATACATGAGATGAAGATGAGCACCGGTGGAATGAGATGGCTAGGGAAGCCGGAGATCCCGGAGCGACATGTTGTCCACCCCAAATCTCACTTTGCGGTCGCCAGGGATCGAATCCGCATCCGGAAGCCTTGGTGAGAACCAAGTGGTCTAACTAATCATCTACGGCTCGGGCAATGCGTTTACATGAACCTTCCTCTATTACATTTTATTCAGATTCCTAAAAACATGTTCACTTTCGGTGAAAAATCGGTTTCGGTTGTTTGGCCGAAAAACAATACTTCCGCTAATTGGCGTAAGTACGTATTATTCGACAGAGCATTGAGGCATATCGACATTCAGGTGACCAGCGCTGTGATCGTGCCTTATCGGGTCCTATCTGGGCCATTAGAAGAGTGAAATATTAGTAGGCTGATGTACAGTAAGTTACGAAACACAAATAGAGCGATTGGAAGCTGCGTGTGTCTATATGATATGCTTTCCCGCGCCTGCCGATGTATGACACATTGCTGTCCAGAAGACATGATTACATCTGAACAGACTATACATACACTGGACTCGCCGTGTATGTACGATAAGCTCAGGTAAACATCTCTGTGTTGCGGTGGTTAGGCCGCTTGGCTCTCACCAAAGCAGCCCACGTTCGATCCCAGGCGATCGCAAAGTGAGATTTGTGATGGATAACACAGCGCTGGGGCGGATTTTCTCCGGGATCTCCGATTTCCCCCAACATCTCATTCCACCGGTGCTCCATCTTCATCTCATGCATCATCAGTGTCACCGCCTGCGGTGCCGTATGTAGTAAAAGCGGGCGTTAAACACTACATATTTCTCTGTGTTGCGAATTTTTGTCGATACGCTTTCTCGCTTTGCCAGGTGGTAGCAGAAAAGGTAAACATGAAAATGTTAATTTGGTTTTGCAAGCATTAGCATTCAAAACCTCCAGGTAATAGCCTATTGTAATTTAGATCTCAACTTCTTTTAAATGTGTTTTTTTAACCTTATTTTCACCCTTTTTCATTTTTTCCGTTTGTCTATTGTTTTGTTTTCTGTTTTGTTTACACATATACACGCAATATACATAAACACGTATGCCTAAGGCGAGACTTGAAACCGCCACCCTCTACGCAGCGGAATGCCAGAGACATACGCTCTAGCGACCACGGCTACTAGGGTGGACCAAGTTCGCCAAATTCTGGTGAATTTTGGTAGTTGTATAATTGAATGTAAAATTATTAAATGCCTTTGTGACATTTTAAAATAAATCAGAACTATTGTTTCAAAGTGGCTATATATTTCATTATTGTATATAATTAATTGTGATCTACTCGAACAGTGTCAGAAGTAACCCAGAGACACGGAGATATGCGGCTTTTAATTTAAACTTAAAAACAAAATTGCATACCAGTTTTCAGTTAGAAGTAGGTAGAGTTTAAATTTTTGATATTTTATTGCGCTCTATAAGTTAGCAATGTATAAACAAATGCTATTAACAGTGCATGCTTCCAGAATATACTTGAACATTGCATAAATATGCATGGGATAGGGTAATAAAAATATATAGTGACGCATTTGCTGGCTCCCTGCACAGCGCGAGAGAACGCCGAGTCGCCGGAGAAATGCTTTAGTCAAAGACGTACTTAAATCCTTAACTCTCAACCAGCCAGCACATCTCGTATGGTTCCATTAAATAAAAGGTCCCCTTCAGTTTTCAAGTCATGCGTTTCACACAATAGCAAAGATTTTTCACGTTATTGTGTTCAACTAGTGTGTTCAGGATTATTTGAGACGATCGTTCTAAACTGGGACCAATTTCATTTGGTTTATTATCTGCTAAAGCTGATGTAGAATATTTCTTACACTATATCCGAATTTTGAAATTTATGTATTACCTATTATGAAATTTAAATTCTACTTTTCCTTTTCCAGCACTTTTCATTGTTCAATATGTTCCCATGACAACAGTTTATAGCTTCTTCGCTTGAAATCTTCATCAAAATTTCATGCATTACGGATTTTGAAATTTGTGAATCAGTTAAGCATATTTAATAATCCAGTTGAAAAGATGAGTGAGTCAATACATACACATACACAGTGTTCATTTGTATTCGTTATTTCCCGCCCTACGATTGTGCAAGAATGGCGTCATAGTTGACTTGTGAGTCTATCTTGAAATCATAGTGCCCTCTACGGAGAAGAAGCGGTAACTTTTGCGCATCAGTAAAAAAATTGCAACGCTCTGAGTGTGGTTGTGCTGGTAACTAATACAACCAGCTTCCCCTGGATGTGAATATAGAGCATCGCGTCTTCATGGCTGAATGCTACTTTCGTACCGGCATTAAAATTGCTGCGACATATAAATATAATTTAAACCACAACATAGAGGAGTTTATGCAACGCCATCCAGCATTCAGACAAGTCCCTCGGAGCGTAATGTTGTCAAAAGTGTCCAGGTATCGTCAAATTGACATACTTTTGTTTGCAACATAAACGTCTTACGTTTTATCAGTATGCGGTATAAACTTTTTGTCATTCTCACGCTTAATTAAAATGTCTATTAATGTTGGTATCCTTATGTCTTTTAAAACCAATAGGTGCCTCAAACATTTCCAAGATACAGGATCAGTTACAAGCAAAAAGAGACACTGAACGCTATGAAGTGACTGGTCCCAATCTAGAAGCATAGAAAGGCCTCAAGCATAACTTCTCGCAATACAGACAGTGTTTAAGGGGAAGAGAGAAAGGAAATATAAGAAAATGGATACATAAGACTATGTAGTAGAGATATTTTCTTGTTTGGACCTGGATAAAAGCTTTGTACATATTTTAACACTAATTTATTTTTCATTCCTAGAACATGTTCTACTAATTTTCTGCTTGGTAATGTACATTGTGAGAAAACTGTGGGAGTTAGAAAAGAATTGAGATCAAATTGAAATATTTCAATTTTATGTGACAGGTTTACAGTATGCATATATGCCTACTATAACAGATGTTCATTGTTAAATAAGTGTTCATTGACTTATATATGTTCTTCATAATATAATTTTATGGCTGCATAATTAGCTTTGCAGTGCACTGCACTGCAGTATGTAGTTTTTTAAAAACAGTTATCGCATCTACGCACCAGGTGAAATTCCGCACCTTTATATTACGTGGGCAAACCCACCTCTCTAATAGTATATTCACCTGCCGGTACAGGGAGGCTTCAAAGCTGCTGTCAGCACCTCAAATACGATCGCAAGCAGCTAGTGGAATCATACATAAACTCGCTGCATCAGCGATGCTATTGATGACGTCAAATTTTGCACGGTAAAGTTACAGATAAAAATGAACACCGTGTATAAACAGAACTGGTTTCCTCTTGGACCAATTAAGATTACGAAATGGCCTGCACAGCAATGTCTTTTTAGCTCACTAAGCTCAAATTAAAAGTTAGCTGTTTAAAATATATGTCCTGCATATTTTATATTGTGAGTATATGACAAGTGCTGTTATGTCCTCCTCTGGCAGTTTGCTTTTGAGTTTTCCAGATTTGATTTACTAGCAAGGAGCTATAACCATGATTTTGTAAATCTATGAATTGTTACTGTATTTTAGCACACGTAATAATGAAGCTTCAGTGATTCTGGATGTGCATGTTCATTGAAAACTGCACGTAATGTACAACGCAGCTTTTCACACGTTATATTTGTTGCACTGACACGGATTCTTAAAGTTCCGCTCCAAAGCTTAGCGATTTTGAATGTAGGTAAACCTTTCTTCTTTGCCTTGTTTGCCTGTTCCCTGTATTGAAGGAGGAGTTCCTGGACTGAGGAAGCCGCAGAGAATGTGAGACCAGTAACAAATCAATGGATTGATTGACATGCTTACCAGTTCGATGAATGGAACTGGACGCTCCAGGTCTTCGTTGATAAACCTATTGAGCCTCTGACATGCTATTCGTTATATCAGGACAACACGCAATAGGAAAGCCATTGTTCCTCGCAGACTTGTATCCAAGTCCATTTCTTGGGGGACATATCTGTTGAGATTATGTAGACCAAAAGGTTGTTGTGCCATTTCTGGCCCGTTTAAACCTTTTTCTGCCTCACTCACCACACATCTAATGGGGGGTGGGGTGGGGACAAAAAGGGTAGTTACTTTAGCCAGAGTCGCAAGTCACTAATATAATACCTTATTGCATTATCAAAACCCACAAATATGTCAAAAAGACATTTTTCTGGCCATATTCCAAAACTGCTTATACTGCTAACTTATAAACTCATTTACGCACTGGAAAACATGATCTGTTGAAGCAAGGTAATCCTGCTACAGAAGTAGTTGCCAGCAGATTCATCGTAGATATATAAAAGTTGTGTGAGGTATTTTGTTGTTGACCAGTAGACCAGTACGTTCTCCAAAATGAAAGAAGATGCAAATATTAAAGTAAAACGAATTGTTTCGTAATCTGTATAAAATGCTTTTTTTTCTGATAATGCGATAATACTGTTTCGCATGTGAACGGTGTGAGTTCTGGCCAAAAAGTGTTTACGAATATATTGCGTGAGAGAAAAATAAACGTGGTGTGCAACAACATAAAGGCAAAATAAACCATGCCCTGCAACGGGCACTTCTGGGAGAAACTTGTTCAAAATGTATGCCGTTTTGTGAGAAACACTATAACGCTACTGGTGGGAATTGGTTCAGCAGTTTATTAAGGGCTAAGAAACTATTAGAACACAAAGAAATGACATGCAGGAGATTCATTAAAACCTAAAGCTCTGACTTTTTGCAATACGAATAAAGATTAGAGTTGATTTACTTGATCAGCTGTTTCAAAAATATGTTTGTGAAAATTGAAATTGAGTATTTAGGTATTGACAGTCCGTAACTGCTGCGGTTCTCAGCGTCCCATTTTCTATTTTGCGAGGAAGACCGCTTAATTTTGCTCAGAGGCCTCTTCGTGCGGCTTGAAATTGTTTCACGTGCTGTAAATCTACGACACGGTGTCACTTCACTTCCTTGCCCTCCATTGAGATTGAACCCGTGACCTTGGGGACTAGAGGCTAGCATGATACCCCTAGAACACGGAGGGCATCTGCTTCACGTAACATTTACTTCTGCAATTTATTTCATGTATTTAAAATGAACGCACTGTGTATACCGGGAAAACTCTAGAACAGCAAAGACAGCCAAAAACACCGATTTGTTTTGCAGATTCTGACCTGGAAGTGAAAAAAGTCAAATTCAATGCAGATCTGCTTTTCCTAAGATTACCTTTAAATTTAGGCGTAGTGTACGTGTTCTACCGGACATTAATTCAACAATTACAACACCAAACAATACCAGGGAAGTCTCTAAATGACGTTGCTTATGAGTGGAAGACAGAACGAGAAGTCAAGAAAATGGTATTATAAATATAAAACATGGATATGATTAGCTTATTTGCATGCTGTATGTGTTAGCGGTCTTTGATATAGATTATACCTCTGTTTAAGGATTATACCTCTGTTTTATTAAGAATTCTGTTTTTAAGATGCAGAGGCGAAACATGTTTTTCCGGAGAAATTCGTGTATCAAAATTTTTAGTACGGAAAGTAAACATTAACTTTATTGAGCTATTAATAAATAAATAAATAAATAAATAAATAAATAAAATCTGAATATTCTACCCCGGCACCTAGACAACTATACCGGGGCATATATCCAAATTTTCTCTTTATTTTTCCATAAAATCCTTACAAATGTTATAATTATACAAATCTCTCAGAAAACTACTCTACAAAAATAAAATGAAATAAAATAACAGAAATAAACACAAAAAAGCAAAAAACAAAAGAAAACAACTATAAAAATTACAAAATCCTTATTTCCTAAATCTATATCTAAATCTACTAATTCTGTAGTCCACCATGGCCTCTGCCATCACTCTCTCCCTCCGCCGCCCATGCAGTCAACTCCATTGTTAGATTATTCAATAATTCTTCCCGTCTTATCCTATTTTGTATTCTAGAACTCCTTCTTGGATCTTGTACTATTCTTCGCCTATTATCAACTCTTTCTCCTTTGAATATTTTTACCTCCCATGCTTTCTTACTTACAAAGTTAGTCAAAACTTGTAATTTATTTACCAATTGTTGATCTCGAATTATGTCATATACGATATATCCTGCTAGCGCATGCCTCTCTTCTTGTTGGTGAATTGCATATCTTCCACATTCAAATACTACATGTTCAGGATTATCTTGTTTGTTACATAATTCACATATATCATTTTCAGTTTTATTGATTTTCTTCCAATAGGTCTTATAAGGTCCGTGTCCAGTTATATAATGTATAAATCCCTTTGTTGGTTGAATAAAATTCAATTTTAGTCTCTCTTTGACGTTCTGAAAAATTTCAAACACTCTTCTACCTTCTAGACTGTCTGTCCATTCTTTTTGCCATTTATCTTTTAAACTATTTTTAATCACCCAAGATTTGTTTGTTCTGACTCCAGATACAAGTTTTGTCAGGAAGAAGGAATCATTATTTTTCTCCTATCTGCGGGATGTTCATTCTCTGTATACCCCTAAGCCGCCACCCACATCCCTCGGTAGTATCTTGCTTATGCGTCTGCGTGCATCACGCATAACTCACACCAAGGATTACGCTTATTGTACTGTCATCTCTTTTGTTGCGTATACAGCATTCAATTTAAGTCAATACATTTTGCTACTCCTATACTCATGAGGTTGAGTGGACACATTTAAAAATATCCCTAAACCGTGTTTCTGGGATAACTGCAATCACTCTGTCATATACATAGATGGTTCATTATGACCCTTTATAATTCAAAATCTTAGTATTCCATCAATCTGAAAGAAACCCTTATATTTATTTTCATGGTAACTAAAACTAACACAGAAAGCACAGTTAGACAGTGCAAGATTCAATTTCTTTCCCTTTTAGTCACTTCCATTCTTTGTGCACTTTTGCCGACGATGAACAAAAGCGTGAACACTGTCTAGAGGGTAGGTCAAAAAGTAATGCCTCCTATTTTGTTTCTCTTTTAATTGCCAAGAAAATTGAATCCAATTTATATAACTTGAAAACTACAACATTGACGATTAATTTGTCACTATTCAATATAATCTCCACCCTTTTACACAGTTTTGGCCACCATTTTAACTAGGGCATGTATTCCAGTGTGGTAAAACACACGGTCTTGCTTCCTAAGCCATTGACGCACGGACGTTTTCACAGCCTCCTCATCTTCAAAATGAATCCCACGATGAGCTTCCTTTAGCGACCCGAACAGATGGAAGTCTGATGGTGCCAGGTCAGGGCTGTATGGGTGGTGAGGCAAGACTTGCCATCCTAATTTATCAATTTCTGCACTGGTGTAACGGCTGGTGTGTGGTCTTGCATTGTAATGCAAAAGAAGAACATCCGCCATAGTTTTTGTTGGGCGAACTCGGCAAAGACATGCTTTCAGCTTTTTGAAAGTTCTGACGTATTGGACAGAATTTATTGTGCATCCCTGCTCCACAAAATCAATCATAAGCACATCCTCTGCATCCCAAAACACTGTCGCCATAACTTTCCCTGCCGACCGCTGAGTTTTGAATCTTTTTCTTCGGTGACGTTGTGTGATGTCATTCCATTGACTGCCTCTTTGATTCAGGTTCAAAAAATGAACCCACGTTTGGTCTCCAGGACAATTTTTTTCAGAAACTCCTCTCCCTCCAAACTGAAGCGCTGCAAGTGTTCGGAGGCTATTGTTTTTCTTGTTTCTTTGTTTTGGGCAGTTAATATTCTTGGCACACAATGTGAACAAACTTTTGAGTAACCCAGTTGTTGAATAATCATCATCACACTGCCTTTACTGAGGGAGGTAATGCGAATAATTCACCTGTTGTTACCCGGCGATCACCTTGAATGATGTCATCGACTCCCTGAATGTTGCATGGAGTCACTGCAGTCACCGGCCTACCGCTTCGCTTTTCAACTGACAATGGTGTTTGCCCTTCAGCTTCGTTACAGCGGCGAACCCATCGTCTAACAGTGCTGACATCCACCGTTGCATCATCATACACATTTTTTAAATCACAGAACGCTGTCTAATACGAATGTCGATGTCAGCCATTTTGCAACAGGATGCAGTGCTGCCACCTGCTGACTTAGGAAGTTACTACTGCAGGGGATTGGAGAAGAAGGTTTGAGAAATTGTACCAAATTCAAAGTTTTCACATAACTTACTTATGTAAGGGGGAAAAATAGGAGGCATTACTTTTGACCCACCCTCGTACGTAGAGTGACAACGTCTGAGTTTAGAAAATGTCGACCACATAATGCATTTTATCATAGGCCCAAAGGGAGGGAAGTCCGAAAATGCTAAATCAAAGCTGTACAGTGGATGTGGTAGTATGTGTAGTACAGTCTAATATGGCAAGTGTTTTATGTTCGCAAAACTGATACAGGGCTTGGCATTAATGTGGCTTCTTTGACAATTTGTCCTTTTAGTCTAGTCAGTGTCATCTTGTAGCGTTCTAAACTGACACTGCGTAGGTTCCAAGGCATCCAAAAGAACCACACTGTACCTTTCCTAGAAGACTGTACACTTTGCCTTCAGATGGTTGGGTCTTGAACATCGTTGTTGGAGAAGTGGCATGGCGTCACTCTGTGGACTGTCATTTGGAATCAGTACGCTTGTAATTTTCTGTCTCTTTAAGAATAGAATATAGTGTTTAGTTTAACTCACACCGGAAGTAATGCATGTGTATGTGTGAACGTATGTAATAGAAGTAAAAGCTTTGTATATATCATCTTTTGATTAGTTTTGTGTGTGACGTCATATCACGTGACCGCTTCCTCCCTAATGAAGCACGTACCGCACCGGAGCAGATAAACCGTTCAAGCTCTTCCGCCCTTCATACCCCTCTAGCCTTCTTGCCGTGGCCATACAGTACAAGGTTTGCTCTGCCTCTTGTGAGCCAGCTGTCAACAAGGACGGACCTAAGGTCCGCTGCGTGTAAGGCAAGTCATGGCTAGCCCGCCTTGGTAGCGTAGATGGTAGCATGCCTGCCTCACGTTCAAGAGGTCCCGAGTTCGAATCTCGGTCAGGGTGAGTTACCTGGATAAGGTTTTTTCCGGGGTTTTCCCTTCTGAAATACGAATGTCGGGTAGCTCTAAGCTCCATGGACCCTGGACATATTTGAGCGTCATTTCACCCATTTCATTCACCGTCCGATATGACTTAACGTTGGAGGACGTAAAATTACAAAAAAAAAAAAAAAAAAAAAAAGTCATGGCTATGTGGCCACTTTTGTATTTTTCATTATTGTAGTAAACTTTTCTTGTCTAAATTGTAGTTTTGGTATTTTTGTAATGTGCTTGAACCTTTATACGGAATATCCTAACCTCTCCACAAACATGTGAAACCTCTCCCATGTGAAACCTCTCCCAGTAGCTCCCCCCGAGCAAGGTTTGGCCATGTGATAATTATCTATTACCATACTTGGTTAGATCTTCACAATATGATATAGAAGGCTTGGAGAGAAATTTCGGATAAATAAACTTAGTATTTATATTCAACATCTTCCAAGGATATTAAGACATGAAAGAGTAGATCCAGACTGAAAAATTCAATGCCATAGCCGGGATTTGAACCGCGGATCTTCTGGTCTCCGTAATGTCATGTTAGCACATTGGCCATAGTAGCTCAATGGCTTAGAGCGGCTGGACGGAGACCAGAACATCCGTGGTTAAAATCCCGGCTATGGAATTGAATTTTTCAGTCTGGCTCTACCTTTCATAGTGTGTCCTACACACGGCTAGTGTGAAAGAACAATTAATTTCCAATATTAAGACAGTTATTCTAAATTAGCCCAACCAGAAATTGTTTATTAATATTTATAGAGGATTTGTGCGTTAGTAATATTAATTTGTTGGAATTGTGCAAGTTTTGTGGTATAAATACAAGAACAAAATTCTGTAAGGATCATGAAGGATATTCACGAAACGGTATGATGCCGAAACAAGCCGAAAACGTGGATATATAGATTGTATCAGAGAGTGAGACTAATGCACATAATATCGTGTTAATATCGTGATTAATGTGAAATGTTTTAAATTAAAGAATCATCAAAAAATTTTAAAAGGTTACTAACCATACCAAAAATCATAGAGCCGAGACCAGGACTTGGAAATAAATGGTCATCTGCTCGCAGACTGTAGCTAAGCCGAGGAAATAACTAAAAGAATAAACCCACATACACACACATATCAACTGCTATCAAATTACCTTTCCATCATGGTGCAACACCAATAAACACATTAATACAACATGAATATTTTCACGAAAATTCCACAACACCCTTTAAATGAACATTTTTATTCTAGTTCCAGAAATATAGCTGCAATAATTTTCATTCAAGTACCATAAATTTGATATATTTACACGAGAAAAAATGTATATCTGTTGAGCCTTAATAAATCAAACTTCGTGCACTTTTGTGTAACTAGGAAACCTTTAAGTACGCAAATCTTCCTTGAAAATTAAGTTTGCCATTCCCATGCTTTTCTTTTTCATTCTCTTTTTCCCTCTTTTAATTTGTTTCCATGCCAAGAGCTTGTTACCGTGAATAAACAGTGCCTTTTCCGCACGTTGTAACCATTGTAACGGAGCATTCATTTCTTAATTTAAAACAAAGGAGAAAGAAGAAGCAGAAGTAAAGTGAGTAACATAGCATGGACGGAAACGCATTTTGTATATGTATAATAACTGAAATATGGTAATGTCATGGTCTTCTCATGGGTAGAGAAAACCAAGTAAACATATCAGTTTTTTTTCTGTCGCCAGGTCTACAACATCAGCTATTGATGAAAATTAGGATTGATTCCCCCTATCCTTAAGAAAAATCCATATGCTGTTTGGAAATGTTCGTTACTTTCCTCAGTGGCTTTCCAGTAGAAACTCCTCAAAACAGGAAACAGGCCCTTAAAGGAGATATTAACTAGCTAATTTTTTGGTGGTAACATTTGCTGTTCAATCCGAGACGCATTTTGTAAGCAATAAGCACAAGCATCTCCCAGAATGAACAATGTTAAATATTTGCATTTTGTAATGCTCACATTTCAATCACTATGGAAACTATACACATAAGAAATGAATGCGGCAAGAGGTAAAGCAGTGTGGAACGTTGAGGTTCCGCATTTCTTGAGGAATCTGCGGTTATTGCCTCGAGCATTGCGAGTGCTTGGATCGATACAGCGCGAATAACTCGACCTCGCCGACGGTGAGTAGGGTTCTTCTTCTGCGGATATCTTCTCTTCTCCAGCAGAGTAGTCTGTCAGTCATTCAGTCTCTTGCCTTCCGGTTGGCCGACAGATTAATTTCCTGGCTGTCAAATGACCAGAACCTAGTCTACCAAGAGGGTAAGAAACGAGGTAATCCTGATTAAAAGACTGACGGAACCAAGACAATGGATGGCTCATCATCTTTGCTGTCGGATACGTGTTTCAGTATTCAACAGCTGAGGAAATATAAAGCACGGTCTAAGTATAACTGTGGAAAGAACTCATTTGATTGCACAATTATAGGGCATATGGTCTTCTTAAGCCTATTGTGTTTCGTATGGTAAGAAAGGATTGCAACAAGAGAGATCAGGTTCTCCAAAAAACTGCGATCTTAATTCCGTCACCAATCTGTGTTCCACTTCTAAACCCGATAAGTCCAAAATTTACGTTTTGTACTATTCAGAGAGGATCACAAAATTCTACTTCCATTGCTATTATCCATGTGACTACATCGCTTTTGAAGCATTACTTTTACAGTGACTAGTGTTGTCTTAGCGTTTTTGAGTGTAACAGATTAGTTGTCAGGGAATATCGTGGTCCTGGTGGTAATTTTGTAAAGAATCGTTCCAAATGAGTATTTCATCCTATGAATTTATAATGAGCGTAATACAAACACTTGAAACTATTTACAACTTGCTTATCATAAACTTCGTTCACTTTATCGATGAGCCGGACTGCCAACTTGGTAATTTATACATATAACAAAAATGTAACCGTAAGCATTGGCTGGATTTTCGATTTTGGGCTAATGATTGATATTAATGTTAACAATGGTACACTAAACCCAAAAGGATAATGTTCAACGTTACCTTTTAAGGTAAGAATAGCTAAGACACTTTCAACGTCGTCAACCACTGTCATTCTGCTAGTTGAATATAAACTACCATTAACACAAAAATACTCCACGTAAAAGGTGTTAATATATATTGTGTATAATTATTGCGTTCTGATTAGACTAAGAATAAACACTGGTAGCTTTTAAGTATTAAACATAAGTTGTACTAACTACATTATTTTCATCTTCCGCGCTTGTAGGCCGTGGTCCAGTTGGTTTAACATCCGACGTTTCGCCGAAAACTGCGTCCGGCATCATCAGGGTTGATGATGAACTGAGTCCAAGACAGTCTTGGACTCAGGAGCTCTCAAGTTCGTATCACTAATGAAGCCGGACACAGTTTTCGGCGAAACGTCGGATGTTAAACCAACTGGACCACGGCTTACAAGCCCGGAAGATGAATATAATGTAGTTGATGACGCCGGCCGTGAAAGTCTCACCACTTATAAGTTGTATTAAATACAGTAGCTTAGTTCAATAAAATTCTGTGTTCGATACCCAATCTGATGTCTGCGCGCCTTGTATCTGTGAGTTTATTAATGGTATCTTAAACTTAAGTGACTTAGGTAACGATGCATTATCTGGCGATTAATATGGTTCCCGTTTTGAGAAATTTGACAACCCCTACTTTAAAATATTACAGAATATAAATCTACGTCTTTTAATGTGCTTTATAGAATTAGCCGATTCCTGTAGCACATCTACATCATCATTGTTTTAGGAAAATTAATTGTTCTTCCGCACTATTCGTGTTTAGGACAAAGTATGGATAGATAGTCAGACCGAAAAATTCAATGACATGGCCGGGATTTGAACCACGGTTCTTCCGGTCTCCATCCGATTGCTGTTAACCCTTGAGCTACTATGGCCAAGGTGCCAACATGACATTAAATTCTTCAACTGACTCGTATTTTCCCGGTAAACCACTAGAAATTTTCATAAACACATGAGACAGCTACCTTAATGGCGACTTACTGTGCTGTAAGTACTACCTATAAGGCCTGGGCTTTATAGGTTGGACCTCTAATAGGTCAATTAATGTAAATTAATTGTTCTTTCACACTAGCCGTGTATAGGACAAAGTATAGAATGGTAGAGTTAGACCGAAAAAATAACTATAATGCCTGGGCCTTAAAATACAGCAGAGCAAGTCGCCAATAAGGCGACTACTCGTGGTTTATGGGAACTCCTAGTGGTTTACCGGGAAAAACACGTGTCAGTTGGAGAAATTAATTTTATGCTGGCCATAGTAGCTCAGTGGTTAACAGCAGTGGGACGGAGACCGGAAGAACCGTGGTTCAAATCCCGGTTATGGCACTGAATTTTTCAGTCTGACTACCTTTCCATTGTTTTAGGAAACTTATCCATTCAAACAAAAATATGCTAACCACGTAATATTTAATAAAACAAAACTACAATTCGGTCTCTTTTAACGTTTCAACATATACGAGTAGTAACATATTTATAACAAATATCCATCCATCTTAATTAATAGGATAAATGGTTTTAAGCTTGGAGCAATTGCTTATAAATGTTGCTTTCATCGGTATTATGTTTAAGAATACACGATATTTCCGAATTCCTGTCCACTTCTTGAAGTTATGTTCTTAGTTGTGCATGGCACGCCGGTAATGTTAGTTGTATGTATAGTAGTGGCCGAAGTAACCACACGTACAGTGAGTAAAACAGAAGGAAAAAAAAATTACTGGGACGGATTGAAATTCTAAATTCTTTTCTCAATAGCACCATAATGTATATAATCAGAAACGATAAAAATTATTTATAACGTCTCACAAACTATTTGCAAACAATAAAAATACAATATGAAATTTGTTTTCTGATATCTTTAGATATAAAAAATATAAAAAATAAAACATTACCTATTTTTGTGCAAAATAAATATTGGGACACCTTAAGAACAACAGTGTATCTTGCGCATCAAAACAGAAGTTTCAATAACTTGTTGGATATCGTGGAAACGTAGAGTCAGATTGAAAAATTCAATGCCATAGCCGGGATTTGAACCACGGATCTTCTGGTTTCCGTCCAGCCGCACTACCATTGTGCTACTATGGCCAACGTGCCGATATGACGTTGGCCATAGTAGCACAATGGTAGTGCGGCTGGACGGAAACCAGAAGATCCGTGGTTCAAATCCCGGCTATGGCATTGAATTTTTCAATCTGACTCTACGTTTCCACAATTTAGCCTACACACGGCCAGTGTGAAAGAATAATTAATTTCCATTGTTGGATATCCTCTGCGATTTATGACCTCTGTCAGACGATTGGGCATGCTCCTGACAAGGTTAGCAGTATAAGCAGCTGAAAGTTTGGCCCACTCTTCACGGAGTCTCCTTTTCATATGCTCTTTTGAAAATATCGGCTGACTGTGGACTCTAGTATCCAATGCATTCCATAAATTCCCAATTAGATTTAAGTCCGGTGATTGTGGAGCTAGATGAAGGATATGTGGACAGCTGTAGAGTAACCGTTCCTGCACAACCCTGTATTGTGTTTGGGCTCTTTATCTTCATAGAACTTAAAACAAGCGCTGATCCCAGTTTTCTCTGCACTCTTGCATAGGTTCTCCTTCAGAAGGTTCAAGTATTTTATTTTATCAATTTTTCCCTCGATGAAAACCAATTCTCCCACTGCAGATGCCGCCATGCAACCCCAGACTATCACACTCCCACCACCATATTTTGCAGTAGATTAAAATTATTTTTTTCCAGTTCTGTATTAGATTTCTCCTGACCATTGTTCTTCCATCCGATCCGAAAACGTTGAATTTGCTCCCATCTGCAAAAAGAATGTCCTATCACCAGATTTCTTCTTTATAAATGAACTCCTTTGCAAATGTCAACCCTTTCCTTATGTTCCTTTCATTTCGTACATAAGGCTTCTTCCTGGGCACACGACATGGAATATTTGCCTTTTCAATACATTCCTTATCGTTTGAGGGCTTAATTTCTTGCCAGTAGTACAGGCTACCTCAGTGCACACTTTAGAGGCACTCAATTTTGGATTTTTCTTCACACTCCTAACAATATGTGTTTCCTCTCGGTCAGTAAATGCTTTCGGACGACCAGTTTGTTGTAACAAGTGGATTCTGTCCTCATTTACGTATCTGCTAATTGTATTTCAGACTGCACTTTTCTTCAGTTATAACATATCGGCAATCATTCTGCAATTCTTCCCTTTTTCATTATGGAAGATGAGCTGCCTTTGCTCAAACATCGTATTCTTACCTCTACGCCTCATTTTGTGTAACTGAACTGTTTTTTTTTTTTTTTTTATTATATAGGTAAGAGTGTTTACTACCCACAGCTAGACCTATTGTGCCTCCTCCCTGTGAGAAGGTGAAACGTTTAATGGGACGTGCAGTAAGAGGTGTCCGAATATCTATTTTGCACAGAAACATGTAATGTTTTATGTTTTTATATTTGCTATCCCTAAATACATCAGAAAATAAGTTTTATTTTGTGTTTTTATTGTTTGTAGATAGTTTGTGAGGCGCTATAAAAATTTGTATTGTTTCTGATTATACAGTATGATGTTATTGAGAAAAGAACTTAAAATTTCAAGCTGTCCCAATACTTTTTTACTCACTGTACGTAAAGCACCACTGCGGATTTGTAGATCAAAGCCGTTACCTAACAGGTTATTTCTGATAACTGATTCATGGTGCCTGGGACATTATTATTTTGCAGTTTTACTCGGTCATGAGCAGAGCTAGGAAGTTCGTACCGATTTCCTTGAGGATTGTAAGAGCCTCCAGGCATGGCTATACAACGCAGCGGTTCATCTTAAAATGTAACTCATTACTGCAAAACAGATGTAACTGCATGACACAGAGCACGTTGGTAGGAAGGAAGACATTCGAATAACATCTTTGTTGTGCTTCAAAGATGAGCAACTAAATTTTCTGTACAACCATTGTATGTTTTCTAGAAGTGTACTTATTGATGTCCTTATTTACTTCATTATTTACATTTACATTTCAGTAAGATACTTCAGCAAACATGGAAAAAAGAGAAGCTACATCGAGAAACTAAATTAGCTGAAATCATTAACAATTTGCAACAGATTATCAATCAACTAGGAGTTTTTTATTTGAAAGGCTTCAGAGGTACATTATTGTTTTAGTAATACGGCCGCAGATGAGTAAATAAGTAGTAAAATTTCTGCTTTGGCATTTTGTGTAGTAAGAGTCTTCAGATATTTAAGAAATTAATTTTATTATTTGGATAGTATTTTAAATTTGATCAGGAAATGTTACAATCCGCGTTATAATTGCTTGGGTGTTGCCACAATGTGCCTATTTAAATAATGAGATCAGCCAGAGACAAACTTGTATGTACTACATAAGAAATTTGTATGTTGTACCTAATGTTCTAAATAGATGTGCATTTACGAATGTCTCGTAAGTCGTTTTTTTCCCTGGGCAACCTGTTTCAATGCCTCTCCGCTGTGCGTTTCTTATCTATGACTTGTTTGGATGCCAGGAGAAGGTCGGTCGCAACCTGCAAAGGGAACGGCGGGCGGTACGAACTCCCTCGCCCATGAGATATCGTTTTTTACTAAACACAGGGCATTCTTTTGATAGAAATGGAAATTTTGAAAATTAAAAGAAAACTATGTGATTAGAGGTATCGCTGTAAACCGTGTTTTATTAAGCTGGAAAATTTAACAGTTGTAAATCGATATTTACTTTAGTTACTAGTGCATGATTACTGTGCTGTTTCTGAATATTCATCATGAAAGGCTGTGAAAATTTTATTTGGAATGTTTACTGGAACAAATTGGCCAGGGATATGGAAACACAGTGTACGCAACAAAGTAGTAAATAATGTTGTTGAAACGAGTGTGAAGGAATCTAAAGCATGCATTGTTGCCGATATGAGATATTGTATACCATTATTTATGCTAAAATATAAAACCCTTTAGGAGAATTAAGGAACAGTAATATATTTCGAAACAAGTGCTTCGTTAGTTACTCAGGCCTCATTACTTTTCATCTCTACGTTCACAAACTGAGCACAGGACTTCATGTCATTCCGTGGGCCCTCTTCAACAGGCTGGCGATATTATATTTAAATCGAGCAACCAAACGTTACTCTGATATAGTTTGCAGTACTTTCTCCATAATACTGGTCATGGATTAACTTTGGAAGCTAAAACATACATTAACAATTAGAAAACTAGTGTTCACTTTGTGTCCACTTTAACAAATGTGTTTATATTAAGCAGCAATTATCAATAAATACCCATACAAATTTTCATTTAAAACAGCATTTACTCTTAAAATATTTTGAAGTTAAATTAATTTTTTTTTTGAAACGAATAGGGTTTCGCCATGAATTGAAACTTGCTGAACTTCAATGAATATCCAAAATTATAATAGGAACTTCAGCATTTAAGTGCAAACTTTGTAAATATAGGCTTTTAAGTGTGAAAAGTGTGTATAAACACTAACATTTGCTCATTATAATGTATAACTTCGATTTTTGTGATTATATTTGTAATATATCAGAGGAGCTTGTGTAATAGGTAGGGACAGTGATATTTAGCATTTTGAAATCGGAAATATAGCATTTTCATTTTTACATTTATCATTTTGTAGAATTTATATATTTGCAATTTAGCATTTTGAAAAAAAAAAAGTTTAATTTCAGTTAATTTTGCTAAATGAAGAATATTAATATTATTTATATAAGGTTTAAAACACATTTATGGAGGGTTATTAATGACAGTAAGTTAAAAGGGCATAAAGTGTCAATTTATTTTACAGCAATATAGGTTAAAGCGATACATGGAAATATATAACAAGCTGATACAGGCTAAAGCATACTCCATAATACAATAAAACAAATTGCACGGAATTAGCCCGCGCCATAACTCATAAGTTTATGATTCAGTAACGTTGTTGAATGAAAGCAGGGAACATATTTCAACATTCAGTTCTGTCATTTGAGTTCTCCTGTCAGTCACAATCAAATTATATTTACTGAAATATCTTTTAGCATCTACGCTGTTGGTAGGACCCCAAAAACATCGCAGAGCTAGTCGGGCAAACTCTGGGTATTTGGACTTAACAGACAACATCATTTGCAGGCAGTCTACATCTTAATTATTCTACATGGTTTGCATCGGTTGTGAATGAAAATATTCATATCCCTCACAAAACAATACATTTTAACATCACGAAAAATTGGGATCTTATTTTTACTTTCACTTAAAATCGTGTAATTTATTGAAGTTTCTCTGCCTGCAGTAACAGGATTAAAAAGCTTACCAACCACTTGGAAAAATACATTTGTCACATTTTCCGCCATGTGACTGTTCAACTTGTTGTTGGACTTAAGCATACACTGCATAAATAAGTTTTTCATTTTTCTTTTTATATTTTCATCTGAAAAGATGTCTATATATTGCATTATATCAGTAGGTAACCATCCTCCAACACACCTTTTCAGTAACGACTATTAAGTAAACAACTCATCCCACAATTTATGTGCAAATGGGCGGGAAGAGCCCTCCAATTGGGTAATTAATTGACTAATTGAGACTAACACCTGGGCCACAAATTTTGCCTGACACTGTACTTCAAAGTAATTGCATTCATTCTTAAAAATGTTTAGTAGGTATGAAGAGCAGCTGTTTAACAAATTTTCATCCAAAGATATAAAAGAAAAATTAATGCATCTAAATACCTGTAAGCATATTCTACAGATTTAAACCATGAATTCCAACATGTGAGCACGGGGAAAGGAAATACTACAGCTGCAAGATTTGGGTAACTTTCTTCAAGAAATTTCATATAATCACTTTTCATTTTTCTTGAATGCTAGAAAGTCACTTTCAGTTTTGACACGAAATGGTTTAGTTGCGACATTTCTTTTGTGATCAAATCACTGACTAGGTTCACCTGTGCATAAGATGCTTTTCACATTCCAGAAGAGTGGTCACTTACTTTATAACTTTCTAAATATGCAAAGGTTCTACAGACTCTTCAGTTTAAGTTTCCAAATGAAAAAGCATCGGGGAAGAATAATTACTTGGGAAAGTTTTCGATTCCACATTTATATAGTAATTTAAGTCAAATTCGCAATTTATAGCGCTATATCGCATTTGCGAAAAATCACCACCCCTAGTAATAGGTAATCCAATGATCCTGAACTGTGTCATTCGAGAATTAATTCATGTGGTATACTTGATTTAAGCCATGTAGTGACACATTCTTAAGCAGAATGCATTTTGAAATGTCTCGTTTCTGAATGCCAGTTTGTTTTTATTTAATCGCTGCATGATTTGAGGGCCACATGCTACAGCAACAAGGTGCAAATAAGTGGGGTTCTTAACGCACCCCACCAGGAAGTAGTGCCCTTACGAGGACCTTGTTAACAGTCCGTTACGTGGTCAAATGAGCACAGCGACCTAAGGACCTGCCGGCTCATGTTCTATTACTCATCCCGAAATATCTGAGGTCACATGTGTTGTTTCATCTTTCTGCGTCAAGAAGTGTATCTCGTATTTCCACTCCTCTGGACCATCTCGCACATTCCAAGATCCCACCCACTGCAGCAGCTGTTAGGGTAGGGTCAAACGTTAGCTCCCTCCGTGAAAATTTAATTAGGCAGGGGATTGTCACTGTATATCCGTATTAAATTTATGTTATTGATGTTTCATCCGGTGGTAAGCGCGTTAGGTTCAGCTCTATCATTATTAGACAGAATTGTAGCATAACATATTCTATATCAGTTGACTGTGGTAAGTAGAGAATTATTAAAATATTTGAGAAAACGCCAAAAGTACATACGTTCAGGTCCCCTGAATGATGTATGTGTATATCACAGAAAGCACTTTATGCATAGAAGAGATTTTTCTGAAGCCCAATATCGAATGTTTTCGCGTTTATTTGTTAAACTACTTTCATGCGATCACTCTAACATGACCCAGATTTCATCTTGTTTATTTTCTGCTAATACTGATCGTTTCCTAGAATGTTCATCTACCGCAGAGTCGGAAGCTTAAAATTTATTAATAATCGGATGACACGCCTCAATGTGACCTGAAAATTGTAGTTTGGCACTTATAAATATTATAGAGAGTATTTATTTTACAAGAAAATGGTTTAAAGTTTAGCGAATTATTGAATCTCAAGTTTCACATTTTTATACACTTCATTGTTATTTATCACACTGCTACACTTTCCTGTAACACGAAGCATTAAGTATATTTAAACGTTTCGAGATTGCTTAATTTTTACAACACATCTTGCTTTGTCAGATTCCAATATTATTATTGCTGTTTAGACTTTACAAACGTAAAACGTAAGATTACTAAAATAAAACTCAATGCGTTATTTAGCAGAAAGTACCTCAATTTACAAATAAGATGGGCTATATTTTTGTTTTCTTTTTCCATTTAATGTTCACGCCCTTTGATGGTTTGGGTCATACCTGAATGTGAAATGAATAAACAAAGGAGACTTTGGTCCAAAAAGCTTAACGTTAACTAATATTCAACTTCTCAGAAGAAGAGAAAGCTCTGGAAAATACCTTGCTGCTCATCGCATTCGAAATTTGAACTTGAACGCTTTGAATATGCTGTAGGTACGTCACGGAGTTACTAAAGTGATAAAAGATTCCTTCCCTCCCCCCAAAGCCTTGATACTCGGCACGAAGATTTTTAAGAAAATTCCTCACTTAAAACTATTCTTTAAATGGACCAGTTTTCTAAAATTAGTGATTTTCAAATATGTTGGTCTAATGGCTATTTTTTTTAAATGTAATGGATTAAAAATTTTTGCCTGACAAGATATTTACCTTGAATTTTCCCGTAAGAGCCTTAAAGTTCTCTTCTCTTGGAAGGAATTTTGACAGTATTACATTACTAATAAACTTTATGCGATATACCAAAACGGTACCACATAAAATTGGAACTCTTGTTAAATACCCAAATTATTTTCGTAACTCTTTTGTGTGGCATAAACCATTTCCGAGATATAGTTATTAATGGTTGAATTGTTCAATATTTTTACTATTCTTTTGAGATAGAGTATGGAATTTTAAATTTGAGCATAATGCAATTCTTAAACACTTGACTATCACTTTTCCTTTTGTCTTTATAACTAAATAGATAATGTAGGTGTTTCTGCAAAGGTTTGCCTCGTTAACAGGAAGTGGAAAGCAAGTTAAGCTTTCGTAAGTATAGTTTGTGTACCCACTAATAAACGATCGAGGGTAATGAAAGGCATGTGAATGTAAGCTGTCACAGTTTTTAAACTTAAATCTAGGTATTATACACTTCTGATTGTACTGGGGTGTTCAGAATTAAAACGTCCGCCAGAGGTAATGACGAGTAACTTCAACACAACAACTTCCACAACGTTAACCTATTTTGAAGTAACATCGTTTCGAAGCACAACATATGTGTCCGCTTTAGTGAAGTCGTCACGTGTTGGCAAATCAACTGTGGGGAGAGAAGGATGCAATGCACGTGTCACCCCCACTCACCCCTCTGTGCACATTATACAGACACACTTTCTCTACCATTGATCATTCGCACAATCGTATATTGCGTCCCCCTTGACGCGATTTGCAGTTGCTTTTCTCTTTACATGTACAACGGAAATGCCTCCTTGCTAACACCCCCTCCCGAAATGCACATATAGTAAACAACGGGTTTTCTCAGGATCTATATTCCGCAACTATACGGTCGTTAAGGCACAGCTAAAAAAAAGAGGGTATGAACTTTATAAAATCGTCAACTTCGTGCAACACAGCTCGGAGCTTATGTACCTATTTCCTTTACTCTGAAAATATCCCTCACAGATCTCTAAGAAGCACCTGTGAGCTATATCTCTCATTGGCACTCACTGATCCGATATTTCCCTACATTAGAGAACTGAGCACGTTCTTTTCTTGCCATTTGTTTTAATTTTTTTTTATTTGACATCAGGTATCCTCAGGTTATTGACGATGCTTACCAATCAGTTTCTTAACTGCATTTTATGAATCGTAGTAAATAAGCTATAGTACTTAAATTGATGTTTTGGCAAAGCGTTTTGTTGTTCGTTAGTGGTTTAGATTTTGAACACTTATGTAAGTTATGTTCTTTTCAGGTCAATACATTTTCGAGAACTCATCGAGCATTTTCTGTGGCTTTGGCACCTCGATTAACCGTAAAAAGCACTGGCTCTTATATGCGATAGCATTCTTCAATGGCTGGAGTGTAGTTCGTTTTTATCTCAATTCCATCCAGTAGGAATCCATTGATATCTAACTTGAGCCAATCAAAGACGTCAGAATATTTTCCCCACGTGGAGTACATCACTGATAGGAGTCGGTTTTGCTTTGCTGCTGTGAACACATTAGTTGCGATGTCAGTGTAATGATAAAATTGGCTATACACTGTTTCGTCATTTCTCTTACTCTGGCTTTCCTATCTGAACCACTTTTTCCGCACACTGTCCTCTGCCACCTTTTGTGCCTTTTTGTATTACATTGGACAAAAGAGATGACATTACTAGAGCTAGGTAATACAAAAAGGAGGGGAATAATAATAGAGAGAATATTGAAATTCTGGTATAAATGTATTAAAGGGCAGAAAGGGGAATTATTGAATCTCTGCACGAAGCAACTGAAAAGCATTAAAAATACAAATAATTGGTGATCGGAATTGGAAAGAATGAGAGTAGAGGAGACAAATTATAGCGGTTTTTGGAAAGAAGTGAGAACTAGAGAGGCAGACATAGATAGGCAAGAGACGTGGGAAAGTATAGAAGAAAAGAAATCTTAGAAACTTTATAGGCAATTAAAGACAGAATGGGGTAGGGAAAATATATAGATCAATGTGGCAAAACTGGAAGAGAAGGCATAGCATGGATGTAGATGAGATTCCTTCAGAATTGTATACGTATGGAGGAGATATTGTGATGAAATATATCTACAATTTCACTGTTATTATATTGGAGAATGAAACAATGCCGAATGATCAGAAGAAAAGTCATCATTAGGTGGAGAGATAACCTGAGATGCTATAACTTGCGAGATCTCTGTGTTATGTAGAGCATACATATACAGTATATTTAGACATTCAAAGTGAAAGTGGGGATAGAAAAAAAAGCCCCTCCTCCCCCCCACACACACATATTTGGGAATATCAAACAGAATTCCAACTGGACGTTTATCATTTGACACCATTGTTCTGATTAAGCGGATTTCTGAGAATTCAAACTAGAATGATCCTGTTTTAAACATAATGAAGGAGAGAATGAGTGAAGAAATAATTCAATAGAAAGTATTTCCCGGGCTTGTAGGCCGTGGTACAGAAGATGTAAATTCTCCTGTCCTTTCGCTCATATCTCCGACGAGCATCTTCAGAGGATTCTAGCTAGGTACTTGCTGGAATGTTGTTCGGCACGAGGCCTCATCAAATATAGCCCGTCTGTCTCCACCTTTCTCGCCTCCCATGTTTACAACAGGATCATTCTATTTTGAAATAGATAACAGAATTAGATATTGATTTTTAGTGAACATTTACTGCACTTCAAAGTATCTTATACCTTCTTAAATAAGGCTAAGTTTTATGAAGATTATGCATTATTGAGAATTCCTCAGAAACTATTAATTAGGGCTAGGAAGTTGAGGACCTATAAATTGTCTAAAAACATCCGAAAAAGGATCTAAATATTGGAAAAAGTTATATAAAGGCGTTTTATTTGGTTTAGTTTTTGGCATGTTTGCGGCCAGGATTTTTTTATAAACTACGAAACTACAGTGAAATCCACCTATCCACTCCAACAATGACAATGACCTCCAGGTCACTGCCACGATGCTGGTAAATATATTTAGAGAGGGTTTACTAGGTTCTCTGCTGGTGCTAATGATTTGAATACAATAGAAAGGGCCCTCTCACCTGTTACCTGCTATAGCCAGTCTTAGGAGTGCATATTAGAAATTGGAATTAGAGCTAGACTCTGTTGAACGGGAAAAAGATAGTTAAAAATGTAAAGTTAAAAAAAAGCAGAAAAAACTGTTTAACGAAACATAAATGCTAAAAAAGACCTTTAATAAAAAAAAAATAGCCAAAAAAGGCAAAAAGGACAAATAAAAGTTCTAAAAAAAAGCACCTTTATATAAAAAAGTAGCTGAAAAGGGGGAAAAAAAAGACAGCAAAAGGGATTTTTCCTCAACTGGCCACATAGGAAAATATTTGATGTCTGAAATGTTTCGTTTGAAATTTTCTTTCTGAATTATTATTTTCACATTACATCAGTATCCATCGCCTGTAGTATAGTCGCACTGTTTGAACGGTTACCATGGATTTACCTTTGTTAATAGAAACCTCTCAGATAAGGCACTAATTATTCTTGTAAGAGTGAGAGGGGAACTGCTGCCCTGCTCGGCCTTGTGCTAAGTACCAATGAACGCATCACTTCAACCAGTGGAATTGTCAGGAATCCCAAATGACAGATAGATGTTCACTCCACGTGGAGTAATCAGTGCGTTATCTGATGCGTTAGTTAGTTAGAACGGGGTTAAACGCTATCACTACAAAAAGATAATGCTTTTATAGCTACACGTGTTTCATTAATTAGTATATTTTAAAATGAAACGTAGTAATTGTTACCATATTTAGGTGTTCAGGTGCATAATATTTGACCTTTGGATTACTGCAATATGGTAGGAGTAATAACATAGATTTGTACTGATGCGCGAATTATACTTTTGCAATTTTTCGCGTGAATCTTTCAACATAAGCTTATGGTCGATCAATAAGCACTATAATAATTAAATTAGAAACTAGCTGTCATTGATGGCAATAAATGCCTAAAAAATAATTTCTGCAAAAACTTCCATGATAAAAACACCAATAAACAGTTAAGTAAAGGCGCAGTGGCGCTTAGTAATTTTTCAAATCATTTATACAAAAATAAATCCATCAAACAATTAAAATTTCTTGCAAGACAAAAGCAATACGTGCTAAGCTCTAATACTTGAATATGTTTTAACTATAACAGTTGACGATCTATGTTTCATAAACATATTCTCAAGAATGAGTTGAACGAGAATGTTTGCTATAATAACTTGACCACATTTGTAAAACTGAGGCAGACTTAACAGAGAAGTTCGCAGTTAAAAGAGAATTAAAATAAAGGATTGTTGACTGGCTTCATTACTCTTTAATTTTTGTAATAAAAAACTTGTAAGAAGTATTGAAATCAGCAGAGAGCGAAGACGACCGTTAGACGACTTCGGGTTAACTGTGTTTTAGAGTGTCATAGTGTTGGCAAGAATACGAAATTGTTTCCTTCTCTGTTGCAATTGTACACGGAAATCCAATATTTTAGCAATCTAAGATCTGTTTAAGACAGTCTACCTGAGAGTAACGGACATGAATTGGACAAGTATTTATTCTTTGCATTCATCACATGAGATATCGAGCAGACATTGCAATACAGAGGTGTTTACTGCAGGAGATTCACTTTTGAGGCGTTTCGAAAATACGTTATAGTGTACTGTAATGTTAATTTTGTAAGAAAAAAATGAAAAAAAGGACGAATAAAAAATTAGTAAATCAAAACCGTATTTCACAATGTACATATGGTATTTCTCTTATGGAGAGAATGAATTGGAAATCTCTCATTTAACAGGGAAGTATTTTGATTTGAAAATACGCATCTACAGGATGTTTCAAAACAACACCGAGCAAACATATACAAGTGGTTGCTCAGCTTCTATGTAACACATATAGATAGTTTTACCGCCAATAGAGCAGCATAAAGGAATGCCTCAGAATGAGTGTGGATTAGGCAGTGATAGGAACAACGAGGCATGCCTCACGCTGTCGGAGTTCGCAGGTATAGGGCACACGCCGTGCCGCGTGCTGTAGCTGTTTGTAAACATACCAGCATACTCCGTAGTAGCTTGCTACTATTAAGAATTTCTTTGGCTTATGAAACCGCAATAAAGAAGCTATTGCTTAATTATTGCTTATGAGTGTTTAACGTGTTCCAAAATTTCGTTGTAGCAGTCCATGATAGCAAACTTAAACCTTTTTGGGGGAAGTTAATGTTAGTGACATTGAGGATGGAAGCATTAAATGATAAAAAGAACAGAGAACAATATCAAAGAATTGTAGATAAATTTAATCAAAATTAAATGGCTTATGCAATGAAACAAGCATTTTATTTCACTGTATGTAATAATACTAAATAAAGCATTTGTAACTTAAAAATAAGGTGTTGATTTTACAGTAACTTGTTGAAAGCACTGTATAGTTAAGATCAAAGCAAAATGAGCAACCTTGGATCTGTCCGAGTCATTATTCGACTTTTTCACAAGTATGTAGCTGTCCTTTGCCCCATTACCTGAAAGCTAGGCTAGCAATGTTTTTGTTTTCGTGGCTGGCGCGTCCCAATAACAACTTTTGAGGTTCGCACACGAGTGCTTCCTGCGCTGCCTAATCACAAAATCATGTAATATTTAATGCTGCATAAAATTACATCTAAGAGAATTTTAAAGCTGAGGCACCAAAATTCGGACTAGTTAAGTTATAAACTACGCAACGGCTATAATCGTTCGGTGTCGTTTTGAAACAACCTGTATATAAAAGCCGGATGCATGTGCGTTTTTTTCCATAGGTATACTGCATATGGACTGTGCAGTCACCGGTCTCGCATGGGAACGACTGCAAATAGGTGCATCCTGACCATGAACACCGCCTCACTGCGAGAGGAAACACAGGAGTCGCATTACACTACACCTTGACCTTGCGTCTGCATGCACTGGCAAGCTCGCAGAGTAATTACGTTAACGTTGTTTCGACGTGTTGAAGCAGAAACCACAAGTTTCCAATATTAACATATAAGAGAGGGATGGTAAAACTACATAAATTATTAATAAGCAATTGGGAATAAATGATATTATACTGGTCGCCAATCTAGAAAGTGATTGGCATTTCGTACTGCGAGAGAGGCGACGTTGCCGCTTATTGCTGCCACGTGGAGAGCGCGATAGAATTACGCGTGCGAAGGTGATTCACTTGCGACTGCAATGGGTATATTATTATTATTATTAATTATTATTGTTATTATTATTTATAATACTGTACACAAAGACAATAGTACAATCGTGGATCTACAGGCAAACGCTAGAACATGCAAGAACACATCAATGTAAAGATCATCGTAACAAGAGGCATACCTGTGACATTTTGATGCTTATTGAAGTGGGAAAATTCCGCTTACATTTTTTTTTCCGGGAGTTTCTAATTTATAGCCCAATGTCCAACTTTCTTCTTTAAAATGCTTTTCTTTCCCAATCTTAACCTTAATGCCCTTACTGATACCTACAGCACGGGAAGTCTTATCAAGCACCTAGACTCCCCTTTCAATTTCTCCTTATCAAAGTATTCTCTCACAGAGCATATTATTTCCCGTGTATGTCCTTTAATTGGAATACCTTTACCAAATATAGTTTTATTTTGTTCCCGAGCACCTTCAGGTTTTCGCTTGTCACTATATTTAGGTATAATTAAACATTCATGAAACACAATTGCAAATGATCACAACACTCGCACAGATACACGAACTCACACACACGTAATCCAAGGCAAATTGCCACAAATAAAATTCAAGGTAACTTGCCAGTACAGGATCTCTATCTGTTGTATAGGTGAGGGAATTCTGTTTACGCAGCGGTATCAGAATAGAAACAAAAACCAAGATATTGTGTTTACTGCAGAGTTTGCGTAACTCGCTTGCCCACAGGTCATGCTAAGCACGTGTTAGAATATCGGCAACCAAGGTTTAGCGTCTAACGTTGCCATGGAAATGTCTCGACTCTAATAGGTCCTTCTAATGGTTACTATGACAACCTTTATGACGTACTCATCCCCTCCCGTTTATTTACAGCGCTTTTCCATGTGGTTACTAGCTGTCAATCACATTCTAGTTTGGCGACCTGTATAGCATTAAGTCAAAAGGAATATTTTAATAGGAAAAGCGTGTAAACGAAATAAATACAGGGAACGAGTTGCCTTAAGTTATATCGGACAGACGGGACCGGATGCGTAAGCAATGGAACAATGCACTGCCAAAAGTTCCTCAGACAGACCGACGCCACTAAGGAATGCACTGCATGAGGGGAAAGTGCATTTACAGGAAGCAGTACCGTTATAACGCCAAGGGGTCATACAACCCTTGGGGGTGGATCCTAGACTGCTGCATACAGAGGCCAACATTAGTATTCGAATGTAAACATATTTATTACTTATATTATTTTAGAGCTACAGTAAGCATACTAAATAGAACTGCTACAAAATAAACTTGAGTCTTCCATTAAACATATAAACTCATAAATAGCAACTGAAACTAATTTGTATTACAAAGAGAAATAAAACGGTTACTTTACATCTGGACATAAGTATTCGAACAGAGAACAGCTAGTATTTAGTTATTATACCCTTTCTTTAAATTACTGCTGATAATCGTTTGGGCATTGTCTGTTTAGTGACTGCAGAGTCCATATTTCTCCACTCTGCTTGAAGAACTTCTTTCAGATGATCCTTACTTCTGATGTGACGCTTCCTCACACGCTCCTCGAGTTCCTTCCAGATGTTCTCTATAGGATTTAAATCTGGAGATTGTGACGGTGTGTTCAAAGTGTGAGGAGTGTTGTACACGATGCAAAGCCTTACAATTTCAGCAGTATGATTCGGATCATTGTCCTGCTGGAAGTAATAATCATGCCCTAATTCTAGCTTCTCTGCACACTTTTTAAGATTGTTTTCAAGAATCCTCTTGTATTCAAATTTGTCCATAATCCCATCTATAAACACCAGTTTTCCAAAGCTAGATGAAGCTATACAGTCCCATACCATCACACTACTGCCACCATGTTCCACTGTAGCTACCTTGTTCTTAGGTTCCCATTCTGTATATGGCAGTCTCCACACTTTAAGACGTCCATCACTCTTGTATAAGCAGAATTTGCTCTCGTCCGATCTGAGAAACTTATCCCAGAATTTTGTTGGTTTCACCACATACTATTTAGCAAATTCTATACGCTTTTTCTTATTCACCCTATTAACATATGGTTTCTTCCTAGGAACGCGGGCATTGTACCCAGTACTATTTGAAACCCGTTCAACTGTTCTGGTGTGAACCACAGTGCTAGAATATTGCTTAAGGCAAACTCTAATCTCAGATGCAGTGACCCTCGGATTCTGCTTCACCATTTTCATTATTTACCTCCTGTCTCTGGTGGTGAGTTTAGAAGGAGCGCCATTTCTAGGTTTATTTACAGCAGTATTTGTCTGTTTGAAGTGTTGAATTATGCAGAGCACTGTAGTTTTGCTTCTGTTAATGGTTTTAGCAGTTTCAGAGAGAGATTTGTTTTGTTTGTACATATTTATCACGATATTCCTCTCTGCCACCGATGTCTCCTTACCTTTACGTCCCATATTACCTGTGAATTCACAATCGGCTGAATAACTTTGGGCACACTGTCCCGAGGCATAGCATAAACACAACTGCTATGTGGTAGGTGCGTGTAGGGTACGTCCAACCATCTTTCTCCCTGTTCGACTGGGTACGTTCGAATACTTATGTCCTCCAATAAGAGACAATAGAATAAATACAGGACAGATAGTGTAATAAATACATGCAAAGTGATATTTTAAGTATTGTTTCCGAGACATAAAAGGTTAATGTTTGCATGTTTAAAAATTCAATGCTGCCAAATAAATATTGCAGTATTTATAGTACGTGCAATGTTACATGTTATATTATTCGAATACTTCTGTAGGTCTCTGTGGATATTCAGGAAGTCAAAACAAATATTTATGGTGGAATACCGGAAATGACTTTTGATTTGGGTAGTAAACAATACTTCTACTTCCTATTAGGAATTGACTCTATTGAAATCACTTTTCACTGCAAATTTGAGTTTGCTTTGTGTAATGGCTTCTTTCAGTCTGACCATACACACGTAATTTGTCTACGGTTTAAGATATTTTTCGGGGCTACCCATCTTCGCAACATAGGGATGAGCGTCGTCTCTCAGGGGTGTTACCGCATATCTGTCAAATAGCGGCGAGTTCCTTTGCGGCATTTGACAGTACCAGCTGCAGATCAAGGACAACCACGATGACCCTGGCAAACTCCATGCTGTTGAGATCATATTACACACCTCCTGCTCACCCTCTTCTTCAGAGAAGAGCCAAACACAACCATTATCTTGTCTTTGGTACAACACAACAATTTTGCACCCAATTCCCCTGCAATATTTTTAGGCTAAATAGCCATTTTATACAAAATAATAATGTAAGCGAAGCAACACAATGGGAAAATTTCTAAAGCCTTTAGTTATTTTCCAATTTTTGAAAGTTTTACCGCATCACCATTTTGCTTACCCTGAGATATACATCACGTTTCAAGTCTCTAGAGTTTTTTTTCAGTAAAATAATTATTCAGTATTGAACTACTAAGACATTGGTATTTCAAAATGTTCCATTCGAGAAAGTTTTGGGTTATTAAAGTTAATTTCTTTTCAGGAAGAGTGGGTCAAAAAGTTTTGGTCAAAACATTAGAAATTGTGCCGATTCAAGATATATATATTTTTTTAATTTTACTTCGATAAAATTGAGTTCTCAATAAGTTATGAAAAATAAAATTCCCAATGTTGCCAAACGATTTGCGTTACCTGCAAAATGTTAAGATAAGTTAGTTTAGTATACATTTTAATTGTGTTCAATGTTGAACGTACATGTTAAAGAAATAAGACAAAACTTAGGATGTTTCGTTCCCCTCCACCCCACGCAATGAAATGCATTTTTGTTGGGTACCGAGTTCAGCTTTAGTTTAATAAGATGATTTGGCTTGCAGTCCACGATTCGTGCATGTCGTTATGTATTAGTGGTGATTTCTCCTCATTGTGTAGCCGCTTCTTTTAGGACAAACATTAGTGCAGGGTCAGCTGATCGTTCCTCTCAGAATATCTAACAAATTGTAACATTATCTGTTATTGTAAATAATGACAAATGTATCTCTCAGTAGGTATATGGGATTTTAGTTGTTGCTTTTTTCTAAAACTCTAAAGTATTTGGGATCTGATAAAAGTGATACTGGCATGATAAGATTATTTTAAATTCCGAGATGGCAAAGCCACATCTTCCTGACATATTTGAAATTTTTTTGCACGTATTTTAATGCTACCAGTTTATCTTAACTCATTTTAGAGAGTACATATCTATATAATGTCTCAAAGTGGATAGGCACTTCAGGACAGAAATATACACGTTGTTTATTTTTATCTGTGATTTTACCGGGCAAAATTTGACTTCATCATTAACATCGCTGATGGAGCGAGTATATACGATCCCCCTAGCGGGTTCCGATCGTATTTGATGTGCTGACAGCAGCTTTGAGGCCTCCCTCTACCAACAGGTAAATATACTGTTTGAGAGGTGGTTCGTGCCCGCGTAATATAAAGCTGCGTAATTTCGCCTGGTGCCAAGATACGATAACTGTTTTTAAAAAAAACTATATACTTCAGTGAACTGCAGAGCTAGTTATGCAGCCATAAAAGTATACCATGAAGAATATACGAAATGATAAGTCAATGAACACTTATTTCACAATGAACATATGTACTTCTGCTACTGAAGACATATATGCATATTGTAAACCTGACACATAAAATAGAAATATTTCAATTTGATCTCAATTCTTTTCTATCACCCACGTTTCCTCAGAATGTAACTTCATTACAAACCAGAAAATTGGCAGAACATGTTCTAGGAATGAAAAATAAATTAAGTGCTACAATATGTACACAGCTTTTATCCAAGTCTAAACAAGAAAATATATCTACTATGTACATAGTCTTATGTATCCAGTTTCTTATATTTCCTTTCTCTCTTCCCCTTAAACACTGTTTGTATTAAGAGAAGGTATGCTTGAGGCCTTTCTGTCATAACATTATTTATTGTTTCTAGATTGGGACCATTCACTTTATAGCGTCCACTGTCTCTTTTTGCGAGTAACTAATCCTGTATCTTGGAAATGCTTGATGCACCTATTTGGTTTTAAAAGACATAAGGATACCAACATTAATAGATATTTTAATTAAGCGTAAGAATGATAGCAAATTTGTATCGTATACTGTTAAAACGCAAGACGTTTATGTTGCAAACAAAAGTATGTCAATCTGACGTTACCTGGACACTTTTGACAACATTACGCTCCGAGGGACTTGTCTGAATGCCGAATAGCGTTGCATAAACTCCTCTATGCGCGGTTTAAATTGTATTTATATGTCGTACTAATTGTAATGTCGTTACGAAAGTAGCAGTCAGTCATGATGATGCGGTGGTCTGTGTTCATATCCGGTGGAAGCTGGTTGTATTAGTTACCAGCGCAATCACACTCAGAGCGCTGAAATTTGCTTACTGTTCCCCAAAAACCACCCCTTCTTCTCCATAGAGGGCACTATGATTTCAAGATAGACTCACCAGTAAACTATGACGTCATTCTTGCTCAATCGGAGGGCGGGAAATAACAAATAAGAATGAACATCTTGTATACTTAAGATTTTATGTACAGCAATACATATATTTCACAGGTTACGAGTATTTACAGGGAATTATACATGTATGTTTTATTTACCATGTATATCCCTTAAACAAGTTGTATTTCATTAAAAAGACTACAATCATTTTCAAAAAGATGAAAACTAACGAAGGGATTTCCTCACAAAGAGTAGTTTGATGAGGTGGATGGTGACTTTCTTGTGTGCCTTCATGTTGCATTATCGGAAGACGTTAAATCTGAATATCAAGTTAGATATTTGCGCATTTGTTTGGTTTATGCTCTCCACAGAAACGTGCGCACGAGTCTTTTGGATTCAGTGGGCCCCAGAATTTGTATTACCCATGAAATCTCGACATCGAATTACTTTTAGGTTGAGATATAACACTTTCTCTTTCTAAACAGTGGAAGATAAAGTAAAATAAGTGACGTAGGCCAGGTACTTCCGGTACTCTTTTTCCCTTCTTTGGGAAATAAATTCATGCCACCAGTTACCTATGTATCTAGCAGCTGTGGTTATTTACCTAATTGATTAAAGAGGAAGGATTATATCTGGTAGGTAGTGTTATAGCGTTATTCTTCTCTTGACATTTTGAATTTTCGTCTTTGAGCTCCATGGATCTCTTTTTGCTATTTCTGAATTAAGGGCCCTTGTGTCTTTGTTTATGTGTGTTTGTGTGTGTGTGTGTGTGTGTGTGTGTGTGTGTGTGTCTGTGTGTGTGTGTGTGTGTGTGTGTGTGTGTGTGTGTGTGTGTGTGTGTGTGTGTGTGTGTGTGTGTGTGTGAGTACGTGCCTAAGAACAGAGAGAAACTCAGAGAGAGATAGAATGAAAGAGATTAGTAGCAGTCATTGTTCTGCAACAGTCAACTGTACTGCTATTTCAGAAAAAAAAAAGCATTGGATACCCAAAGATTAAAATTAGTTGTCTTATAAATGATAAACAAACTCCTTAATCTTTTACCTATGAAAACCGCGCTTAAAGCATCCCCAGGAGACTGGCTTTGTACGGAAAAACTGTTCTTCCCCCTAACAACAATGTCATAAACATCTTAAGAGTACACTTAAAGTCTGTCTAGTGAACGCGAGTGCAGTTGGCCCCTCAAAGGAAACTACTCTCCCGCCCACTAATGACCATCATAAATCTATCGCCACACTTCAGAAATGGAACACTGTTGTTGAAAACCAATAGCAACCATGATTTTCTCTAAGTGACAGTCTACTCCACGTGGAGTCTCAGTTGCCAAAGTTCCAACTTCCAGTTGATCTGTTTCATTACGTGCAGCAATTCGTTGTGTGTCACGATGTGGAGACCGTGGGAGGGAAATGCAGTGGTAAATGCAAATGAAGTAGTAGATTACTTTCAGTCAAGTGAATATAATCAAAGTGATGACAATAGTGTGAATAACTGGACCGAGCTATATTACTGGAAAAGCCAAAAAAAAAAAAAAAAAAAGTTATAACGGGAACTGTTTCTACGCAAATTCAAGCGCTTGTTTTGAACACACCAATATGTGCTGACAAATAATCTTGGCAAGGGGTCATGCAATGAACCTGATGATAAATTCTGGGTATTCACAGAAATACAGTAAGAAATATTGTGACGAAAGGAATACCAAAGACGCCGATCAAGTGTGAAAACAAAAGGAAACGTTTCTCTAAAGTAGATAATTTCACATGCGATTTAATTTGTCGAGAAATTTATAGATTCTATGCAAAAGGGGGAGCACCCACCTAGACGAATTAGTTGCACATTTGCAAGAAATTTGTGATTTTCCTTATGGGCACTGCACTTTGCGCGGCCTCCTAAAGGAGCTGGGTTTCAAATACCGCACTTCGAATAAGTTAAGGGTTATTATGGAATCCAGTAGAATTATAGCTAGATATATGTGTGTGTGTGTGTGTGTGTGTGTATGTGTGTGTGTGTGTGTGTGTGTGTGTGTGTCAAAACTAAGGAAGTTTCGCAGTAATGGACATAAGACAATTTATTTAGACGAAACCTCGTACGACACCCATGACGTATCGAGAAAGGTAGCAACCTTGCAGAAAGGACTGGAAGAAGGAGGGTCGGTGTTGTAAAACGATTATAGGGGTTCGTCAAAGGCAGCGGCCGACGTGCACAAGAGTTAACTAAACAGACTCTACCGGGTTGGAGGGGTGAAGAATGTTAGGCACGTGTTTACGGCTGAGAATACGCAGGGTTGCCGTTGTTTAAGATAACGTTTAGAAGGGGGGAAGGCTGAATTCACTGTATCTCTCGGTCTCTCGGAATGTCAGTCAGGGTGAGTTACCTGGATAAGAATTTTTTTTTTTTCCCTTATCCTAAAAGACGAATGCCGGATAACTCTAAGCTCTATGCACCCTGGACTCATTTGAGCATTATTTCACCCATTCCATTGTCCGATATGAAAAAAAAAAAACCTTAGGACTCAGCTCGAGACTGAGGAGACACATTTGGCTTCAAATTCTGCGAAGCAACGTGAGGCAGTGGTATTGCTTCAAGTGTCTCACCCTACGATGTGCGCCAGTTTTGAAATACTTGCCCTAATTTTGAAGCAATGCACCACTTTATCTGGTATGTTAGGTTCTCGAAGTTAATCTACTATCCCGGTGGAGCTGTGAAACCTTTCTCTCGTGGTATGCGTGGATGTTTTGTAAACAAAACAAAACTATTAAAAAGGGAAACGAAGCTTAATTGCTGTACTTCGGAGAGACATGATCATCCCAGTCACGAAAGTTTAGCAAATGATATTGTTAGTCGAAGAGTACGTATTCTGATTCTGTACTGAACACTCTTAACTTTGCTTTACCACACTAACTACTCCCACCAACTTTCATATATTACGTGGATTATCATAAAAATACATGTGCCGTATAATAAAGGTGTCCAATTTTAGGAATGTTATACTTTTTAAGCCTCAGTCAGCGTACCTTTGCATATATGCAAAGTTGTTTACAGCCCAAGTGCTAACTAGGCAAAGCCTGTTTAGTTAACGCGTGTGCACGTCGGCTGCTGCCTTTGACGAACCCTTATAATCGTTTTACAAGACAGACCCTCCTTCTCGCAGTCCGTTTTGCAATGTTGCCACTTTTCTCGATACGTCACGGGTATCGTACGAGGTTTCGTCAAAATAAATTATTTTATGTCCATTACTGCGAAACTTTTAGTTTTGACAAATTATATATATCGTCAAGCTACAATTCTACTGGATTCTTATTCGAAGTGCGGTATTTGAAACCCAGCTGCTTTAAGAGGCCGCGCAAAGTGCAATGCCCGTAAGGAAGATCACAAATTTCTTGCAAATGTGCAACTAATTCGTCTAAGGTGGGCGCTTACCCTTCTGCACAGAATCTATAAGTTTCTCGACGAATTAAAACGCATGTGAAATTATGTACTTTAGAGAAACGTTTTCTTTTGTTTTCACACTTGATCGACGTCTTTGGTATTCCTTTCGTCACAATATTTCTTACTGTATTTCTGTGAATACCCAGAATTTATCATCAGGTTCATTGCACTACCCCTTTCCAAGATTATTTTTCAGCACATATCTATATGTGTTCAAAACAAGCGCTTGAATTTTCTTAGGAACAGTACCCACTATAATTTTGTTTTTGTGGCTTTTCCGGTAATATAACTCGGCCCAGTTATTCACACTATTATCATCACTGATTATTTTCACGTTACTGAAAGTTATCTACTACTTCATTTGCATTTACCACTGCATTTCCCTCCCACGGTCTCCACATTGTGACACACAACGAATTTCTGCACGTTAAAATCAACTGGAAGTTGGAACTTTGGCAACTGAGACTCCACGTGGAGTAGACAGGCGGCTGTCACTTCGAGAAAATCAGGGTTGCTATTGGTCCTCAACGACGGTGTTCCATTTCTGAAGTCTGTCCCTTTAATTCGTTTGACAACCTAGTTCGAGAACCATCGGTCACTTTAACCCTTCTTGGCTATACATTGATTAAACATACAGTTATCATCATCGTCGTCATCATGATGTTCAACTAGATATTTCCATGTTACTATAATTTCTTAATTTAATTAATTATTCCTTCCAGTCATTAGGTCAATAGGTTACCAAGCTCTACAGGCTACCAGATCCTTATGGCGATAGACGTTCAAAGTTCAAACACATAACGAGTGCCCATCCCACGGGTCATTTACCCCTGCGCTTTCTCTTGTATTGGACTCACTCGGAGGCGGGCCCAGAAGGAGCAGTCCCTGAACGACACCACCAGGGAAGAAAACTCTCAAAGCGTATATCCACCGCGCAACGCACAACCCGCCGACCATGTTCGTTAGTGTGTATATCTCTAGCGTCCACCGCGTAGAGGGCCGTGGGTTTGAGTCCCCCCTTGGGCCTGGATATTGGTGTTTATAGTATATATGTGTGAAAAAATTTAAAGCAAACTGTAAAACAAACGGAAATAATAAAAAATAGTAAAGTAAGGGAAGGAAAAATACATATCTATACATATAGACATACATTGTTTAGAAGAAAATAAAAAGCACCGTTTGTTCTTACAACCCTGAAACTTTAACAATGAAGGAAATGACTGGCTGAAGTGTTGTGACAGAAGAGGAACTACCCCAACATTTTCTCATTGACCGGCTAAACTTCAAAAAGCCATGGCGGTTGTCGAGGATCGAACCCGGGAGCTTCTAAATGCGAGCTGTACACGTTACCGCGTTGTCACTTATCACAGTAAAGTGAAGTGTAGTAGGAGATTACCGCAGTTAATGCAGCAACGAAAACGGAGTGAAGCGTTCTGCTATTGAATTTACTATGGGAGGACTCGTGTTGCACTTTTAAATATTAAGGAATGTTCAAAGAAAGAGAAACATGTACAATCCACTGAACACTTCTTCCCTTCGTAAGCTTTGTGAGTAGCATATTGCTGCTATTGTCCTCCACCAAAGGGTACAAAGTTTGTGCCTTTCACCGCCCTAGTGCATAACATTCTCAAATCTGCTCTTCTTAGTGTGCTGTCAGAGTTTGAAAAATGATGTGCCTATAAAGACTGGAGCCTGTATGTGAGACAGATAGATAGTTGTTGCAGGGGACGAATGGCAGGGGTCGTCCTATTCCAGATGTCTCTCTCGGCGTGACGAATAATAACGCTTGCTATTATCATGTCGAACACTAGGGAGAACAGATAATCTCTAACATTCGTTTTGATGACCTGCACAGTGGGAGCTTCGGGGATGTTCACCGAAATAGACATTTACACATTTTATTTTAGACCTCCTACTCATACTTTTATTTAAATATTTCACATATTAAACATCATCTTACTGTTGAAACAATATCATTCCAGGCTGACCCCGTGGCTCGGTTGGTAGAGCACCTGCCTGTCGTGCTAGGGGTTCTGGGTTTGATTCCCGGAGCTGGGGTGGGGATTTTTCTCCGACCAAGTTAATTCCTCCTCTTCCTCAGAGTCTGGAAGTATGAATGAGGGTGAATGTGTGCGTGATCTAACGATTAAAACCCATCGAATACAGTATGTTCCAAAGGAGGACGGCCGCCGATGTGATCACGGGAACAAATAACAAAAAAGATAATAAAACGTCATTCGTATTTAAGCTGTGTCATTCCTTGCTACATTTGATACGAATAAATGATTTATTAATTTCTTTAAACTTTACATGAAATTTGCACAGTTTACACTTATTATTGGAGTTGCTTTTTTCTGCTATCTCCCTTTTATTTAACATTATGTTGTATATATAGGGAAAGTCTGCTGTATCTAGTATTTGTTTTTGTACTTCTTTAGGCATTTTCCTTATTTTATTCACTTTTCTTTAAATTCTTTTAACTTTAAACCTTATTTTTCCTACATATTTTCCTGCTTCCTCCATATGTTCATCTGATCGTGGGTTAAAAATCTTCCTAACTTTTAGCTCTATTGAAAATCCTTCCATTTCAATTCTCTCTCCCCCTTTTAACTTATCATTGTATTCCAGAATATAATGCCAATTATAACACAATTTACTACATTTAGTGGATCTCTGCCCCCCCTTTTCTCCCTTTTAGGCCACTTAAATGTATTACAATAGAAGCTTATTTTTTTCTGCTCCACGAAGTCTTGAGATTTTCTGCTACTGCTGATTGCCTAGCTAATATTGTGAGCGGTGAGATTCTTTTCTCAAGGTATATGTGAGTGTAACTTTGCTTTCAATAAGTATGCCACGGATACATGATATAAAGTATTTAAAGAAAACTTCAAACATTTTTATTGAGGACTTGCCAATATTATTACCTTGAACATAATTGTAATAGCTGAAGATTTTAGCTGAATATAATTTTCAGTGATATTATCAATTACTCCGGTTGGTTCCCACTTGTATTAAATTTTTATTCTGTTTCTGACACAGAATCGACGCAACTTTGCTTGTTGCTACACACATATGTGTGTCTGATCAGTGACCACCGCAGATGAAGTTCTGTAATAATACTTCCAGGAGACTATATTACAGAGGAAGCCAGCTTCGAGAGTTGTGACGTATTTCAGCCGGGAGCGAGGCCTGCAGTGCGTGTGACGTCAGTCAAGAGCCGTGTAGTACCAAGTTGACTATATAATGGCGCTGTGCGTACAGAATCTGAGGGTTCAGTCAAGTGTAGCGCACTCGATGACAACAATGTAGCTTTTTAATGTGAATTTATATTGAGGAATTAATCCTTAAAGAACTAATCCTTTTAAACACATTCCTCCAGTGTATGGGTGATTTTTAATTAATTAGAGCCTACTGAAAAATTTCAATGCCATGGTCGGGATTTGAACCACGGATCTCCTGGTTTCCGTCCAGTCGCTCTTAACCCTTGAGCTACCATGGCCAACGTGCCGTTCTGACATTAAATTCTCCAATTTACTCATTATATTTTCCCGGTATGGGCTCGGGTTTGATCTCAGGCGACCGCAAAGTTGGATTTGTGGTGAACAACATGGCACTAGGGTGGGTTTTCTCCGGGTCCTCTGGTTTCCCTCGCCATCATTCGCGAATTGCTTCATCATCGATCTTTCCTATCATTCATTTCACACTCATACTATCATCCACTTCTCTCTCTCTCTCTCTCTCTCTCTCTCTCTCTCTCTCTCTCTCTCTCTCTCTCTCTCTCTCTCACTTATCCCAGGCGTTGAAATTTCCCTTAAACTTTGTTCCTCTATCCGACTCAGTACTTCGGATTCTCTCGTCCTGACTATCCGGACTAGTAAAACTCGAATCCCCTAACACCGTGATCGGTGATGTAAGGGAGGAAAAAACATGAAAAACATAATCTTTTTTATTTACAAAAGACTTCAGCTCATGTGTGTGTGTGTGTGTGTGTGTGTGTGTGTGTGTGTGTGTGTGTGTGTGTGTGTGTGTGTGTGTGTGTGTGTGTGTGTGTGTGTGTGTAGTTTACGTCCTCCAACGTTAAGTCATATCGGACGGTGAATGAATTGGGTGAAATAATGCAGTTACCCGACATTCGTCTTGAAGGATAACGGTAAACCCCGTAAAAACCTTATCCAGTTAACTCACCCTGACCAAGATTCGAACTCGGGACCTCTTGAACGTGAGGTAGACACGCTACCATCTACGCCACCGAGGCGGGCATTTCAATTCTTTATAAGCCATTTAAGTGATACAAATGAAACTTGACACTATTACTAAAACAATAATTTGTAGGCTCTGTAGTTTACTTGAGATTAAATTAACTTCTGTAACACTGCTTAAGCTGTTTACAAGCTAACGGAGAGGAGAGAGGCACCAGTCTCTTGCGCCATTGCTTTTGTGAATGGCCGGCAGTGCTTGTGGTGGGAGAAGTTGCATGGAAACCGTGCGCGAATCAAAGTGCAATGAAACAATAATCGTATCCGAAAATTAGTGGCGTATTGGCGTATACAAAGTTAAGTCCGTAGGCTAAAACATATGCAAAAGAAAAAAATTTCGTTCATTCGTTCATTTCGTTAAGAGAAATGGATGCCTAAATTTTAAAGCGATATAAAAAATATAGAAGGAACATATGTCATTCTAAGGTATTGATTGTCTTTTTTACTTAAAAGGAATTTATAAAATGGCTGGAAATGGAACATTTGCAGCTTTCAAGTCACACGCACGTACATAAGCCTACATAAACACATATGGGTGGACTCACATTCATATATGACCGAAACCGAATTCAATAAATTTTGAAGATGTGGAAAAGGCTCAGCTTTCTGCATAAGAAGTGGGGAGAGAAATGTGTTTTGCAGAATTTTGTCATTGTATGTAAATTTATAAGTTTTTTTTTATAACAGCGAGATCAGGGAAATACGTAGTATGTGGTAGAGCTCTTTATCACTTTAAAGTTCTTCTTACATAAGGAGTGATGTACTGGAGCGTTGTCGTGTAGCAACAGCCAATAAACTCTTCCTATGCCAACGCTTAGTAGCTAACGACGAATAGTATAGTATAAACCGCGCTACTCCTTTTAGCGAGTGCTGTTTATAATTATTTTGTCTAGCAGGGATGCTTAAATTTGCTAAGGTAGTTCTGAGACATTTTTACTGGACGGAGAATAAACTGAGATGGAACCATACTGCGGTATCTCTCCGTTGTAGCAAAACATAGCCACACTATGCGCCCAGTTCACGAACTTAATGAGCTGTGGGAAATTTTGGTAGATATGAATGATTTGCTAACCCTTGTTTCTGACTGAAATGATTAAACACATTTATGTATCAACAGGAACTTTTATTTTCAACATGAGGTGGTCCGGTCCGTAGCGAACCACGTCGAGCTCTCCCTTGTGCTCAATGCCTCACAGTTAAGGATCGGTGGCGTGCGGAGGTTAAGGAAAGGGAGATTGTAACCGGTCCGAGGTGAATTGTAGCTCCTGCGTGAGTACTCTCATCTGTACTTCAGGAGTGGGTGCGTCCTGCCTGCTTGTGGGTTGAATGATGACACCTCGAATCTGGTAGACAGAAGTTTATTGTTGTCCTTAGGCTGCTTTGCTCGCCACCATAATGTCGTCGCTGTGGTTGCTGTGTTTAGCGTCACTGTCAATATTGTGATGTGAAGCACGGCGGCAGTAGCACTGCGTAGTCGAACTGGATATATTTATCATCTTCCCTATATATTACTCTTTGCGCTAACTCTCACTGGAGAGATTGTTGGATATTGCACTTTGTCTCGGTGCATGGCGTGGAAGTGTACTTGTTAGGCGGCGCCGAATACGCGTCCGTCTCACGTAGAACTCAGGACCGAAGTGCTCTTACTAGAAAAGCCTACTTTCCGCCATCACTGTGAATTACCCCCGCTCTAGGTATTTCTCGGAGTTTGCAAAATCACATAAAAAATATCAATTTTTCATTGGCTGGTAACTATCCCCACTTGAGTTAATGTTCAAAATTTCCAGTTTCGGACCTAACATCAGAAATGCTTTCTCTAACGGTCCGCATGCAAAACTTTAGGCGGAAGCATGCGTTCTGAGCGACGGTCAAAATCTTGAAGCCTGTTGTCAGAAGCACGCTTGGGATTTTTTCAATGCGTTGGTTCCCGACTGGGAGGCGCCAAATTTGTCTTGAGGGCAAAACAGACAATAGATCAGGGTTATTTGTTTACGTAGATTGCAAAGGGAGTTTACTGACCCTCGTAGACTGGCCTTGTCACTGCGGCGGTCTCCGGAGAATATGCTAGCATTATGGCATATATCTTTTCTGGTATACGTCATTTATTTATATTTATTCCTTTGTTTGTGTTAATGTCTTTCTGATATCAGGTTATACGTCGTCTCAGTGTTCCCAGGTGACAGGGGCTGCGTCAAACATCAAAATACTGACGCGTTTTACACCGAAGCGTGTAGCAGCAGCTATAAAACAGTATCCTCAAATTAAAAATAAAATAAACTAAGGAATTTAAGATAGATGTGATTAATATGCTGGAAACAAATTCTGGAATCATATCTATAGTATGCCAACTAGTGATATGGACAGGCTGAAGGGTGGCTCAATTTAAACTGAAATTTTATAGGAGTAGTAAGCGTTAAATAAAATAAAATAATACTCCTCTCCTGAATTAAGTAACATGGTGCTCAAATTGTTAAATTTTACCCATTAAGCATAAGAATTAGAATTACTAGGTTTGCGAAGCATTAGTTCACTATAAATAATGAAACAAACTTTACTTTTTGTTTTATCCACAATTGATGGTATGGTGTATACATGTAACAGGAAAGCATAATACAAAACCAAACATATGCCTCGAGGTTTGGTTCAAATGATTTTCCATTTTGGTGAAGTGGTTTGTATGTTGACAGAACACTTATTATTCAAAAGACAGCAATAACAATTATTGCCAGCTTATCTTAAAAGTGTTCATTGCGACCTTTGTTTAGAAATTAAAAAATACTCACTGTCGTTAATTAATATATTTATAACCAGAAGATCCGTGGTTCAAATCCCGGCTATGGCATTGAATTTTTCAGTCTGACTCTACCTTTCCATACTTTAGCCTACACACGGCCAGTGTGAAACAACAATTTACCATATTTATAACGGTTTGATTTTTGTGAAAAACAACTAAAATTTTCTATGCTCAATTAGGACTTCTCAACTAATCTATTCGGAGTAATTATCCCATTGTTACACTCCATGGGGAGAAGATACCTTAAGAATGGTGAATATATATAGCTTATTTTCATAGTTTGAAGTGTATTTTATATGAATATAATTTTTTTTTGCACCAGAAACTTATTTAAAGTGGCTAAAAGTGTTTTTAAATCACATGCTGCAGAGTAGGCCACGCCCCCTTTTCACTCTCTGGCTCCTTTTAGAACTTTCTCGGATATTTTACGTTTAGGTATATTTTCTTCTGTATTTTACACTTTCAGCTATTGGAAAACCTACTTGTCTTGCTCTTGCACTTGTTTTTCTTGGCATCCTATTGTTTTAAACGTGTGTTTGGCTATTGAATGAGGAAAAATCGCTAGATCCTCTGCTATAGTGTTCAGAAAAAGGTCTGGAGGGCCTGCTAGGAAGCAAAAGGCAAATATAAATAAGGAAAACTGTGAAAATAACTAAGGACTTGAAAACTGAACAACATCTAGGGGTGATTAAAGTGTTGTTAAGGGATTCAACTCTACATGATTGTGTTGTTTCAAACAAAAGTACTTCTAGCTCTAAATTTTTGTAAAGAAATGGACGAATATCGTGTTAGCAAGGCTGATATGGAGGCAGAAGATATCTATAAAAGTGCTAGACAGAAGAGAAGGAACTACAAGAGGAGTAGAGATGATCATGATAACACTGAGTATGGGGCAGGAATGTTTTAGCAGACTTTGAGTACTGTAAAACTTTAAATTCATTTCCCTTAACTTTGGTTTTTGTAAGCCTTGTGTACCTTTTCTTAAAAACTACTTATCCTAGAGCAATGAAATCTTCACAGACTGTTTCCCTGACACATATTTATAAACTGACATTTTTTCAACACTTGGATGTTATTATCAAGAAAACTGATATTTTTTTTTTCTTTTCAGGTGTACCAAAAAGTATTATTATTAAAAGGTTATTAAAGTTACAGTTTTAACGCTATATGCTCACAAAATGTCATTTTACTGTCCAATAGTGTAAGTATATGTGATAGAAATCATTGCTGTATTATTTATAGTTCTTCAGAAAAGGTGCATTGAAAATGTCAAATTTAACATGACGGAGATAGAAGGTACCTCATCTCCTTGTTTAGAAATTAAAAGATACTCACTGTTGTTAATGAATATATTTATAACTGTTTAATTTTTGTGAAAAACAACTTAAAATTTTCTATGCTGAATTAGGACTTCTCAACTAATCTACTCGGAGTAATTCTCCCATTGTTACTCTCCATGTAAGATGATTAAATCCTAATCCGTGGTTTCATACACATGCTGTAGATAGGTTAAAGGATTGCCGAAGTATGCCAATCTATTGGAAAACTACACTTTTAAAGTTGTTTTTTAAAAAGTTAATTCATTGACGGCAATTTTTGTAATATTAAATAATTATTAAACTTAAATGGATACTCATTTTATTTTAATATTACATACCTTTTTTACTATTGTCTATAGTGGCTTACGTGATCTCATTAGAAATAACCAAACATTTAAAAAAGTTACCCTTATATTTTGCGCTCACACGACGTTCTGTACTCGCTCTTCTACGAACTATTCTCAAAAAACGCTTATTCTATATCATGTTGCAACCATTTTTAGCTATTGCTTTGTTGCATATTTCCTTGTATGTAGGTACTATATCGGGATTAGGGCTTTACATTAGGCTTTATGCGGCAGTCACCCCTTTTATGAATAAGTCGTTTAAGAATTCGCTTTGAAATTCCGAACACATTTAATTTGAGAAAAGTAGATTTTAAAATGCAAGTGAATAACAGGAAATACTTTCGAAGCGGTCAAATCCACCAAAAATAGATAAATTAAATAAAAATAGCAATAAAATAAAGAAGATATGTTTGGCTAAATTTCATACTTTAAGGAAGTTGAACTTTTTGTGTAGTAATCTCCTACGCAAAAGTCATCAGAATGAAGATGACTTCACAGGCTGTTCTCAGACAACTAAGGACACATTTTTTGCTCTGAAAATATTTTAAACATAGAATTTTTGGATCAAAATAATTAGCATAATTTTGAAAAATGAAAAATTTCAAAATTTCACAATGTAATGGGGAGTTTGGATTGTGAGATTTAGTTGAATATCATTATAACGCATTTCTGGAAGATGTTAGATGTTAAGTTGAAATACCAAATTCAGTTTCTAGCCAACTATTTGTTGTTGAATTATGATGTATTAAAGTATCTTTCGGGGAGGGGCTCCAGGGTATTTCGAAACCTATTGTTTCTAAAATCTCGCATCGTGTTTTCGGTGGAATACAATACTACACGCAGTAGAAAGTGTTTTTATATGCAACATGTAGACCCTGGAATCCAGTCACATTGCAAAGCTGAGATTTGGGGGAGGGTAACCGAGGTCGAAGATCACTTTATCACTAGCATTGATATTGCCCCCCTGATGGGCAGATGGCCTAACCAAACTATTTCTCTCTCTTTCACATACACAGAAAGGAAAGGAGAACTCTATTAGAGTTCCGATGCTTGAATGAAAGAAAGACACAAGCTACAGGCTGAAATGTGTACACGTGTCCACTATCCATTTAGCCTTGTATAACTACAGTACAATAATTAAGGCTCAAAACACATTTGGCTCAAAATCACCTGAGAGCCTTAGCAGATGTCTACACTGCTATGAGGTTCGCATAGGTAGGTCCCGGGTTTGTTTACCATCGACCATCCATTCTCACTTTAGGTTTCTCGTGATTTTCCTCCGTGGGTAGGCATGTTTTCATCTACCACGATTTCCTGTCCAACATTTCCCCTTCCTTCCGTTTCCTTCTCATCTTTCGGATATACTTGTAGGTTTCGTGGTGTATGGCGGTGCTAGACCCGGTTGCTGGCTCAAAGATTATAAGCACCCCCGGTGGACACTGGAAAGCTGCTTCGTCGTCGGGTCGTTCATCGCTCACTTTAAGTAGCTTTAACGCTGGGGCGGGTCTTCGAGCCCAGAAATTTTAAGGACTTCCAAGCGTCTTTGTGGCATGTCTGCCTGTAGTTCCCTCACTTCACGTCTTGCTCCTGGGCGGAGCTAGTCATAATATATTAATGTAGGCCCCAGCATACAAGTTTACCCTTCTTTTGTATATCGTCTGCCTATACTTAAACCGATGTCCACTCTTAGTGCATCATAAATACTGCTTTAGATGAAAGAATATTCGTGGTTTTGATGGTTTTTATTGATCATTAGTTTAGCATGTCTGTTAGAAAACGTACATGTTTGAATAATACATTTTATTGTCGTTTAAGTTAAATTACATGCTCTATTACATATTGTAGTACGGAGATAAGGTGTTCTATTCCACTGAAAAATTGCTTAGTAAGATCTGAATGGAAAATAAGGATGCTGATTTTCCCATATATGTAAATGTAAGGTATATGCATTTATGTCTCAGTGTTACTAGCATAATAGGCACACAACATTCATGCAAGTCCGCGCCAACGCACACACACGGATGAGCCTATTTTTTACCCCCTAAAAATGCTTCCTTTATTACTTAAGGGTCTATGAAATCCTAATATGGAAGATCTAGATGGAAAGCATTTACTTCTGTGCCTGTAAGTACACTTAGAGTAACTAAAATAAAAATATACATTGTATTATAATCTATCAATTGACTATAGCCAGGTCAGTTTCAATAACGACATAACTTCTTACAAATGCCTTAAACAAACATCTTTTCTTTGTAGAATAAGAAATAAATTATTTTTTAAACTGCTTTTTGCGGGTTTTCTGATGGATTGGAAAAAAAGGAAGAAAAGAATAGCATACCAATAAACAAACGCGTACTTTTGGACTGATGGTAATTTTTTCGAAAGAGTGATTTTTGTTGCATAATCAGTGCTACCTTATCATAGATGTATTGTTTAAAAAATCCGAGTTGTGGCTTTAAAAGCTGATGTATTATGCTCACATTGATTTTTCTACCCTCTATCCCTCTTTCTTCTGTCTACTTCATTTTCATTGAGATAATGCTTTGCAGTCAAAAATTTCGCTGTACATACAAAGGGAACAGCGTTAAACACATGTTTAGGTACATAGTGCCACATGGTGACCTTAACATTCCGTACTCTTTTAGGCAATGACAAAACTTGAAAAGAATAATGAAGTATTGTACCATGATAGCCATTAACAATCAATACTTTGGAAATGGTCTATGACTGTAAAAGAAGTCACTTGAGTAAACTATTTTTGTTTTCAAAGAGATCTTTATTTATTTGTTTACTTATGTATTTTGTATAATACCCCTATTGCTTAGCGTTAATTTAGCAGTTATGCTCAATTATACAAAACTATTTCCGACTGAAGAGAACTCGCAAACTATTTCCAGAAGTACGTAACGTATGAAGCTATTAACAGTGAAGTAAATAAATATATACAGATATAATATTTTGTAACATAAAACTTCCTTATCTTATAAGAAATGATGAAAGTTTTCTTATTAATTGATTATGATCAATTAATAGGATCATTTTTGTTCATTCAACCATGAAATAAATCCAGAAGTTAAATTATTAAAACAGTTAAATGCTCGCATAGATTTGATGGTTTGGGAAAGGATATTTATTTGAAATAATAAACATTGCGTAATGAATTTTGGAATACCGGCAGTCGATTCTGTTTTTAAATTTGTTTCATTTTCAGATTTTGGTAGCACTGGCGAAAACATGGTAATCTTTGGTGAACGTGACCTTGCCAACAAGGTTGTTAGCTGATCATGTGAGAGATTTTTTTTCACAAAATCGGGATCCTAATCAATTAATAAGAAAATTTTCATCAGTTCTTATAAGATAAGTGAACTTTTGTTACAAATTATTGTATTTGTATATATTTCTAGAAAACTCACAAGTACATTTTATTTTATATGTATGGTATATTAATCAAAACCGTTGGAGCCATTTTAGAGAAAATGAAAAAAATAGCGTTAAAATCTTCCAGTAAAGGGTAGATTAGGATGGGAAATTTTTAGAAAATCTTGGTATTGCGTCGTTGGAACCGAAATTTAAATATCAAGTTTGGTATTTAACCGTGTTTCCGTTTTTTAATTATACTCTACGTAGTCTCTGACAAACACACAGATATACAAGAACCTTTTCGCACTCACATGACTTTCTGTACTCTAATAGAAACTCAAATTACAAGTACTTATATTGCTTCACGTTATTTGGGATGGACATGTGCAGAAACCTTATTGTAACTTTCTTGTATGTACAGGGGGAATATTTGAGCAATAGTAAAATTTTAAAAAGCTGGTCGTTATGTGATGCCACTGAAAATGTATTTTCTTTTCTGACCAAGGAATAAAAAGCATAACGACTTCCCATTTGAAAGTGTAAGTATTGAAAAATTTAGAAAAAAAGAAACATCTGAAATGTTTCATTCCCCATGAAAAAATAAAATAAAATAAAAATATATTTGACATAAATTGTGTATTTTAAGAGATCTACAATTCTTGTGCAGAAACATCTTGTCTATCGTACCAGTTATGCAGAAGTCATTCAGTATGAAGAGAGCATCTGAAGACACTCTCAGAAAGTTCAAGATACAAATTTAATTTCTCACGAAATATCTAAAGCAAATAGTATTTTAATAAAGACAGGCATTTATTTCTCGAAAAATGATCCATCTAAAGGGTGCTCTGGGTTGGGGGATGTTTCTGAAAGTCTACACATCGCATTCTTGAAAATTTCTAAACTAGCTTTTCATTTTTCTGTCATGCTGTTCACACACTTATACACACGGACTTCTTTTAATAGATTCAGGTATTTTAAAACATATTTTAAAATCTCAATATCTAATTTTTGGGTGGAACTCCGCACTTTTTTTACTACTATATGTGGCAGAAGAAATAAAAATGCTTTTATTGGAGAGGGGAGTCATGGTCCATCAAATATGCTTTACTGTGAAATCTCGGTATTAAATTCGTTTATGGAATGCAATACCAAATCTTCCTATAGTGTACTTCTACTTGGTAGAAAATTTAAAAATATATAGTTAGTTAGTTACTAACACTCCCCACATGGCAACCTTGGCCTTCGGGGTAACCTCACCCCACCAAGTGATGACCGGACCCATTTCTCAGGTGGAGGCACCCAGAGGGCGGTGTCCATTACCTCCGATGATAGGGTGATAGTGAAGATGGCGGTGAGGTGAGAGGACCTACAGTTTTTACCGTGGACTCCGAACCACGTTGGGCATAGGGGATACTTCACGTGTGCTAGACAGAGGTGAAGGCGTGGATAGGGCCGACTTAAAATCGCCAACCCCAGAGCCGGGAATCGAACTCGGGACCCTTAGAACGGGAGCCGCGAACGAAACCACCGCGCTACCCCGGCGCCCCATTTAAAAATGTATTATTCTTTGAAGATGGGAGTAAAATTACAGGAGTGTCTATAGGCCTCGCCCCGGCCATACATGCATGCCTGAACATTTCCAACAGTTGGCTTGAAAATGTTAAGGCAATTTTACTATAAAATCTCTTAAAGGTTTCTAAGTTTTGTGCTCCAAATTATACAAGAAAGTATTTTAACAGCAACATCTCAACTAATAACATATTGAATTAATAAAATATTTTTACTTACAAATTATGTGGTAATGACACAAACTTCATCAAACGCATGAATTGATATTTAAGTATTTTTTTCATACTTGCACTTAAGTTCCGTTTTTCATTCTTGTGAAAAAGCATAGTAATTCCATTGTATTGCCTTTTTAAATGTTTACAAATATGTTATGCTTTGCATGGCTATACAGGAAGAGAGTAGTGTATAACAGAAATCATTATTTTCAATGTAGCTTCAAAAATATGAGAGAAAATTTCCAATAATTTCTCCATAAAATCTTTGATTAGTATTTCGGTAAATATAATGCTTTGAAAACTCGAAACGTCAGTAAATAGAGTTGAAACAAAGCTACTTATACCTGTAGAGTATTTAGTACAATATTTGTTGTTTTTAACGTTAAATCACAAAACCAGTTTTATTTTCAGAGTTAATATCTGAGATTATTTAAAGAAGAAATCAGAGTTTTCATGATTTTTCACTTTTTCGCTAGTCCATAGTCTTAGTTGAGAAAACCACAAATCTTAGGAGTAACTGACATCTTTCTACTGCAATGCCTACTTTCTATCTCTATATATTTATGGTATGGGTCGTACTGCATGCTTCATCAATTATTTATGTTTGCATAAGCTATGTCATATTTATTATTATTATTATTATTATTATTATTATTATTATTATTATTATTATTATTATTATTATTATTATTATTATTATTATTATTATTATTATTATTATTATTATTATTATTATTATTATTATTATTATTATTATTATTATTATTATTATTATTATTATTATTATTATTATTATTATTATTATTATTATTATTATTATTATTATTATTATTATTATTATTATTATTATTATTATTATTATTATTATTATTATTATTATTATTATTATTATTATTATTATTATTATTATTATTATTATTATTATTATTATTATTATTATTATTATTATTATTATTATTATTATTATTATTATTATTATTATTATTATTATTATTATTATTATTATTATTATTATTATTATTATTATTATTATTATTATTATTATTATTATTATTATTATTATTATTATTATTATTATTATTATTATTATTATTATTATTATTATTATTATTATTATTATTATTATTATTATTATTATTATTATTATTATTATTATTATTATTATTATTATTATTATTATTATTATTATTATTATTATTATTATTATTATTATTATTATTATTATTATTATTATTATTATTATTATTATTATTAACTACCTAGCTCCCAGTTGACCTCCATATTCATCCAGATAGTCAACAATCAATGGAAGTTTCTTTTATTTCCTGAACATAAGCCACTCTGCTGCTCAACATTTTGGTAGGGATGGATCTGTGAGTGTCCCCTCACCGTTGATACCTTCTCCCCTACATGATGCGTCAATTCTTCCTATTCAGAAAAGGATTCGTCCTTTTAGCGTGTTTGCAAAGCCATACTACAGCGGTAGCAACGAAAATGCGGTATACACAAAAGCCCAGAAACAGATTTATTGCTTTTCCGTGCCACCTCCCCAAGAAGAATTCTATTAATATTACACTACAGGCTTCCTACTCACACCCTCTTTTGATATATTAATTTACAGCCTCATTGTTGTCGAGGGAAACATTAACCTAAGAGAAAGCAAAACGTTTAACCTTGGCGGATGTGTATTTATCGCTATGCTAATCAATAACACGAAGCAAGCATTCAGGAAAACAGATACTAAAGGATCTGTTGGCGACGAACTCAGATGAAGGATGACTCACTGTGCAAAAATTTAAACTACAGATCACAGTTCCCTAAATTTGATCCGAAAATATACAAACTGCTTAAGGGATCCGATACGGGAATTCTCCTACTCATTGTCAGATCTCTGCTGTTTTGATTTTTTTTATACATCTTATGCACATCTTATCTTCAGTAGAGGTGTGTGTGTGCGTGTGTGTGTGTGTGTGTGTGTGTGTGTGTGTGTGTGTGTGTGTGTGTTTTAAGTAATTCCTGGATAATGTCATTTAAACCCAAATTTAAGCTCTTATACGACAAACCCAAATTTAAGCTCTTATACGACAAAAAATGTTGCTTACCATACAATTTTCATAATTTGTGAATAACATTTTTCAGATTTATGTTCCATAAATGTGTTCAATTATGAGAGTCAGGTTTTACACACACACACACACACACACACACACACACACACACACACACACACACACACACACACACACACACACACACACACACACACACACACACACACACACACACACACACACACACACACACACACACACACACACACACACACACACACACACACACACACACACACACACACACACACACACACACACACACACACACACACACACACACACACACACACACACACACACACACACACACACACACACACACACACACACACACACACACACACACACACACACACACACACACACACACACACACACACACACACACACACACACACACACACACACACACACACACACACACACACACACACACACACACACACACACACACACACACACACACACACACACACACACACACACACACACACACACACACACACACACACACACACACACACACACACACACACACACACACACACACACACACACACACACACACACACACACACACACACACACACACACACACACACACACACACACACACACACACACACACACACACACACACACACACACACACACACACACACACACACACACACACACACACACACACACACACACACACACACACACACACACACACACACACACACACACACACACACACACACACACACACACACACACACACACACACACACACACACACACACACACACACACACACACACACACACACACACACACACACACACACACACACACACACACACACACACACACACACACACACACACACACACACACACACACACACACACACACACACACACACACACACACACACACACACACACACACACACACGTGTGAAATTGGATGAGCTTGTTGGCATAACACATTGCCTTATATTAATAGCCGTATAGAAGTTTCTAGTTAGCTCATATTGATGACATTTATTCTAATAATTTTAAAATTGCACCGTAAGGTAGTCTTCAAATACTGGAAAATATTAAAAATATTTAAAGCGAGAGAAACGGACCAGAACATCTACTTAGAGAATCCTTGAAGTTTTGCTTATTTGTTCTCAAACAGTGTGTCTTTTACTTGAAATGCACCAACTTAGGAGGTGATTTACCATATATTTAGGTAATGTTGCAAGACACTTCTAAACATCTTTTCTATGAAAAAGATGTAAGAAATATCGGAAAATGCCTCCAATGCGTAACCTCTCCCTTCACTCAGTGTTATCTAAAATTCTAGATTGTCACGTTACACTTTTACACTTTTAACGAATATATTGAAAACGTTCCTGAAAAATCGAAAGTAATATATTTTCGATAATTCTGTTCAATTTTCACCATAAGGGAACCTCTGACGAATAATAGATTTTCTTCGTTTTTCATGTACGTAGCATACCTAGACCTATTAAAGGCTTCTTAAATATTTTATTAAGTTTGCAAAAAATGTTGTAAAATGGCTATAACGATAGCTCCGGAGATTTTCTTGGAATATTTGTGTGTCACTTTTGAAGCATATTGTGTTGAAATCCTGTTTGGTTATTATTCGACATTTTATATTTTAGGTAAGCTAGACACAGACATACATACAGGACCGTAATCCTTTGACTGTTTAACTGGGTAAAGTTTCAATTTTGAAGGTTTAGTATCTCTTGGATTCATGATTTTGTAACGCCTACCTATTATGCTACAAAACGTAAAGATTTATTAGGAGAACGTTCAGGTGGTGGGACATTATCTTCCAGCTTTTCTCTGTTTAGAACCGTTAAGTTTAAGCTAACAAATTATAAAGTTCAACAAACCTGCCTCTTTAATTCTATTGCCACGGTTAGATAAGACACATCACATGCAGCTTAAAAATAATTCGAAAAAAGTAGACAAGAAACCACATCTAATGATGTGAAATGGGAGAAATGATGTTGAAATGAGCTCAGGGTCCATAGAGCTTATAGTTACGCAACATTCATATTTCCGGATAGGGCAAAACTCCGGAAAAAACACCTCACTGAGATGCTTACACGATACTAAGAGTTGGCACAAAAAGGCCTGCTCAGCACTGAAGAATATTTGGCAATCAGAATACCGTTATTTACTTCTACTCGGCCGGGTTCCTCCAAGCCACTTTCGCGGTTCAACTGTTATTCAGACTTTCCGTATTCAGGTATTGTTTAACCTAAAGCTAATGTTGCTATCTAATATCTGGTAACTAGGATGAGTAAGAGCTGAACATTAGTTGTTAGGCAATTCTTCCTCATGTCTTGGAAACCCAAAACCCACTTGTCTTTAAATTACGCGCTGTGGCGGGTTTCTTACGAGGGCTGTTCAATAAAGAATGATCATAATTATTTACGGTCATAATTTTTCGTACTAAAATTCAATCTTATTATATTCTGTTAACTTAATGTGAAACAAACACGCCGTAGTAGTTTCATTGTTGGTACTCCTGGTCCCCGCCTGTGAGAACTAGCTAAGTTCAGACATGTTCAGTATCGCCTACCGCTGCAATTCAGGTAACATGCAGTTAAAGTTGATGTTAGAGGAAGATCCGGAGTTTCTTTCAAACGTAATCACTGCTGGCTACATCATTTTGATCCTGAGAACAAACAGCAAAGCTACATGCAGAAATCTCCTTCATCACCAACCCCCAAAACAGCAAAAGTGGTTGCTTCTGCTGGGAAAGTTATGGTCATCTCATTCTTTGATATTCATGGAATGGTTTATCAGCATGTTGTACCTGCACACACATCAGTAACTGGACAATACTACAGGGATGTACTGAAAACATTGCAAGTCCATATCAGGCCAAAAGACCACATTTCTGTGAAGCAGGCTGGATGCTGCACCAGGACAATGCACGGCCGCATATTGCCAATGTTGTTGCTGAATATCTTGCAAAAATCAACGTAAAGTGCATCCCTCGCCCTCCCTATAGTCCGGATTTAGCCCCATGTGAGGTTTTTCTATTCTCTAACTTGAAGAAATGCCTTCGTGGGAGCCATTATTCATCATCAGAAGCAGTGGTGAAGGCTGCGGTGGTGATTTTGAAGGATCTCTTAAAAATGGTTTCCAGCATGTCTTTGAAGACTGGCAGAAACGCTGGAAAAGTGCATCGCATTCAGGGGAGACTATTTTGAGAAGGGCCATCAAAATTATGAGGATGAGTAAAGGTACGTTGTCAAAAAAAAATTGTGATCATTCTTTATTGAACAGCCCTCGTACAAAGAAAAGAAAGGTTTGGATGAGTAGAGCCAGGCTGCAAAATTCAATTTACCGGAACCAAAAGAAGATGCAAAGGTATAAAAGTTCACCTATTATGACAAACTAAAAAGTTATTGCACTATTCCGACCGATAAGTTTTGAATCACCACAGAGTACATACCTGTTAGACGGAATTTACAGAACTTGGAAGACTATCGGTTGCTGTTAAGGAAGTCAGACGTTAGCCGACGTTCCACAGCCTTTTGCATGAATATCAGAGCAAATTTCATCGGCTGTTAGGAATAGTAGGGGTATAAAAATTTGACATAATTACTGAAATGGAAGATTAACCATAAAAATTAAATCAGTGCACAATCGTTTTATAAAAAAGATGGAAGTAAATTAATACAGTGGTATCTATTTAATAATAGGCTTCATATTTTTCTGTTAATCTGAGTTACAGAAATATAAATGGAATATAATTGGTTATCTGCCGGAGGATGGGAGAAGGACCGGGGGAGATCTGGACAGAGATTCACAGCGTGTGAGCGTAAACACTGAGAGCTGCACCTCCGTTATGGAAGTGATATGCATATATGAGGGTAGGTTACAACAAAGTAGTATAAATGAGGCTATCACAAAGCGCAAGATGGCATGGGGAGAGATCTGGCCAATAACTTTATCTTCTGAATTATTCATGCGTATAACCATTTCAAAGAAATATATGCATCAACGTTAACTGTTGCTGTACATAAAGGATACACTGTAATATAAATGTTCCCAATAAATCCCCTAATTCAATTCCCTAATTGTTGTTTAAATACAGATAAAGCTTGTTGAATATTGGCGTGTGGTATGGGTAAGCAGTTCTAATAGGTTGGTCCATAAGTTCTACGTGCTATATAAAATATTATGTTTAGTTTTTATATGCATATACATTTTATACATTTTATTTTAATATCTCAGCTATTGTTTAATATTTATGTGGACGATATTATCAGAAAATTAAAGGATGAAATACCATTACGAATAAAAATATATAAAAATAATGCGTTAAGTGTGCTACTCTTTGCGGATGATATGATGTTAATAAAAGACAGACAGAACAAGCTGCAAGTAAGTATGTACAAGCTACAAAAATCGATCTAAGATTATGGTTTAAGTATATCCGTAGAAAAATCAAAGGTTATGGCATTTATAGGAAATCAAATAAGAAGATATAAGATAGTGTTAAATAATAAAGCGTTAGAACAGGTTGGAACATTTAATTACTTGGGCTGTAATGTAACCTATAAAATGAACAATGAAGAAATACGTAGTAAATCAAGCAAGTTTCATTACATTTGTGGAGTAATAGTTCGTACCTTGAAAAGAAAAACCTGAAAGGATACAAACCTAAAATTTTATAAGACAATGGCTGTTCCAGCTTTACTATATGGTTCGGAGACATGGACACTTAAAACGAAAGATTGGAGTCAAATACAAGCGGCAGAAATGAAATATCTCCGAGCAGTGAAAGGATGCACCACACAAGATCGTGTTAGAAACGAAGACATATGGAAAGAATTACATATATTCTCATTGCAAGAAACAAATACAAACAAATAGACAAAAATAGAAAAGCCATTTAGAAAGAATGGATAATTCTCGTATTCCATTACAGTCTTACAAATACAAAACTTTTGGTTATAGAACAGCAGGAAGACCACTAAAACGATAAGTATGAGGCCGGAACAGGAGAACTCTCCTAAACCATTAAGAGATGATGATGATGATGATGATGATGATGATGATGATGATGATGATGATACATTTTTTCAGATCAATAAAATGGAGCACGAAGTCGTCAACAAAGATCATGAGCGCTCATGAGAAGCCTTATAGCTTTGACACCGCTGAAAAGCAGGTGTCGAAAATTATATCTATTCATTTTCGACTTGACGTTCCATTTTATTTATCTGAAAAGAACAAAGAGTATCTTTATAAGCATAAAAAACTAAACACAGTGCTTTTTCCAGCACAAAACTCTCTATCAAGTAACATCAACCGCATTGGTGAAACATTTTATTTTTCACTCATGAACTTTCGCTCATAAAAATAAGAACGCTAAGACTAATGAGCCAAACCGTTACTAGTTAGTTCCACTCAAGCCATATTGGCACAGGCGTTCACAGATACCTAGCAATTAACGCAAATTGAAGTTGTGACACTGGATCCCTTCTAAGAACTTATATGCCTGAGCTTCTTTTACCAAATACGTACACCCTTTGACAAAAGAAAGAAAGAAGAAACAGACTCTGGAATCGTATACTTCTCTGTCCACATTTTTTCCACGGCCGGTTTACAATGGTGTCACGGAATGCGTCTTTTTAGCTTCGTCCTACTGAATCCTCTCAATAATAATTAATAACAACAATAAATAATAATAATGTTCACACACTGTGTATTGTTTCATACGTTTCGTGCATATTCACAAAGGGAATTCTTCGTTTCTTTGCACTACATTGCACCACAATGTGTGCTAAACATTGGGTCTCATAATTGACTCATAAATGAGTCTCAGTTGCTAAACGTTCATAGATAGCTGTGAAGTTATAGACAAATGTGTAGGAGCTAGACATATACAGGTTCGAGTCCCAGACATCATTTTGATTTTTCCTATTGCAGAAATACGAAATATGTATTCCGCACATTAAAATATAACTTCTAATTGCCAAGATGCATTGATTTTTTTAATATTTATTTTCAGACATAAAGGGTGAAGCACTCTACACTGTTCTTGTATTAACTAAATTAAATGTTTTATTCCTATATGTAAAAATAAATAAAAATGGCAATTAGCTTAGTAGTGGGTGTGTAAACCCTCCTCTTCTATACCGCCTGCGGTGCCGTATATAGTAAAAGCGGGCGTTAAACACTACACATTTCATTTCACTCCTCTTCTATTACTGGCCTCATTCTACGGGGCGCGGATGAGACCAAATGCCTAGTGAAATTTTCACGACAGAATACTTCGCATTATGTACCAGCATCATTCAGAACAGACGTATGAGCCCGAGTGTTTACACAACCAATAGTAAGTCAATTTTCTACTAACATTGCGTTTATTTTGAAAACGATAATATGTTATTTGCGCTTTTATACATGAATGTGTTTAAAATGTTATTATGTGTTATCTGCAAGAAAAACATAAGGCATTGGTGTTAAAGTAACTATAGTAAAAAGGAAACATGGACATCAAGGATTCGAAATGATATTGGTCACTTGACTACCATGCATATGGCCAAGCCGCAAGCATCTCCGTATCCGTCGCATTGCTTTGAAATGAAGCCAGAGTAGTATCAAAGCGTGTATTGGAAAAAATAATTGTTCCTTCACACTTCCCGTAGAGGAGGGAATCCGTCCCCTTCAGCTGTTGTGGTGCGAGTGCTGCGGACCCTTAGAACTCGTGGTACCTCTGACGTTACTAGAGGAACCTCGGGCCGAACATTCGAGCCCCTCCTTGATGGGGAATTTTTCGGATTGGGTTGGACTCGAGCGGACAGTGTGTTTCCGTTACCCGCGGGAAATCGGGTACCTCCGGCCAGGCTTCGGCCGGCTGGAGGAGGCAGAAGGTTGCCTAAAATGTCCGGGGTACTAGCCTGCATAGCTAGTAGAAAGTGCGCTAGATCACCAGGCGGACCCACCGAGGTTATTCGGTAGTTGACGCGCGTAAGTGGTGTATCCACTTCCACCCGTCTTGACGTTGTTGTCGATGGGGGACGGAGCGTTTTAGATTCCGGACATTGCCCCAAGGAAAGACTCTCGGAGTTTTCCATCGCTCCCGGGTTGATAATGGCCGGAGACTTCGGACTTTAGGGTAGACCTCGCGACATGATCCTCCACACTAGTCATGTGCAGGCTAAAATATGGAAAGGTAGAGTCAGAGTGACAACCCCAATGCCATAACCGGGATTCAAATCCCGGCTGTGACATTGAATTTTTCAGTCTGACTCTACCTTTCCAAGGGGTATATTGTAAACGCAGAGTCGTCGAACGCTTCCGATGTTTTCCGAATCGACGGTTGTTTCTGGAAGCTCCTCACTTCCTTTTGGTCTAAAGCTGTGTATGGTACTATGAATACTCCAAATGCTTTATTGGTCCTGCTTTACCTGCTCTTTTGTAGCTAATTTTATAAATACGCCCATTTTATAAACGGAGTTGACTGAAAATTATTTAGCAAATACCTACTGTCTGACACAGCAAAGAAAGTCTCCGGAGAATGAGACGCAGGGGGTTGGAGAAGCTTCCTACACCCTCCTCTACAGGTTTATGGCACCCCAAGCCAGGTCAATTACAGACCATTCAAAAACATTCTGACGGCTTCTACTTTTATGAATAAATCTTCTCGGTTTTAGTGTACAGAGTGAATAGGGCGCATGTTTTTTAACGGTTCTTCTCCTTGTGTAGCACGCGTTCTCTGTCACACACATTGGCTAACCTTGTCCCATTGTGGAAGGGTGGCACATTCCTTTAAATGTACTTAAAACTAAGCTCTATTGCTGTGTAGAGATTAATTATAGGTATGTTTCATTTAAAATATAAATTGCCTACCTTGTTCTTTACAAGTTCGGTAGCTGAGCACTATTTCAGCAGGAAAAAGTTATTCCGAGCCTCCGGTGTAACTAAAATTCCTATTTTTCAACCATTAAATCAATTAATACTGAAGTCACTTCAGTTTTTCCTCATTTCGTGCGTTGCAACAGTCTGTGCTCCTCGACCTAACGCACGTTTCAGTTAAGTAATAGTTAATTTCTAATGACTTTTTATTTACCTGAATGTTTAAGTTAAAACAGAGTGAGGCAGTTCTTATGTCGCACTTTTAAATTTTAAAATAAGATAGTTTTTATGGTATATCTTCCATACATTATTGAATAACATATATCTTATTTTGATTTGTTTTCATGAAAATATTAAATGTATATGTATTTAACGTATTCGTATCTAAAGGTTAAAAGTTCAATACCCACTAAGTAAGTGTATGCAAATGATGAAGCTAAAGCATTTTAATAATTTCCTAAATTTAAATTTAAACAAGTATTACTTGATAACTTCCTAAAACAGTATCTCAGCAGTTATTTTCTCTACTTTTTCCTTTTGAAAATAATATACAATGCCTACTTCATAAACGTAGCTGTAATAGCTATTGGAAATCTTAAATGAGTTACATTTAAGATCTTGTTTGTAGAGTAGTATTCCAATAGCATTTTATTTTCAGAAATATTCGCGATGGTTTCAGGTGATCCTTCAAATCTTCAAGTAGCGATAAAGTAAAAGGTAATTGATTATACAAATTACGAAATAAAAATAAAAGAAATCAAGAAAACTAAAACAACAATGGAACATTTAAGGCAAGGCTGCACTGAAAATTCCAACTTCTATAATAATGAATCTATTATTATGAAAATTTAGCCACATAATTAGAGTATTAATTTACACTTGCATGCAAACGTTCATGTTGCTACACGAAATAGTAAGTTAATTATTAATTATTTTTGTGAAAATATTGTAAACATTACTCGCTATATAAAATGTTCTACGCGTCAAAGAATTTGAACTTTTAAGATGAATTCTTGCTTTCGGCTAGTACAGAGTAATTTTAAAAGACCCACATTATTATTTTTTGGAATAATCTTGTACCATTTGTTCTAAAATATTTATCATGTGTTAGCTTTCAAAATTTTGAAAATGTTAACTTTTTCCCCCTTAACACCATATAAGTTTCAAAACATGAGCATTAACGAAAAGAAAGGGGGGATGTGAAATTTCTTATTTACATATAATGGACCTTTCCTGTAAGTTTCACCAAGCTGAATGAAAAACTTTACACGCGTGAGACATTTTGTATACTGGAAAGTGTTAGAAAAACGTTTTTCAGAAAATTAACTTTAAAGTAATGTTTTTTATTTTTAACGATTGTTAAAGGTCTCTTTAAGTTGTCACGTGATGGCCTAAAATGATAAAAATAGCATGCCGTCTATTACTATGCACCCTAAGCTACCAATAAATGCCAAAACAAGAAAATTCCGCGATTTTTAACATTTCCGGCAAATTTTCAGTGTAACCTTGCCTTAATATGCAAATTGAGACTCAGAACAATACAAGATTCTTTGTGAATAATTGTTACGGATGAATAACATGGACTAAGTTAAAGGTACAAAAGGAGGCAAAATACATGTTCAGCTTAAAAGAACCTCACACTTGATTTGTTTAGGTAAGACGGCTGGATTCTGTTTCTTAGGAAATATTTTCGTTTAAAGGAGCATCACATTCAAGTTGTATTTACACTGCGTAAACATTGTCCAATAAGTCCAACCATGGATATACCAGCCAGTAGTCAAGTTTGGGCTTAGGAGAGCGTAAATAACATGCAATTAACGGATTAATCGTCCAACAGCTTAAAGTCGTTGTACATTATTTTATATCCAAGAAGTGGTTGCTATTGATGTAGAGAGCTATACTGCTAATAGAGGGGGTGACTGTGATCTTAAAATACTTATCTTAAAATACTTATCTTAAAATACTTATCTTAAAGTACTTATCTTAAAGTACTTATCTTAAAATACTTATCTTAAAATACTTATCTTAAAATACTTATCAGATAACTGCTTACGTAAAATACGTAATAAGTTAATAAGAGATGCATTACAGGTCATGTGTATATAATTCGAGTCACATTACGCTGATTAAGATATTGCCTCATGCACTCAGTGTACAGAAACTAGACAGTGAAACCTTAGCTGCTTTTGAAATATTCCTTTCTCTAGAAACTTGCGCCATATTACAGTTCACCTATTTCTTATTTGAACTTTGGTGCTTAAAGAAACATTTCTTCAATTGGAAGCAAATCAGAAAATAGTAGTTAAGTTGCTACAGAAAATAAAGTGGAGACATTGATTTTCTTTGAAACCAGTAAATGGTAACCGTCTTTTCAGTTTAAAGTGAACTCCGAAATGCATTATTATTATTGTTGTTATTGTTGTTGCTGCTGATGTTGTTAATGTGTACTGTATACCTACAATTTCAACAAAGATACATACTGAGCTTCAAGACCCTAGGGGCCGCGCCGTGGCTCAGTGGTTAGACCGCTTGGCTCTCACCAAGGTGGCACGGGCTCGATCCCAGGCGACCGCAAAGTGAGATTTGTGGTGGACAACATGGCGCTGGGGCGGGTTTTCTCCGGGATCTCCGGTTTCCCCCGCCATCTCATTCCACCGGTGCTCCATCTTCATCACATGTATCATCAGTGTCATCGCCTGTAGTGCCGTATGTAGTAAAAGCGGGCGTTAAACACTACACATTATTATTTCAAGACCCTAGAGCTATTTGCTTTCAACGAAATGTTTGGTAGGTATGGGTATACCAATACAATTTTTAGGAGGTTCATGCATTTTTTTTGAGATGTTAACGTTAAGCTTCGTGTTTTTCTGAATAAAGAAAGCTTTTTGGTTTTACATAGTGACAAATGTTGGATTTTTAATCAATATGCACAATACCCAGTGCTGCCAAATCATTGGGGATACATACGAAACTGTAACCTAACTTTTTTTGGAATGCCTTTATAAATAACTTCTCCAATTTTAATTACAACTGAGTAATAAACATTCTAGAAGGAGCACTTTGTAACAAAGAAAATGCTGAAGACTTTAGGTGAGAGAAAACTGGCGTTAACGATTTCCGACACCTTCGAATATAGAATGTTTAGCTTAAAAACTACTAGGCGGGTACATATTCATGAAATGGACAAAAAACTGAAAGGGCGGGATTGCTCAAGAGCTAGCTTCAGTGCCCGCATTCAGGAGGCCGTGGATTCAATTCCTGTGACCGACTCCCCTGGCCCAAGTTTTTTTCGGGGTTTCTCCTACTTGCTAGAACACTGGGAAGGTTGATTACAATCCGCGAATTTCCTGTCCCTTCATTTCATTTCCCTACTCAGTTTAACTTCACCTTCTTTCTGTTTGGTTGTTTAAGTAACGGCTGCAGTTTCGGCATGCATGGCAGGGAATTTGGTTTCTGAAATTCCTCGCCCTCTGGGTCAGTGGAAGTCTAATTTTCCCGCCACCGCACAGTGTGTGTTCGACAGCAGCGCGGAGAAAGCTGTTAGTACGAGCCAGACCTTGTAAGTTTCAATTTGTAGCTATTAAGGACCCTGCTCTATGATGTCATCTTCCCTCATGCTAGGTCACTCTTAGTATCATTTCACCTCATCTCTCCCTCCTTCACTACAGGTGCGCGCCGCCGGAGTCAAAGACACAGAAGAAGTTTTACAGGTCGAAGTGGTAAGTCCCCCCCTCCTCCGAACCTTGGCGTAGTTAGAGACAAGGAATAAAGATAAATAAGTGAAACAATAAAAACTATTTTTCACTTTTTAATACGAAATCTTCACCAGTGCATTGCCTTAATATAATAATAGATTATGTTGTACCAATCATGTAAATTAACAGTAAATTTTCATTCCTAGCCATCATTTTATCATACAGATGGTTTACGTTGTCTCGCTGAAACAGTTAAGAGCCAATATAAATGCGTTGATCTTATTGTCTCTAGCGTAAAGAATGTGTTAAAAAATTAGTGTTAAAATTCCATGAAGTCCTTCCAAATTTGTCTTTACCTCCTCCGCCAGTTTTAACTAGGTGAGGTTCTTGGTTAAAAGCAGTCATACTGGGCAGAATGTTTCAATGAAGTAAACCAGTGTCGTACTCCTTAGATGCAGAAGATGCAAGCAGCATTGCCACATCGCAGGAATGGTTTGCTAATATCGGCATCCAAGATAAGATAGAGTACATCCATAACGGTTTCTTCAAAATACCTGCTATTATAACACAGTTGGAAGCTTGAAATAATACCTTAAAACATTCACTTTCTTTGATAGATGAAATTACAGTAACGTTGTCTTTAGAGACTCAGGGTATTGCTAAACCTGCCTTTGAGAAACTCAGTAAGGCATTAAAACACACACACACACACGCACGCACGCACGCACGCACGCACGCACACACACACACACACACACACACACACACACACACACACACACACACACACACAAACCTAGTTACGAAATATTCTGTATTATTTCTAAAAGGCTTTTTCTATATCGAAGAGGAATTCACTCAAGAAGAACTGTGTTGCCCTTCACATGCTAAAGAAACGTCATGCGACGTCGAGAGATCCTTTTCAATATATAAAAAATTCTTGACTGACAAACGCAGGAGCTACACACAAGAAAATCTCAAGAGAACCTCCCTCGTCTTCTGTAACAACCTTACGTAAGATAAGAGTTCTGCGAAACAATATGTTTATGTTCGAATTCTTATATTTATTTGCTTATTCTTTAGGCTTATTTGCTTCGTTTTTCGTGCCTATATGCTTGCCTATTTCACAATTTGATTGTGCTTACAAACCCGGGCTCTATTGACTACACATTCTTAATTGTGAATTTCATCACAAAAATGAGACAAAGAAGAAGAAAATGAGATTATATTCATGGCTAAGACGTGGAAACTGTTTTGCTCTGTCTCCTGGAAATTAATCAATGGACTTGTAAAAAGATATGTTTACTCTAAACCCACAACCCGTTTTGTAAATATTACGAGGGCTGTTCAATAAAGAATGATAATAATTTTTTACGGTCATAATTTTTGCACCAAAATTCAATCTTAATATATTCTGTTAGCTTAATGTAAAACAAACACGCCGTAATAGTTTCATTGTTGGAACTCCTGGTTCCCGCCTGTGAGAACCAGACAAGTTCAGACATGTTCAGTATCGCCTACCGCTGCAATGGAGGTAACATGCAGTTAAAGTTGTTGTTAGAGGAATATCTGGAGTTTCTTTCAAACGTAATCATTGCTGATGAAACTGGGCTACATCATTATGATCCTGAGAGGAAACAGCAAAGCTCAGTGCGGAAATCTCGTCCATCACCAACCCCCAAAAGAGCAAAAGTGGTTGCTTCTGCTGTGAAAGTTATGGTCATCTCATTCTTTGATATTTATGGAATGGTTTATCAGCATGTTGTACCAGCACACACATATCAGTAACTGGACAATACTACAGGGTGTCCTGAAAACATTGCAAGTTCATATTAGGCGCAAAAGACAACATTTCCGTGAAGCAGGCTGGGTGCTGCATGATAATGCACGGCCTCATATTGCCAAAGTTGTTGCTGAATATCTTGCAAAAATCAACGCGAAGTGCATCCCTCACCCTCCCTATAGTCCGGATTTAGCCTCATGTGACTTTTTTCTATTTTCTAACTTGAAAAAACGCCTTCGTGGGAGGCATTATCCATCATCAGAAGCAGTGGTGGAGACTGCGGGGGCGATTTGGAAGGATCTCTCAAAAAATGGTTTCCAGCATGTCTTTGAAGACTGGCAGAAACGCTGGGACAAGTGCATCGCATCCAGGGGAGACTATTTTGAGAAGGACCATCAAAATTATGAGGATGAGCAAAGGTACGTTGTCAAAAAAAAAAAAAAAAAAAAAAATGGTATCATTCTTTATTGAACAGCCCTCGTAAGTACGTACTCAGCAATGCATTGATTTTGAAGGCCACCAGTTTGAGCAGTGATCACATTTGCACCAGAAATTGCATTTATGTTACAAATTGGACTTCAAGCTTTTCTTTCCAGCAATTGAACCTTGTAGAACAGAACATAAATTTTTAACAGTTCAAAGTGTGTGTATGCATTTTTCTGACGCACCCTGTATATAATGCAACTTATTAAACGTGTTAAAAAAAACTCTCGAAGTCAGAATATAGGATAACGGTAAACTTATCAAACACCCAGGGGTTGATTATGGAAGCCTGTGGTATAGGTAGCGTACAGACAGTGTCAAGAATTTGTAGTGAAGCACTTGATAGGAACAAACAAGCAGTGTATCTGTATTTCATTCTTCAGGAAAAACACAACGTTAGAAAGCGAGTTACTTATTTGGACGATTTTGAAAGAAAAGGAGAGATTTTAATATGTTAAGGATATCTTTTAAAGAAAATCCTTACTGCCATTTTTAAAAATGAAAATTCTCGAAAAGCTTTTCTCTTAGAGTTCCTTGGTTGGAGGGATTTCCTTGGAACTTTTTGTGCATTTTTGTAAGTTGCTGAACATAAATTCCAAGTGATATAACCCCTACCCCCAAACACACGGAGATTTTTTCTATAAGTGCTGTCTTGGAATCTAAGGGTCTCAAAACGTGTATTCCAGATGAAATATCGATATCAAAATTTAACGTTGAATACAATACTTCCTCTGTTTACTATATGTAATAATCAGAGAAAGGAATAAGTATAATGACAGTTATTTCAAATTGATTAAATTTCAATATTTAATTTCAGTTAAATAATTTTAAGGTTTCAAGTTGATTTAAATAATGAGTTTGTAATTTATTAAATTTTAAGACTTTACTTAAATTAAATAATTTCAAGGTTTTAATTTGATTTAAATAATGAGAAAAGAATAAGTAAAATCAAAATAAAACTTAGTTGAGTAGATCAGGTTACAGCATAGCTGTACAAAATGTGCCAGTCGGTTGACTCGCCTGGATGTGCGTGCATGTATTGCTTCTAAAGTGTGACCTCAAATATGAACTTATATTGGAGATTATATGTTTTTTCTCGTTGGTGTAAGGCGAACCCAATATTTCAGCATTAGTTAATAATGTTAATTATATTGTAATCCATTTAACAACTTGTCACCATCAATTTACTCGGGTTCACTAAATGGTTTTCGCATGAGTAAAACAAATTAGTTCATATAGCTTCGATCGTTATCAACTGCGATGATGTCAAGCCTAACGATTTTATAGGCAAGCACGATAGACTTGAACGTTTTCGTGATGGGCCCTGAATTAGCATGGAGTTAATATCCAGATGTAGCGACTTGAGAATAAAAACGGAGGGTTAAAATCTTCATGTTATATTTTCCTTTCCCTCGCTTGCAAGGACTGATTTGAATTCAATAGCTTCCGCATTGGCTCACGAGTTTGTCTGAGAGTATTGATATACATCCCTCAGCTTAGGGTTGGTGTGTACCTGACACAAGATTGAAAGGGGCAATCAGAATCGGGGTATCAAATATTTTGAACTGGATCATAACAGGGATATTATTTTGTTTGATATGCATAACTGAAAGCCTTATTATTGAGAACAGATTTTGATCAATAGTTTCGGCTATGAAATATGAATGTCGCCTACTTATGAAACTTATTCATATATACAATACATTCGATCGTCCTACATAGCGTTTGGTTGAATTGAGCTTAGTTGACAGTTACTCAAGTGTATACATTACAGCCAAACGGGTCCATTTAAATTATGCGAAATTAATTTCTTTCCCTGCGTTCACAGTATCTGAAGTTCTCAAGAGAAGAGTGAGTTCTAAAAGTATCCAACCGTTGATATCGATTGTTGCACTCTGTCCAGGTTGGTAGGATTTCGTTTGCTGCCCTAAAGTAAAAGTCAGCCAATAAAAGAGACAGGTTAGTTTTATACCTCAGGCGTACCAAGAAACAGCGTGCTCGAAAATTAAGGTACCCCAGCCAGGTTGTGTACAGCTTAGTGATGGGAGTATTCAAATGCAAAATGTCGATGTATTCGATTCTTGGATGTTATCGAGATTTTCTCGATTACTCTAACACTTCTCGGGTAGACGCAAAGTTCTCGTTTGCTTATGAGCACTAAATCAAACTCTTCATTCCGATTGATGCTCATATTTTATGTTTCTGTTTTTAATTTACATCCTCCAACGTTGTCATGTGGACGATGGATGAAATGGGTGCAAATATGCTTAAATGAGCCCAGGGTTCATATAGCTTACAGTTATGCGATATTTATATTTCCAAATTAAGGGAAAACCCCGGCAGAAAACCTTATCCAGATAACACAACCTGAAGGAGATTCGAGCCCATATCTTGGAGGTCATGCTTCAGTGTAAAGAAGAGGAATGAACTAATAGACGGATAAACATCTTATGAGATAATTACCTGCCCAGGACGGAATATTAGAGTGTGATATATATTAAAATATACTGTTTACGCATCATGAACTTCTTTCCATCCAAAAACTGACAAACTGTTAACAAGGCTTTTATATATGTGATGATAATATTTTAAATGATTGATCATGTAATAACGGAATGTACATTGTACGACCAGTTAACTATAACGAATGAAGAACAATGTTATAAATTCGAAATTAAATCCACATATAATTCTAAATATGATTAATTTTCAACTACAGCATATAAAATAAAATGGAGTTATGAACTCCTGTTAGTATGAGTTTAACAATAAAAATAATCTATTATTCTTCTAAATTTTAGTTTATGGTGATAAAATGCATAATTTAGCGGTCAACAAAGACATTTTTCTTAGTTTTAACACAGTTAGTACCTGCAATTTACTGCATTATTTAAACTGGGCATTGATACTTCCTTTAAAAAATATTTTTAACATCTCTTAGTTTCAAATAAACTGTTTTTGTGCCATCACGATGAACTTTAGAAACAATGTGTTTATTTTCAGTATGTTGAAAAGTGTTTATAATATCCAACATGACAGAGAAAATCTGTCTAGCGAATACATTGATATTAGGTATGTTAATGCTCCATGTTACACTCACATTTAAAGGTTAACGCTTGAAATATGTTTTCGATAAATGGAGTGAGTGAGTGAGTGCGTGAGTGAGTGAGTGTGTGGTGTTTAAGGGCCCGTCGACAACAAGGTCATTTGGGCCTCGATAAATGGAATCAGGTTACTGTATTACATTTCTAGGCCTTTTATAATGTTTCTCTCTTTGTTTTTCTTCATTCTGTATCTTACTTTGTGTTGGTATTTACACACATGACAAGTACACGTGCACACAAATACCGTTTTACACAGGATATTGTACTTTCTTTATTTTAAAATAACTCAAAATAGTACTGTGTCTAAAGATAACAGTTGTGAGCTGGTGATAAATGTAGGACATGTCGGATAAATAAGCACTAGAGTAAGAAATAAAATATTTGTCTCCTAGTAACCAAATAGAAATTTATCTTTATGGACTCGTGACCTGTGTACAAGTGCTCTAGGAAATGTATTTGAACCTGCTTGTTTCTATTGATATTATTTGGAGGAATACAAATTTAATTACAAATCAATGATTTTGCTATTAATAGGTAGTATTAACTTTGGTTTCCGTACATGAATACTTTTTGACATTCGATTTAAATTTGAATTAAAAGCTGCGTTGTATTGGAAAAAATAACGAGTTAATGTATGTCTATGTATAGCAATTTATAACTTTGGTAAAATAGGCTCTAAGGAAGTGACCTAATTTTACATAAAGCATAATCAATGGAAATAATAGGATAACAAGTGTGTGAAAACCTCAGTGAACTTACACAATTTTGAATGAACCACTAGCTTTGGATTTGCTACAACAGTTCAAGTTATGAACTGTGATAAAGTGGGTCTAAGTAAAAATTCATGAAGGCAATAAATGTCCTTTCAAAAAGATAAATCCATGAAAGTAGGAGTGAGCTACATAGATGATAATGCTTCCCTTGTAAGTAGACTTAAACATCCAGTTAAGCTCCTCGTCTGAGGAGTGGTGAGATGTTAAGGGGAAGCTGAAGAACCGAGGGTAGTAATATAATGCCACACTGAGGAAGTGGGTGTTGCTGGCACAGCAGGGACACAGATAAATAATTTCAGGAGGCTAACAGCTGAACCTTTCTTGTTGCTATTAAACTGACTGTCCACCTTCCTTCTTCACAACCAAACAATTTTGGGGACACTTCCGAATGTTCTAAACGGAAGTCCAGTATGTCCACTGACATTACATTTCAGTTACATAGTAAAGAAAGTATCCAATGTCGAAGAAATGTGTTTGTGCATCACATTTGACGCCATCTCCAATCTCTTCCTTCGAAGAATCTGCTACTAACAATTTCAGTATTGAACTGTGAGGTCTTTTTCTCTCAGGGCATGCGTGGCGAGTGTAAGGATGAACAACAACAGTAAGTTGACTAACAAGTTTAATGCAGGGTTATAGTGATCCATTTTAAGTGAATTGCCAACTATTTGAGGTTGAAGAATGAAACTGTTTCTGAATCTTATTACTCGAAATTTTAGCGGTATAACACGAGGGAAAAGACCCGAGTTTTAGAAATGCAGGTTTTTTTATTATTAAGTACCATCAGCAGGGTTCCTACATAACGTTGCCAAATCTTAAATCTTGTGATTTGTACGTGAAACACAACCTTTTACTTGGTAGTTTGGCTGCCCTTGCTGTTAAATCCTAAGAATTTGATTTCCCTTTCTTATATTCGGAACTATACCTACAGATTTCTAGGTATCTCACCTTTAAGTTGATGGTGTTGCCGTCGAATAAGTGCATAGCCAGCCAGGTCTTACTAAGTGCCTTGTCCTCAGACCTTAAACTACATGCATTGATTTTACAATGCAGGAATTATTTATCCAAATTATTTATATACCTCCCTTTTATTTCTTAGCAAAATATTCACCTTAAACTTCAGTGATTCCGGCATGAGAACCCTGTCATATTCTTAGTTTGGAAAATAGGATACTAAAAGAATACCAATTGTAGTGGTGTAAGGCACATCGCTATGTTGTGCTGAGAAACCAGATTGGAACTGGTTTGTGTGACAGTCTGGATGACATTTGCACTAGATGTTTCCCTTATAGCTTAAACTTAGAAGCTTAAAGCCATTACACTTTTACACGATTTTACAATTGCACCAGCCTATTGTATCTATGTGCCTACAACGAAATATGCAATACAAGCGTATCTGTAAACGATTGAAAGAGGGATGGGTCTTCGTGCCTGCAAATGGTCCCCATAGCCTGCCTGAGGCCTGCAGCCTCCTGCGGTTTCTTCACGTGATCCCCTCATCCTGAGAGCAATCACAATATATCTGTAACCACAGTATATCTATCTAGATCGCTGTGTACGAAGTGTCTCACCTTGTTGTACAACCTAATCTAGCCTATAGACGTTTAAATACGCTAATGCCCGATTTCACCAACAGATGTTAAAAATTTATATCGAGTTTAGCAACAGTTAAAACAAATATTGCATTTCACCATCCTGTGTTAGCATAACAGTCGTGTTAAATCTCTTGTTAAACTAACAAGTAAAATTTCTGATGTTAAGTCCTTAACAATTGTAAATAGTCGATATGGCGGGCATGAACTCAGCTGTTGATGTCGATTTGCTGTATTTAAGACCGTCTAAATGGCATTCGTAATAGAGTACGGCCTATGACGAGAAATGATTTTAAGGAGCTATCAGAAGAAAATTTTATACAGAGGTATAGACTGTCGAAACAAGTTGCTATGAAGGTTACTGTGGAAGTACAAGAGAGGTTAGAACATGCATCGAAAGGAATATGGCGATCTCGCTTTTTCTTCAACTGTTAACAACTTTGCGATTTTATAATTCACTGAATTATGTGGATAATAAACTGTCCACCTCCCGTCTTGAAACGTTCAAGTCACTTGCCCTTCTTCGCTCCTCGTTTTAAATTTACGTAATACTGAGTTAGAACATGCATCGAAAGGAATATACCGATATCGCCTTTGCTTCAAGTATCAATAACTTTGCGAATTTTATAATTCACTGAATTATGTGGATAATACACTGCCCACCTCCCGTCTTGAAACGTTCAAGTCATTGGTTCTTCTTGGCACCTCGTTTTAAATTTACGTAATACTGACGAATTTGTTTGGTGGTTATAGTAGTGACACATGCTTTTGAATTAAATTCGTTTCCAATATTTTCCCACGTGACATCTTTCTGTTTTACATTCACCGCATCCGTCCTCTTATTTTCCACGATATCCTTACACTTCGTCACCAGTTCAAATAACAATTCTTTCTCCATCGATGAGGAATTTGTCTCACGGCTTTTGTTTACGATTTTATTCACCCGCCATTTTTTCAGCTGTGTTGCAGACGAAAATAAGAACAAAAGCGCATTGCAGTACGTTCAGAAAACAATACGACTCATTCATAGTCTTCTATAGCTGTAATATTTACGAGTTTCTGCCATGCATCGCCGAGACACCCACCGACACTTCTACCCTGAAAGAGACCACCAGATAAGGAATGATGTGCCAGTGATAAAGGAGGTGAAACGGAGGGACATTCGGAAATTCGGGGGATGTGCATTTGCCTAGTGATCCAGGGAAACCCCCGAAAAAACCCATGGGTTAGGTAGGTCAGCCGAGGGAATCGAACCCGGGCCTCCCGAATGCGGGCCACAGACGAAACCGCCTAAGCCATCCGGCTTGGTTGCCAAATTTTAACAACTGTTTATTCATGATAAGTTACTTGGAGTAAGAGAATAATGTCTTGGTTTAGTCACAGCACGAATCTGACAGTGTGCATCGAACGCGATTTTCGCATCTGGAGATTAGTGGTATTGCTTCGGCTTATTTTATATTCATAACTATGGCTCTTGTTTTCTAAGTTAACTATTGGGGTATTATATCTATAGTCACAGCTGGGAAATAATTGCACATGTCTTCCACATCATAAAGCAGCATATAGATGTGAATGAAGATGTGGGGCAGTGCATAACCGGTTTACTTGATATGTCCCACAAACTTTCCGCATGCTGTCGACTGTCACCTCCTGATCCAGTAACCTAACTCGCATCGATATGTCTAGAACTATTGCACTAATTGCATTGACGTATTAGTGGGATCTATGTGATCATGTACCATCATCTGGAACTCGGTATAAAAGAACAAGGACAGTGACTACCCAAACCAAAATAAATGTGCAAGTATGTGATTAAAGATTGCCATGTTTTTCTCTGCCTTTTATTCCAAACTTTTATGACTATTTGGCCAGCAATGAAGGTATTGTTATATACATCTGTTTTTCTTACTTAATGTTTGCAGTCACTATCATTAGGGGTAGTGATATTTGGCATTTTTATTTTTACATTTATCATTTTATAGCATTTATACATTAGCAATTTAGCATTTTATAGCAATAAAAAGTTTAATTTGCGTTGATTTTTTAAATGATGAATATTAACATTATTTATATGAGATCTAAAACACATTTATGGAGTGTTATTATTGACAGTGAGTTAACAGTGCATTAAGTGTCAATTTATTTCACATTAATATAGGTTAAAGCAATACACAGAAATATAGAACAAGTTGATACAGATTAAAGCATACTACACAGCACAAAAGAAAGTTAAATGTATACTGATGTAAATCCAGCACAATAAAAAGAAAATGCACAAAATTAGCCTCGAACGACGTGACCTACGTATAGAATGCATGAAAGTTGCGTGTAAAACCGAGAACTCCAACTGGAATTAACTTGTGTTTATACTTCCTTAAAATTAGGATTGCATTGGATTTCAGAGACAAGAATTAAATTTTCTGTAACCGGGTTGTGAAGAGAGGTTTACGGCGGTCATTAGGCGTGGTAAGAGGGGTCTCTTTTGTAAAACAACTGAACTCGCTTCAGTACCAAACATACCTCATATGGGCAATGATGGAACAATAGGCTAATTTAGCGGGAAGGGTTGCTTTCCACATTCCATAAGACTGGCCACTTACTTTATAACTTTCTAAACATGTAAAGGTTCTACAGACTCTTCAGTTAAGGTATACAAAAGAAACAGCATTGGGAGAAAATAATTACATAGGAAGATCTTCGATTTTGATTTATATCGCATTTTGGGTCACTTTCGCACTTTATCGCGCTATATCGCATTTGCGAAAAATCACCACTCCTATCATCCTTAGAGTTACTTTTTTTTCTCTCTCTCATAATACCACGTTTGGAAGCAACGTCCTTTCTTAGACTTGAAGGGATTTCCTATCCAGAAAATCAAACTGAAAAAAAGATGTGCTCTGTTGCGGCTATAGTCTTTATCCACGGCTATGTAGCTAATGTGGAGTGATACAGAATGTCTTTTTACATTCTAATCCGGTTCTAGGATTGGATCGATCATATGTGGTTGTAAGACAAGGTCTCTCCGTTCCCTTATTCCTTGCCTAAAATCCGAAAATAATGTTACGTCACACACGATATTCACAATGGCCGGGATTTAAAACGCGGATCTCCTGGTTTCCGTCCAGTCGCTCTAACCGATTGAGCTACTACGGCCAACGTGCCGTCCTGACATTAAATTCTCCATTTGACTCGTATATTTCCCCGGTAAACCAGTAGGTGCTCTCGCATTCGAGATTCACCGTTTGTGGCGACTTACTATCGTAAGTACTTGAGTCCCAGGCTTCATCATTTAACTCTTATTATTTTAGTTAATTGATGTAAATTAATCATATCTTCACACTAGCCGTATATAGGCTAAGGATTTTGATAGATAGTCAAAATGAAACATTCAATGCCATGGTCGGGATTTGAACCACGGATCTCCTGGTTTCCATCCAGTCGCACTAACCGATTGCGCTACCATAGCCAACGTGCCGTCCTGACATTAAATTCTCCAGTTGACTCGTATATTTCCCCAGTAAATCACTAGGGGCTCTCGCATTCGAGTTTGAAGAAATTATTAATTTCCATAAATTAACTTAAATAATAAGAGTAGTGAGGAAGCCTGGGACTCAAGTACTGACGATAGTAAGTCGCCACAAACGGTGTATCTCGAATGTGAGAGCCCCTAGTGGTTTAGCGGGGAAATATACGAGTCAACTGGAGAATTTAATATCAGGACGCCACGTTGGCCATGGTAGCTCAATTGGTTAGAGCGACTGGACGGAAACCAGGAGATCCGTGGTTCAAATCCCGGCCATAACATTGAATGTTTCACGTTGACTCTATCTACCTTAAAGAGTTATTAAATATAGTTTGTTTTCGCAGTTACCCTAAACATTCCCACAGGATGACCTTGAAAGGGAAGTTTATATTTTAAAGCCTTTTTGTAGATTTATATGAAGAAACTTTCTACATTAATAACTAATGAGTCCTTAAATGATTCCACGTGAGCATCAACCAGTTTCGAATAAGGAAGAGCACCTAGTACAAATGACAACTTCAACAGTGTTTTGGACGATTACATCCAAAGCAGGGCCTTTCATCACAGAGCGATATATCAGATTGGTGAGAGGGAACCATCTATAGTGCTGAGAGCATTGTACACGTTGAGTAGTACTTGCTGCCCTGCTGGGCTTTGAAGATTCACCGCTCCGGAGATAATGCCTGTTCCAGCGGGTTCGCGCGTCGCCATTATGTCAACTGATGGCTTTATTATCATCACACCAGCCACCAACCGGGTTTTGCAATTGCGTTCAGAAGGGAGAGGAGCGTGTTACATGAGGGGTAGGACGTGCTGCCTTCATGTTTCCATTGAACACTACAGCAACTGTCCAAAGGGGATGTGCGTCCTGAAAATTAGGACTTCCACTGCCAATACATATTGTGTGCAGTATAATCGCTTTAGTTTAATCATGGCACAGCTTTTTAAGGGATCTTTTGCAGGGTCAGAAAACGTGTTTACACAGCAAAGCCAGGGATTGGGCTTCGCGGAGACTTAGATTAGTGAATAATGATATCTACTGATTTTTCAATGTATTATCAGATGAAGCCATACATTGAATTGGAACATATCCATTCAGGTAAAAGTCAACATTTGCTTTTGCACGTTGCCTGGAGTTTTACTATGAAATACATTAGATTAAAGAATACCATTAATGATTCCAGGTGAAGATTAGAATGTAAATCAAACAGCAACTTCAGTTTATTTGTATATAAGTCAGGACGTTTGCCGCAAATCAACCTCTTATCGATCTTATTCTTGTTCGTCTTTCTCTTTGCCTTAGCATGTTGGATTCAAAGTTAAAAATTAAGATATTTTGATTCTCAAGGGAGTAGTAGATACATAACAGTCTGCGAAAGTACCTTCACTCATTCAATACGTAACGGTTATTATATAAAGTGAAATATTTATCATATAGTTAAAAAAGTTAACCACTGGCGCGACAGCCCTTAGAGGGTCAAGGCCTACCAACCCGATTGCCGGCCTCACACCCACTTACGCACGGCAGAGCTGGACGAACATCCAACCGATACGGGGAGGAGATGTCAGAATCTCGTCATCCCTAAGCCGGAATGTTGGTTTCCGTGACCATATCATACAGTAGACAACGGTAAAATGTATATAATATTTTATGCAGCAAATATCAGCTGTTAGTGAAAAATGTATAATAAGCATAATAAGCAAAAACATTAATTCCGCCCCCCTCGGTAGCGTGGATGGTAGCATGATGCTTCTCTTTCAAGAGGTCCCGAGTTTGAATCTCGGTCAGGGTGAGTTACCTGGATAAGGTTTTTCCGGGGTTTTGCCTTATCCTAAAAGACGAATGTCGGGTAACTCCAAGCTCCATGGATCCTGGGCTCATTTGATCATTTCACTCTTTCCATTCATCGTCCGATATGACTTAACGTTGGAGGACGTAAATTTTACACACACACACACACACACACACACACACACACACACACACACACACACACACACACACACACACACACACACAACACACACACACACACACACACACACACACACACACAAAACATTAATTCCAAAAACATGCTTAAACAAATACCAAACACTGTGAAAAGGTCAGTAAGAGTTTAGTTTCACTTCGTTTCATTGGCTTTATGCTATTAACTGTCCATGCCCTCTATCTCCACCAATTTTAAAAAAGTCGGAAAATTGAGAGTGTTTTAATAATTCTTTCGTCATCGAAAAGCCCCACTGCTCTCAGTCCTCTCAGTCATGGAACATAGCACGTTTTTAAAAGGATAAAAACTGGGATGCTTAGTTGTTTCGTTTTCATATTCATATTATAGAACTTCAATCCCGTTTTGTTCAATGTGATTATCAAGGGCTACTTTTGGTACTCTTTGCTATTTTACATTATTTTATAACTGAGCTGTTTTACGGAGCATAGATATAGGTACAGCATATCAGCACATATCCCTCATTCTTAGTGAGCCAAGAAATATTTTGATATGATTTTTACCTGCTTTCATCTGTATTACACAGACTGATATAACTAATTAGCTATCCATATACTCAATTGCTGTTTTCAAGCCCCAATCCACAAATCAATTTTGTTCGACCCATCTACATAAAACGTAGCATTGCTCATACTATAGGAATCAACGAAAATGATAAGCTACCACACAACTCTAAAAAAAACTACCTTCTACTTATTTTCAATCCCTTCAATAGAAATCTGCACTGTTTAAGACATCTGGTCGAAATATTGCACAGTTACACAATAGGAGATAGCAAAAATCTCAAGTTACATTACAACTGCCAAAGCCGTCACTAATCCTTATTTTGGATTTTATAGTATTCAAATTTTTAACACAACTCTTACTTTACTTTTAACCCCTTAAAAGATAAAATTATATACTTCTTATTCAATCAGAGCACATGAACTGTAACATATAGTGAAAATTATTGAATAGGTACCATACAATTGCAAGTTAACCATACTCGCATTCTGCAACTTCTATGTACAAATTTTCACAGTGTGACCGAATTTGAGCAAACCTTTGTGGGCTTACACTTTAGTTAAATTTATAATATGCCCCAACATGTAAAATGAACTAATTTGTTTATAACCCACGTATAAGTTCTGTTACAGTATACCTTTAGTGCACCCCGCAACACTAAGAGCTTAACATATACACATAGTATTTGTAGGTAATGCAAATCTACGTACCTGTGTATATTTTTTAATGAAAGGCGCTTTAAAAGAAACACTACACTAATGGAAGCTGAGGCGCAGAACGAACTGACGTATCGCGGTAGTGACGAATAAACGTCTTGTGTGTTTACAACTGCCTGATACAGCAACATTGTATCTTTTTATAATAAACAGCGCCTGGAATCTGATGACATGTATATATATTGTTTAAGTTATTGCTACATAGGGACTGCTAGCGTATGCATGGGTTCCAGTTTATGGACAAGCTCATTTATTAGTTAATTTTTAACTTGTCTAATATTTACTTAACAGTAAGAAGAGGAAGTATTGTATTCAACTAAAAAATTCGACAGTGAGAATTTATCGGTAATACGCAACTATATGTGGTGAGTCCCTCTGGATCCACAAGAAGCATTTTTTTTAAAGGTGTGTCCAAGCGCGTACGCATATCTGACTCTCTGCAAATATCATAACTCAAAAAAAAGCACGTCGGTTAGATAGGAGGGCTGTTCAATAAATAATATGAGCTAAAATTATCTTTTCTATAAGAAATATTGGATATTCTTGTTTCTTTTTATGCATTTTTAGTAAAGAATTAAGAGCATAAAATGAAATTGGGGTATAATTTTTAAAAATAATATTTAAAATTTAAGTGTTGCACCAAACACAACAAAATACGTAACTAACTAAAAGAAGAAATTCCATTTTATAAGGTCATACAAAAACCTCAACTTTGAAGAAGCAATAGATTCGCATAAACAAACCTTCTCGATGTCTGTTCGGAGTAAACTTTGAAACCTAACAGCGGGGTTGCAGCTCTTGTAGAAGAAACGTAATTGTATGAATTGTAGTGAAGGTTGGGCCCTTAGTCTAAGGATGACGTAAATGTCATTCTGTGAATGTCCTCCTCCCATTGTCGGATTTGTAAGCCACCCCCTGCCAGAGGGATTCCAGGTGCCTCTCTGCTCATCCCTCTCACCTCAACAATAGGGAGGATGCAGATGCTACCATCCTCTCCCCCTATCGCCTACCGGCAGCCCTCTTCTGGCAACATTCTTCCGCCAATTTGGTTTTAAACTGACTTTCCGTCTTTACACGCGTCAACGCCGATGAATAAATAAAGCGAATAAAGTATAATGAATACCTGAGGTTGTGAAAATGAGATGATATTTGTGGAAACGTAGAGTCAGACTGAAAAATTCAACGACACAGCCGGGATTTGAACCACGGATCTTCTGGACCAGGCCACAATTTAGCCCACACCACGGCCAATGTGAAAGAACAATTAATTTCCCGAGATGATATTTGATCTGAACAGTAATAGTTATTGTATTATACATAAGATTCAGTAAAATCCTCAGGACTAACCAAGGATTCACTCATTAATTTTGAGTTTTTCAAGGTGTAATTATAAGTGTTAATTTATGCCTTTAAACTGTTCACGACTTGGCGTTATAGCCTTCCTCTATCCTATCCCCTGGAATATTGGAGAAAAATGTATGGCATGTAAGTACATATATTCTCAGAGTAATGGTAAGATATAGACATAAAGGGTTAAGCCTGGTACTGATAACATCCTTGCGGGCTTAACAGCTACCCGGCACTGACCTTCTTCCCCTTCCTTACGGTCCTGCATTGTCCTCAATTGTAGTCAGGTAGCCTAGTCAGCCCGCGCCGGTTTTAATCAGATGTCTAATTATTCAGTGGTAAACTGAGGTGCAATATTACGGATTTTCATTGTTTATCCTTTGCACAAGACTTTGGAAATTATTTTGGTTACATACACTTGCTACAAAGTTTTGTTCTCCAAATCGTCCTTTGGTTGGGGATCATAGATCGTTAGTGCTCGAATTCGTGGACATTTTATATGTATACCCTTGCTCTTAGTAACTACTTACACAAAAGAACAACATACTCTTTAATAACTATAAAATGTAAAATGTTCAGTGGAAATAGCCTTCAGGCCATTGCGATAGAATACAATATATACCAAATATTACTCACTCTTTCGCTATGGATAAAATTATAGAAATAAAATGATAAAATAAACTCCTATATGTTAATTTGTTAATTATGAGTAAATTCTATGCAACTTAAGAAGATGAAGAATTGAATTACGTTCAAGAGTTCCCGAGTTCGAATCTCGGTCAGGGCGAGTTACCTGGATAAGGTTTTTTCCCGGGGTTTTCCATTATTCTGAAAGACGAATGTTGGGTGAATTGAAGCTCAACGGACCTTGGACTCATTTGAGCATCATTTGACCCCTTTCATTCATCGTCCGATATGACTTAACGTTGGTGGACGTAAATTACAAAAGAAAAAAAAAAAGGAATTCCAGCTGGATTCACTCTTGTAAATAGGGTATTCAGTCGTAAGCGTTACACGTTCAACTTTGGAGGAATACATTACAGAATTGGGAGATTAAATTGCACTATTAAATCTCACAGAAAATATTGGAAGTGTTTCCACAAATATCTATACATGTTTGCACTCGTCTCACCATATTCTCTGAAGTTATACGGAGAGCCAATGTTACTTATTTCGTTTCGAATGGGTTCCTTGAGAACATCAATTGTCCGTGGCCTATTCTTGTACAATCTATTTTTTAGATACCCTCACAGAAAAAGTCCGGTGAGGTTAGGGCAGGGGATCTGGGGGAGGGGCACATATATTTTCAGATTATTCGATTATCAAATATACTGGTTACAAGTTCCACGGCGTCATAGACGTATGGCAAGTTGGTCCATCTTGTTGGAAATAACCTTCTCTCAGTTCGTTATCACCCAGCTGCTCCACAATTGTCTTGAAGATACCCATATAAACTTCAGTGTCTGGAGCCGTATCAAAGAAAATGGGACCAACGATCCATAGATGCTGGTGGAGGACACTTCCAGCATTTTCTCTGAGATGTAAATAGTGTAATATAATCTCCCAGTTCTTTATTATATTCTTCCGAAGTTGGTTCAAAAGTTGCGGCCTATTGAAACGGTTCAGATTTATGTGGATCGCGCTATATATTGTTTTGAATTTTACATTTATGCATTTCTCAACACGACATAATAATTCGTCTCTCTCTCTCTCTCTCTCTCTCTCTCTCTCTCTCTCTCTCTCTCTCTCTCTCTCGTCATTCCAAGAACATGGAATTCCGAAGCCAACATAAAACAACAAGTCTTTTAACAATCGAACTATCGTTTTATCTACTTTGAACAATTTTGCCAGAAGAGAACAGTAGGTAAGCTTTTGTAAATCATTTTTTTTTCTTCAAAAGTGAGAACAGAAAGTCACATGAGTGCAATACCGTAGATCTTTATTTGTAAGTAGCTCTCCATGTAGAATATTTATTTCTTCCTGAGGCAACAGTATATTACGTGACGTTCTCCATTTTTTCTTTTACTTTCTGTTACTTTATATCATGTATGGAGTTAACTTACAGAAATTATCAAAGGCAGTTTTATCTCTGTCCAGGGACGTATTTAAGAGGGGGGATCCAGGGTTTCCAGATCCTGCCCAAACGAATTATCATTTCAAACTTTTAAAAGATACTTGAAATAAAACTTAGTTTAAAATAAATCCAAAAAGTTTATTCAAGCTTCTCATTTTAACGTCTCTATTCACTGTAAGGTAGACATGAAGTTATTTACAAAATAAACGAAAGTTTACTGCACAGCAGCCGTAGAATCGTTAAAATACACAAATAATGTCAATTACAATAATATATTGCAAAGTTAACAAATTCCGACATTTTTTTTAATTAACGTCCTCCAACGTTAAGCCATATTGGACGATGAATGGAACGGGTGAAATGATGCTCAAATGACTCCAGGATCCATAGAGTGTAGAACTACCCGACATTCATCTTTCAGGTTAAGGGAAAACCCCGGGGAAAACCTTATCCAGGTAACTCACCCTGACAGAGATTCGAACTCGGGACCTCTTAAACGTGAGGCAGGCATGCTACCATCTACGCTACGTATAGTTTGTTGATTAGAATTCCCACATACTTACTTAAGGGTATGTAATTTTTAACTTCTAAGTTTCTATTCCCTTTTTCATTCAAGGAGAACTAATACATCAAATGCATCAATCAGTAGTTTGCTGTTTAAATATCTAATTGCTGCTTATATCACTTTATGCCAGGTATAAGAACAAAAAATGTGCAATGTGCAAGGCCTTTCTGCAGACTTCATCCAAAGCAACAAGACGAAAACAAACTTTTCTAAGAACAATTTGTAGAAGCTTGGGAGGAGAAAGTCATGTGAATATAATATATTGCATGTGCTTTGTATTTTTTTACTAACATGATGAAAACACATCCCTGATTAATTATTTATTAAAAGCAAATAATTCAATGTAGATTTTTTGGACCCCCCCCCCTCCGGAATATGACTTCTAAATACGTGTCTGTCTCTGTCTTACCATCATTCCTTTAATTCTTTTTTATCTCTTCCCGCCAATAATTACGGTACCGTATGCCTTTAAATAAACATATGATTAACAATAAAATCCGATTTAGCATTCTTTCGTCACTATCAACTATGTATTCTCTCCCGTGGATTAAGGCATATGAGATTCAACCATTCAAGAGGTCCCGAGCTCGAAACTTGGTCGGGGTGAGTTAACTCGACAAGGTTTTATCTGGGGTTTTCCCTTTTTCTGAAAAACAAATGTCGGGTAACTTAAAGCCCTATGGACCCTGGGCTCATTTGAGCATAATTTCACCCATCATATGATCTAACGTTGGAGGACGTAATTAAGAAAAGAGTGTGAGTATGGTTGAATTAAACAGCTGAACAACAGTGGCAGTAGTAAACCCCAAACAAGCTACTTCACAGTTTTTTTCTCCTGTATGCTTTACTTTTGTTACTTCTAATAATATTGTACACACTGTCGCAAAAATCAGCTTTTGGTGGCGCTTCTTTGTTAATTTACAGCGATTGTTATAACAGCAAATTGTTTTGTTCCTTGGCTTTTGGCGACGGCTTATTGTTGAATAATAGTACTGGTTCCCACCAAAGGTTCTATTTATCCATGCTTTTCATTGCAGCATATAACGTATATGCTTTGTTCCATTAAACAATCTACCAATAGTGTAAGCGACATAAAAACTTGAAATAAAGAGCAAAGCATTTTTAATCTTTCTACTGCTCGCGTATAGTAAGCACAGAAGATGATGTACTTCACACCCCAAAAGAAAACGATCCTGAGATTTCAACGGAAAAAATTGGTACTCTCAGTTTCCAAACAAAACAGCCGCGAGTGTGTATGTCTGATCACTAAAACTCCAAAAACAAAGAGAAGATTAGGTAATTGGATTGGGTTGTTTAGAGGGGATTTGACCCCTAGACCAGACTGGTCTTTTGTACCTATGTCCCCAAGTGGGGCACCCCGGGAGGGAGGATGAGGTGAGAGAAGACAGTGAGTGGCCGACCACAAGGAGTCACCACAGTACAGAGGGCGGGGTTCATACAATATACTAGACATAAACTCCTCGGCGGTCCAGGACGATCGTCATCCCACCTACCGTGGCCCCGAAACAATCCCTTGACCGGCTCGGAGACCGGAGTCCGTCTCGCCGGAGGAAAAAGTGTTATTGGTCAGGTTGAGTTATTTGAATACATTGTTTTCCCGGGGTTTCACTTTATCAGTCTAACATGGAAACTATCACTGTACGCACACCGCTATGCACTTGAAAATTTGATAGTATAATGCCTGTTGTATGTAAACCATGTACACCAAAAATCAGCTCTGGAGTAGAACCGCAACGCCCAAAACTGAAGCCTGGAAAGTGCCGCATGCGACCACTTGCAACTAGCTGCTGGACATCCCTCGTCAGCTCTGTGGCCAGCGTGGGGATCGGCGCTCCATACGTATGCCAGGTGTAGACCATTGGGGTTGCCCGTCAGGGGTAACCAGTCCCTCCCGTACGATGCTGTGTCACGCCTATATGCTCCTACTTATTCTGAACCCATTTTTGGGTACTTACAGCTATTCGCACCCTAGTTTTTTTCACACAGGCCCACATAGAGCAGAGATCATGCCATGAAACTCGCAGGTGTGAGGATAGTGATAGTTCCCTTGTAAACTCTAAGGATCCTGGGTTCATTTAAGTATCATTTCATCCATTTCATTCATCGTCTAATATGACCTAACCAGCTGAATGGCGTTATAAAAATCCTGACATATGTATATGCTCAGGAAGCAAGAACAGAAGGCACCGAAATCTGCAGTTCAACTATCTTGGGACTGAGGACGCTAATCTAAATCATCCGAGCTATGAAGATTTATTTGTTTATTTGTTTACTTATTCGTTCCTTCCTTCCTCCCTTCCTCCCTTGTGGTGGACAACACGGTGCTGGGGCAGGTTTTCTCCGGGACCTCCGGTTTCCCCCGCCATCTCATTCCACTGGTGCTCCTTCTTCATCTCATATACCATCAGTGTCACCGCCTGCGGTGCCGTGTGTAGTAAAAGCTGGCGTTAAACACTACACATTTCATTTCTTTTCCTCCCTCCCTCGCTACCTCCATCACTCCCTCCCTCTCTCGCTCGCTCTGTCCGTCCCTTCCTCCCTTCCTTATTTGTTTATTTGTTTGTTCGTTCGTTCATTCGTTCATTTATTTATTTACTATTTTAATTAACTCCTTCAGCATGGTTTTATTGGACAATAGCATGAAACATGGACCGCAGGACTACCCGAAATGAAATTTATTCTAGGCTGGAAGGATTTGCTTCTGGGGGCTGTGCATCTAGTTCGATACTGTTTTGTTAACTGAGAGAAAAACCTGTGTAACGTGTCATAATTCTAAGGAGTTACGAGTAAGACTAGTTGGTAAGATTTGTATAATAACCGTATATTGATGACTAGGGATGACTATCATTGGAAAATGTGGTAGGTATAACGGGAAATGTTAAGAAAGTCTTGTACTCTTGTATTTTTATTTTTATTGAGTATAAATCAGTGTTTAATCTGTGTTGGAAATGCAAAACCAACTAAAAATTATCACATACCACATTATTATCACAATTATCCATCTCAAATTTTACAATAAAATGTGACATGGGGACAAAATATGTCGCAATTAGTGGACCCCTTTTTTTAAATGAAAACGTAAAATGCAGTATGAAAACCGCTTATGGAAAAGTTACCTCAAAGCAACAAAAGATGAGCAGTCGTATGAAAGAAAATACGAAAAACATTCTTCTCAATTCCGAGAAGTTGTTACACTTGTTAATCATAGCACTATTGACGAGTACTATGAAAAGATTTGATTAAAGTAAAATATCCCCTTTTACAAGTTATTAATATTGATAGCCTTCTTTTTGTGTTAGAATTAATTTCCTACTAATAGTACAAATATGGAGAAAAACTAAGACACAGTGTCAAGAAGAGCCATTGGCTCTTAAGCTAACCAGTTTTGCAAGTATTTGTGATCCTAAGTATAACATCGATTCTGAAAAATATTTAATTACGTAAATTTAACTGTAATGGCCAAACAAAACGTTTTTTTCTTTTTATTCTAATTTTACGTCCTCCAACGTTAGGTCATATTGGACGATGAATGGAATGGGTCAAATAATGCTCAAATGAACCCAGGTCCTTTTTTTTTGTTTGTTTAATAATTTTACGTCCTCCAACGTTAAGTCATATTGGACGATGAATGGAATGGGTCAAATAATGCTCAAATGAACCCAGGTCCTTTTTTTTTTTTTTTTTTAATAATTTTACGTCCTCCAACGTTAAGTCATATTGGACGATGAATGGAATGGCTGATATGATGCGCAAATGAGCCCAGGGTCCATACAGCTTAGAGTTACCCGACATTCGTCCTTCAGAATAAGGGAAAAACTAGGAAAAACCTTCTCCAGGTAACTCGCCCTAACCGAGATTTGAACTCGGGTCCTCTTGAACTTGAGGCAGACATGCTGCCATCTACGCTACCGAGGTGGGTAACAAAAAGTTGAACAACGCTCCTAAGTTCATTCAAAAGTGTTACTATTTATTAACTTGAATTGTATTAATTTGTGCATTTTTATTCTTCTGGTTTTGTATCAGCATTTATATTTTTACTGTGCTGTACTTAAGCTTAAACCAATTACATTTTCCTCTGTGGTGCATTAACTACATCAGCTTGTGCCCAATTTACTTCATGTATTTTTATTGAATTACAAACGTTTTAAAAGATGATTTTAGTTTTACATTAACGTTATGTCATGTTTTAATAAAACACAGTAAAATGCTAAACACTACAAAGTGAGAAAAAATTTTTAAGACTGCGGTCGTACTTCAGAATGAACAATCCTGTTTGTAGCGATTAAGAAACACTATAATTTGCGCCGTCAGTTTTACAGTCTGACCTCAGCCCGTTCGGTTTCCCAACTGCTGATGACATCAGTTCTTTTGTTTGGACAACTTTGCCTCTGAAGGCAATATTTAAATGCTGCCTTTAGTACGCTATTATTTGATAACGCATCAAACTGTTACCGAAGTATATGTAAAATTGGGGATGGTATATGCTGTTTTGGGGCTTGATCTAAATCTGAAAATTTGGTAGATATGAATAAATTCTTAGAAAAACAAGTACTCAAACGTTTATATTTTTATTATTAAAGGAAGTGCAAACGAAATACTTGTTTTCAGGACTTTTTGAAGTGAAAATGGTGACATTTTTCTGTGGCTAATCAAACAAATGCATGGGAAAGGAATACTGTCTATCATCATAATCGTCATCATCATCATCATCATCATCATCGTCGTCGTCGTGGTCGTCATCATTCCATTATTTATTTGGATATTAAGTAGATAGTCAAACGTGGCTTAAGCAACACAATTTTTAACCCGCATAGAAGATATAGGAATGGTGCCCATACAAAATCGTAAATGTCCTGAGCTAGGATAGGCAGCGATGTCGGCAACGAAAGAGAGCATTCCGATTAGGACAGAGGTTGCAAATTCCAGTGGTAGGATAACATCGTCACTACCACACTCCACTTGGGACATGAGCGAGTACAAGTCGCCCTGGTGCTCCCGGGCGGTGGGCAGAACACCACGGTACCTATCCGCTGTGCGGATTTTCCCGTGCGGTCCTATAGATTGTGTCCTTTACGCAAGCTCATGTGTCAGTGTATTGATGATGGAGGTGGATAGCCTCTGCCAGTGCTTCTGGTTCCGGGACGAGCCTACAGAGTTTGGAGGCCAGAGCCCGATGCCGTCTCACAAGGAGCGGCCTGCTTGCAGGGTCCGTCCAGTGGGTCGGGGCCAGGAGCCAGAGACCAGATGGAAAAAGGAAACTGGGCGAGTCTGGCCGCGACGGAACGACCTCAGCTGGCGGTGGTCACCCGACCATCTGCGTCCAGCCCTGGCACGACCAGGCCATGCGGAATTAGGAGGTGAAGGGATGAGAGGCTGAACTCACCACCCAAGGGCGTCCTTAGGGAGGCGATAGCTCTTTCTCCTTCTAGGTGCACGGTGGTCGTATTGACTCGGTGTATTGACCAACTGAATGGTCTGAGGTTTAATCTTGGTATACAATGTGCGTGTACGTTCACGTACAACGTCCTCAACGTAGGTGTGTAGGATGTAAGATGGAAACGTACGTTCGGTATCGTAGATCATCCTGAGTGCCCTGTTCTGCACGGCCTGCTGTCTACGGAGGGTAGTACGAGCTACGGAACCCCAAACTTCGCATCCGTACAGAATTAGTGCTGGGAGGATCGCACGATACACGGAGGCGGGGCAGCTCGGTAACTCCCTGGTAGAAGCAGGCCCGAGTCCTTGGTCCTACGGGTCCAGGAGTAATAGGAGAAGAACCTCTGGCGTTAACTCGTAGTTTAAGGTGAGTGGGTATTGTGGATCTGAATATGGGATACGACTGCCTGAGCGCAGCGTGGCCGACGCTGATCTTTGCACGGACATGTGGAGTGAGGGGGAAACCGTGGTCCAGTTGGACTCCCAGGTATTTGGCGGATCGAACCCAGGCGATTCTATCTCCGCCTCAACCACAGGTCTCCTTCCGGGCGCCAGCGGAGAACCTTACCCAGCAGAAGAACAGAACTCTCCTGCGAGCTAATGGCCATCCTCCACCTTTCACTCCACATACTCTCCACTTTCTGTGCACATCGTTAATATACGACTCCTCCAGTTCTACAGCCATAGCTTTCGTCAGTGGCGTAGCAGTTGAAATCTTAATGTATTAATGCGTTATTTTATTGAAGATATAACTGGAAATATTTAGTGACATTAATATAACTATTCTTATCCAAATAATGGGTTTGTACATTAAAATCACACCTTGGAGTTCAAGAGAATTTTCATTTGTTACTAATAGCAATGTATCTGTCAAAGTTACAGAGACAGTAATTAGTCAGATATTAATTTTAATCTCACATAAAATTTCATGGAAGTCGACTGATATTGACAGAACGTTCCATTATGCTGCCCGATACGTTTATTAGTAAGCAACCTTTGCCCAGCTAAACGTTAACGAAACTTAAATTTCACAATTATTTCCAATTTATAAGTAAACAATACCTGAAAATATACATTTTTTCCATACTTCTCTGCTTGCTTCGATTTGACTCTGGTGTAAAATTGTGCACTAAAACAATACACACAGCTTAACAATAAGACTGTCTTTCCATTATGTTGAATAGAAAAATAATACAACTCTCATTCCTTAAATGAAGCATGTTTTCTTACGTTGCGCCATACGCTCTAAAACAGTTAGTGACGGTGTGACGTCAGCTCCGTCAGCTATAACCGTCAAATATGCTCCCGAACGAAAGGCAACTTAGCGCTGATTTCTGCTGCCCAAAAGGAAGGAAATAGTTGGATGTGTTGGGGTTCCGACAGCGTAGGAAAGCCAGGAAACGCATCGGGTATTAATAATACGTATGTACATCTTGGGTGTTGTAATATTAATACTGACCTATTTAATTACACAATTGGTCACAGCTTATAAACAATTACATTTTGGCTCTGTTCTATAAGAAAATATATACAACTTCAACTCGCAGTTTATCTGAAGATCAGGTATTTTATAAAGTAAATAAAACAAAACAAAACATAAAGTAATTTTCTCTGCAAATTAGAGGAGACAACTCAGAAGAGAATTACTCGGACATTTCCCGACACCTTCTCTTTCGTTTTTCTTTAACTAGTTTATCAATGTCAGGACGTCATGTCTGGAAAATTTGTAATCGGGGGCTGCATGTTAGATTGTGAACCCACAAGGTAATTTGGGCTTTGGGCTTAGCTAATTTCCTAACAGAAACAAATTGCTCGCACACATATGTCAAGCGGAGCATAGACAATGTCCGAGCGGCAAGTGAAATCTGGTTTGGGAGACATTCTTGTAAGAATCAGCCAACTCTTTCTTGTATGTATATTTGTCCTACAATAAATCGTCACATTATAAATTTAACAGTTCCGTTTGGTACGTGGCAGCTAAATTGTTGCCATTAAGTGTACTACACCTGACTGAACCCTCAGATTCTGTACTCACAGCGCCATTTATATAGGCAACTTGGTGCTACATGGCTCTTGCCTGACGTCACACGTACTGCAGGCCTCGCTCCCGGCTGAAATACGTCACAACTCTCGAAGCTGTCTTCATCTGGTTTAAAAGAACACACAATACTGATTGTTTCTACGTCTCTCCTTTTACACAGTAGGAGAGTGAACCGGTTTGAGTAAGCCAGGGTAGTAGAAGGGGTAATCGAGGGGGTATGCTTGAAACACTCAAAGAGTGCCCGTGAGTTGAGATGAGTGATGCCTGCCACATATCCCATTATTGTTTGGATGATTATCCACGTCACCGTTGTTAGACGAAACTGGTTTTAGGGTTATTATTAATTACTGTTAAAATAATGATTATTAATTATTAATAATAGTAATAGCATCAGTTATAGTCATCGTCATCATCACCCGTCTCTGTAGTGTAGATGGTGTCGTATCTACCTCACGTTCAAGAGGTCCTGAGTTCGAATCTTGGTCGGTGGGAATTATCAGGCTAAGGTTTTTTCCAGGGTTTTCCATTATCCTGAAAGATGAATGTCAGGTAACTTTGAGGTCTGTGTATCCTGGGCTCAGTTGAACATCATTTCACCAATTTCATTCACGGTCCCATATAACAACATGGTCGTAAATAATAATGATGATGATGATGATGATGATGATAGTAATGATGATAGTAATAGTTTAACACTAAATGCTAAATCATAAATGTAAGTATAAATTGCTCATAATTTTTGTTTGAGCAGGAAACTTATAATTTAAGTAATTTTTCTATATGAAGTTGCAATACATGTTCTATTTCTTAATTAATATGGAAATAAATAATAGGATATTTCTCGTTGCCACATTCACAACCATCAATCTTAGGCTAAATATGTATTTACTGAGAATTTGTAACACATGTAGCTTTCAACCTGCTTGCAGTGAGCAAGATTTATACACAACCAAAACAACATTGCTGTTCGGCTGAGAGTAGTGCTCTCTAAACAGCATCCCTGCCCAATTTATTAACCCTACAGCATAGAGTGTCTGTTCATATATACATATGTAAATAAAAATATAGCACTAAATAAATAATTTTGAACCAAATCAAAGAGTAATTAGATGCTTCACCGAGCGGGATGGCTCAGGTGGTTTCGTCTGTGGTCCGCATTCGGGAGGCCCGGATTCGATTCCCATGGCCAGCCTACCTTACACATGGGTTTTCTGGGAGTTTCCCCTGGGCCACCAGGCGAATGCTGCTCTGAATTTCCTGTCTCTGCATTTCATTTCCATTATAATTTCACATCATCTCATTTCTGGTGGTCTCTTTCAGGGTAGAAGTGTCAGCGGGAGTCTCGGCGGTGCATGGCAGGACGATATGCCCTGAGTGAACCACTTCGTCCTCCGGGAAGTCGGTTGCCGGTCTCCGAACCGGCTGCTGGGACTGCTGCCGAACTACAGAGGGGAATGTTCGTTGTCCTGGCACACCGGCGGAGGTTTCCATCTAGAAAAAAGGTAGGGACCCTACCTTCTGCGCTTTCGTGGTTCCTTAGGACGGCTGCCGTCTGTCTCCTCTCGCCTCATCCTTCCTCCCGGGGATGCCCCATATGAGGACATAGATACAACCCCATCCGAAGTAATCGTAATCCTAATGCTAACTAGATACCTTATTGTCCATTAACAGTTTTTCGCTATAGAAATACGTAATATATTACACTGGAATTGAAAATATTCGTTATCATTGAAAGACTTGCTGTTAATAAGGAAAATCAGAAATCTTCTAATTATCAGTGTGATCCAGATTTTGTTGTCCCAAAACGTTTGATGAATACCCCATAAAATCACCAAATATTTTAATAACATAATAAATCACTAAAATGAACTACATTTTAAATGTAATTTGAGTAGGTTAAAAATAGCGGTTCCAGAACAGACCCAAATGAGCAAGATGGCGGCCATGCGCAATCGGTATGTTTAGTGGATTTAGACAGTGTTTAGGTAGGCAGTCAATCCTCTTAATTTGGTGTACCTTATAATGCTGTGTCCTGAGGTATGATCAGAGCTTGTCTTGAGCTATGATCTGAGGCTCTAGGGTTAAGGGCTGCAGGGTTTCTTAGGTAAAGTCTGTTGGTATGGGATGTTAATATCTGAAGGATTTAATGGTTAGGTCCTGAGGTATGATCTGGGAGGAGGGTCTAGTGCTAAGAGCTGCAGGTTTTTCACAGGTGATGTCTGTTGGTCTGGAGGTGAAGTCTGTTGGTCTGGATGGTTTAGAGCTGTAGGATTTAGAGACTAGGTCCTGTGGTATGATCTGGGGCTCTAGGGTTAAGGGTTGCAGGTTTTTCACAGGTAAAGACTGTTGGTCTGGGAGGTTAATAGCTATAGGACTTAGAGGTTAGGTCTCGAGGTATGATCTGAGGCTCTAGGGTTAAGAGTTGCAGGGTTTCTTAGGTAAAGTCTGTTGGTATGGGATGTTAATATCTGAAGGATTTAATGGTTAGGTCCTGAGGTATGATCTGGGACTCTATGGTTAAGAGTTGCAGGGTTTCTTAGGTAAAGTCTGTTGGTATGGGATGTTAATATCTGAAGGATTTAATGGTTAGGTCCTGAGGTATGATCTGGGACTCTATGGTTAAGAGTTGCAGGGTTTCTTAGGTAAAGACTGTTGGTCTGGGAGGTTAATAGTTATAGGACTTAGAGGTTAGGTCTTGAGGTATGATCTGGGGCTCTAGGGTTAAGGGTTGCAGGTTTTAACAGGTAGGGTTGCTGGTATGGGAGGTTAATACCTATAGGATTTAATGTGGCATGAGCTCTAGGGTTAAGGGTTGTAGGGTTCATAGCTAAATGTTGTTGGTCTAGAGGATAAAGACCGTAGGGTCTTTTATCTATGTTTTATAGGCTGAGGTATGGTCTTATAATTTTGAAGTTAAGTTTGCTAGTCCAGCGATTAAAGGCGGTTAATCTTGGGGCAAGTACTACATTTATGCCTTACTATGTCATCCTATTATAAACTAACCTAACCTAATATACTCTTTCATTTCTACCTTCTTTCATCATTCTTATTATAACCTAGCTGTGTTTGACTAGTGGCTTCCTTTGTTGCACCTGTTAACCTATTTGTTCTCTTTCCTTAAGTTCCTCTATTCTACCACTTTAACCTAACCTAATATATCCCATGGTTTTAGCTTCTTGATCATTGTTGAACCTAGTTGATTCTGGTATTAACATTCGTTCTCTTTTCTTAAGCTGCCCCGTTTTTACCTCCTTAACCTATCCTAAGCATGTTTCTTTTCTCATGCTAACTACTTGTATGTATGATGCAAAGTTTTTAGGCATATCGATATTATAGCTATCTTTGTCACTGCAAGAGGTATATATGCTGATTACAGATCTTTATACAGTAAATTTAACCCTTTGTGTATCTGCTTCTCTTTTCCTAAAAATTGAGGTTCTTTTGTTGCTAGGGTTTCTTGTTTTTCGTTCCTTCTCTATGCTTTCAGAAACTCTATTCTACCTTGTTATGTTATGAGGTCTTATGCTTATATCTTAGGCTTTTTTGATTAAGCCTTTTGATCTGAAAGACTATGTATTTTGGCTATGTTCCTCATCTCTTATGGTCACATGGCTAGGTCTTGAGGCATGATCTTAGGGCCTGGGGTTTAAAGGATATAAGTCTCATAGCTTAAGCTCGTATGTCTAAAGGTTAAAGACTGTAGGTTTAGTGGTTAGGTCGTATGGATTCAAGGTTAGATCTCTCGGTCTAGAGTTTAAGGCTGTAGGATCTGAAGGTTACGTATGGAGGTATGATCTGAGGGCTCTAGGGTTAAGTGTTTTAAGCTTCATAGCTAAAGGTTGCTGGTCAGGAGGTTAAAAGCTGTAGGATCTGGAGGTTAGGTATTGAGGTATGATCTCGGAGCTCTAGGATTAAAAGCTATAGGCTTCATAGCTAAAGTTTGCCAGCTAGAGATATCTTCTTTACTGTTAGAGGTATATTTGCAATGGTCTAGGCGTACAGTTTTCTTACATTTTTTCATGCAGATTGATGTCTTCGTACTCTCGTGTCTTTTTCAAGCTTTTACCCCCTATGCATCGTCTTGTAATAAGTCGTTACGCTAAACCAATGTTCTAATGCTATTTCCATGCTTTTTCAGATGTTATGAGGTTTATGCGCGTTTCAGGGATATTTTAGACCAAGTTACGTTACTTAATTCATTTTATAACTAATTAAGAAGTTTTTCAAGGATATTTCAGATTACGAGATAGTAGTTACTTTTTAAATTTACCTATTTTAACATTAACTAAAGTGTGTTCAGTTAGCTTATGTGGGGAGGTAGACGTCCCTCGTCTTTTTTCTCTGGACTTGGGACCAGCGTCAGAATTTGTTTTCTGAACGGTAGACTTAACGCCCTCCTCTGCTCTTATTATTCAGTTGTTTTCATGCTTGGATATTTTAATGCTACGTTCTAGTGTTTATTTCTCGGAATGAAAATTGTTTTTTTTCTGCTCTAGGGTTCCTTCTTTCATTCGCCGTTCAAAATATGACAATGTCCATGGGCATATGTGGATACTCCATCATCTGCAATTACTCTCTTGTCATCATGTGGAGATAGGGATATTTTGTTCACTTCCACTGACGCAACATTATGTTGATGGGACATAATTAGGTTCATTGGCGTTCTTATGATTTCTCTGCTTTTAAGACAGTCCACATAGCTCTCAAAGGTGATGTACTGTTTAATGGCACTATGTTTTATGCCTTTTATCTTCTTGATTATGCCTCCATCGATGTCGAGTGCATACATCTTCGGTCTCAGTCCAACAAAACGACGAATGATTTTTCCATTGGCTTCATCTTTAAATTTTCCCAACACTTTCTTGTTTTTTGTAGAATGACATATGTGCTCGCTAGGATAATCAGCAGTATCCAGATGTTCCAGAAAACGTAACTTATCCTGATATATGTCTCCGGTAGTCACACGATGGATGAAAGAGTCAGTATCCATGTACATGAGCTTCAGATTTTCAAGCCCGTAATACGGCATTAGCACATCATAATGATACCAATACATCAAGGTCTTCGAGATATCCAGCACACACATCCCAATGTATATAGGCTTGTTGAAGACTATCTCCCGGGACGTCATGTGTATTGCAGCCAGATTAGGCCCATATATAGTTCTATCAATAAATGTAGGCTTAGCAACCAGTTTTTCCAATGTCTTCCAATCGGTGACAAGTCGTATATTCAGCCGGTTTCTGATGTTTTCCATAGTTTTACCAAACATGGCATTGTTAAAAAGTTTGTAAAGATCCTTCTCGAAATCATTTCTCGATCCTTGTCGTAGCCGGTTATTGAATTCCACATAAGGCTTTAACCAACATGACTGTTGAAATTGTAGCACCCGATGGATTTTAGTCAGTTGTAACCCATGACTAAGGGCCTGCTTCAAGGTCATGTAATGCACCACATACCTAGTTCGTGATCCAAGGTGAGGAATTAGTTTCCTTGTAGAAGAACCAGGGGGCTTGATACACTCAGGTAGGAACGGTAAATCATTGTGTAGGTCATGGAGTTCTGTAGGATATTGAAGGTCCACTTCTAAGATGTATCCGAGAGGGTCATCTTCTCGTAGTATATCTAGGTTGATATCTTCAGGAGAAACCCACTTAAAACCCCCGTAAGCAAGGGGTTTCTGCATCGCCCACGCGTACTGATTATTTGCATCTTCGTACGTAATATATTGAGAGGGTTTACTTGAGTCATACTCCTTCATGTAGTGATTGTTCGCTTCTGCATACCGATGAGAAACTTGGCATAATCCTCCTCTTATACCTGCTTCAACCATGAGTAGCTGGTCATAATCCTGTAGTAATTCCAGTTCAATTCGTGTGTACAACAGCATTGCATCCCACGTAAGTCCGGGTGATGTATAATAATGTGCGGGATCAACTTTATGGGTTTTCAGGGTCTGCTCTCTGAATGTTTCAAACACATCTGCTAGTAGAAGGACATCCGAAGTTAAGTAGAGGTCACTGTACTCGCCTAGTGTTCTGATGTTGAAGTGACTCCATACGGTTTTTGCATGCTGATACTCTGCATCACTAATTTCTTCTCTGTTTAACTTACTGTAGAATGCTTCTCTCGGAGGAAGTTCTGTCTCACTCAAAACATCCCATGATGTAACGTAATCATAGGGAAACACACCTTTACGCATCATCAAATCGATCTTCTCTGCTCCAAAGTACTTCTGAGTTTCAGGATATGATGTTAGATTTTTTGCTAGTTTATCCAAGCTGGTACTAAGGAAGCGATAGGTATCCACAAAACGAAGTTTAATGTCACCAACATACTTGGAAAATGATATATAACTTTCCTCAGAGCTAGGAATAACTTCTACTCTATCGCTAGTACAGCCTAACTCCTTAACAATGAAATGGGAGTCATATCCACTCAGGTTATGTATGAAGACAGGAATATAATTAGGCGTTTTACAGGTTAGATTACACTGATTATGTAGACTTCCTCGATATTCACCACTTATATGATCATGATCTCGTACTTTCCAGTTATCGTCGGTAAATTCTTTACCACATAAGTAGCATTCTGTAGAAGATTCGAATGATTTTTGTTGCTTATCTGTCAGAGTTAATGGAGCACCAGTTTTGTATACAGCATTAATTTTCTTTGCGAGAGAACTTACATACTCCATAAACTTCGGTGCAGCATTATAACCTCGATATACATAGGGTTCAGTAGGAAGACCAGTCTGTAAACCTTCAATTGTAGCTGAGGATTTGACATAAACACAGAAACTCATAGGAATATGCTTCTGATATGGAACTGTATAAGACGTTTCGGGATTAGAAGAACACCCGTGGTAAGGGGTAAGAATGCTTTCAAAGTCAGCGTATATGACATAAGGTAATTTCAACATCCTTTCATGATTCTTGAATCTAACAATAGATTTCTCCTTGGTTGGCATAACAATCTTAGCAACTCCGTGTTGGCTACATATTTTTCTATGCTCATTTAACCTCTCAACTCCTCCATTTCGATACTCAAAGTGCGTAAAACAGCGTTTGCAGATGCAGAGTTTTCCCTCACATTTGGTTTTTTGTTGATGAATAAGTCTCTCGAAATTCTTTATATAAACGTAATGATGACGTCCAGCTGAATTGCTTAACAGAAGCAGGTCGCGATGCTCAGTCAGTTCTTCATTGACAACTTTCATAGGAAACACTTGATTTTTCTCATCCAGCCCGAAAACATTTATAGAGATGTTATTTTTTCGTTCAAATTTCGGGATATCAGTCAGGCTCGTAGGAAACGAGAGGCAGGAAAAGTCATATCTCTCTTGAAGATCCTTATACTTGCTAACACGATGAGGATTCTTCTGAATGAACTTGGCGAGAACAGCATACATAAAACACTTTTCATCTTCATAATTCTGTGGATTTATGCAGGCTCCTTTAGCTCCAATAGAGGTCGGTAGAGGGATGTAACTGGTCCCCCTCAGTCCATTATTCTTGTTGATTCTAACACGCACACCATCAACAGCTAATAAAGCCCAGCTGCTTCCTTTAAGTTGACTTTCCTCCATTTCAGTACAAAGTTTCTTGAATTTACTTTCCAATATGGCGTCCAAGTCACTTTCTAAAAATATTGCTTGATTTGGCGTTTTAAAGGCTTTATCAGTAGTGCCACCAACGGCATTCACAAACCGACATTCAGCCATGAGGTTAATTTTCACACTTTTATGCATCCTCAGTTGCTTCTGAACGGCTTGAATTATCCGCTGTTTTGATTCCTGGAGATATGTATTCAGGTCTTGGCATGTAGAGCACTGGATGAAATATGATTTCAGTCGATCCTGGAAAGCTGTTTCATATTCTACGACATCGTCTTCATCAGGAACCATTAACAGCAATTTATGTTTGGTAGGCTCGATCTTGAGTTTCTTAGCAGTAGTTATTCTCTCGCATCGTTCTTGGTGAGTATCTCTGCGATTCTCAGTATCATAAACGTTACCACAATGTTTACATTCGTAAAACCGGCCACATACCAGCTCATGTCTCTTTTTATTGTAGCTTTTCAGGAAACTCTTTGCACATATGCTACACCTATTTTCAGGTATAGTGTCTAACAGAGCTTCCATCGCTATAGTTTTTTTGTTGTGTGCAGGCTAATTCTCGGGAATATGCTGCCAAGTAAGTGTCTTGATACACTTCTCACTTCTCTTCTTCACCTTGATAAGTTATCAACGCTACTGATGATGAATTTCACTGTAGAAGCTGATCCGCTATGCTATAAACACACTAGCGTAATTACAATCTAAGATCGATCAAGCTCTCTTTATACACTTAGCACAGACCTAATAGAAAACTTCATCATCCCCTTCACCAACGGGATTCGAAGGTGGCGCTCCTATCGGAGAAAACCTAAAAGAAAACTGTTATCTTGCTACCACAGGGGTTCGAAGATGCTTCTACTATTGGAGAAAACCTAAAAGAAAACTCTATTAATTTTCCAGTTTTCGATTATTCTTTAACTACTTTACAATTCACATGAGAGAAAAAATTAGACAAATTAAAATTGAAAAAGGAAATAAATAGCTAGATTTGAAGATAAAATTTAGACAATTCAAACGAGTATAAACACGACTAAGCTCCGCCTTTTAGTTTTAAAGTTACATTAGGAGCTCCCATTGCCACCCATAGACACCTCTCCGTCATCTTCAACCACGTGTTCTTGATTCTTTTCACACATATCTTAACATAACAGTTCTATTTTTCTCAAGTTCATCTATTACACCGTTTAACTGATCCACGGGGCACCCTTAGAATCCTTCACTTCATCCTCAAACACACCTTCTTGAACCCTTTTGATATATTTTAACCTATTTATGTTTGTTGCTACGGGCATCCGTTCTCTTTTCTTAAGTTAAATTATTACGACCATCTTGTTATGTTTAAGTCTCATGCTTATATATTAAACTTTGTGATTAAGTATTTTGATTTGAAAGTCTATGTAAATCGGTTAAGGTAAACATCTCTTCTCAACATGAGACAAGTCATGATGTATGATCTTATGGGGTGAGCTTGCCAACACATCTAAAAGCATTTATATTCAAAGGTATTTAAATTATCCCACCGAGATTTGAACCCTGATCCTAAGGCGTAAATTACCATTTCAACAACAATTCAGACCTAAAGTATATATGTATACGCTATTTCATTGCGCTAACGTTATTAGTTCAAGAGTTATTTAAGATTCAAGTTATTGCGACAGAAGCGGTTATCGAACCACGGGTCTGTAGGATACGGAATCATAAATCATTCACAGCATATGTTGAATGAAAAAAACCTGCGCTTTCCCCTGTTGTTCTATGTGCAATAGATCAGAAATAGAACACAATTACATAATTCAGTGGACGATGGGAACTGAACCAGGGACCCTTGAGCTACACGTTGTCAGCATATGATTAACTATGAGAAGCATAACCATATAAAGGTTATTTCACTTCTCTAGACCCAGCGGTTTCAGAGATATTTAAATTAAACGATTCAGGACTCGAACTAAGGACTACAGGTATACAGTATATACCCTGCGGACCCCGCTAACCATATGTAAGTAATAAAGTTTATCCGAAGTCGCTATCATAATTAATTTAGGAGTTACTCAGATTTACCGATTCAGGACTCGAACCGAGGACAACCAGTATATGAGAGAACGTCTGTAGATGCTCCTTAACGATATAAAAGTAATAAAGTTTATCCGAGCTCGCTATCGTTACTAGTTTCGGAGTTATTCGAATAATAAATGTACTGATTTGCACGGGATTCGATTAGGCAACCATTGATAAAACTATCAGTAAGACAGTCAGTAAGGACACGGACACCCCTGCGCGGTAGAAAGGCAGCATGCATCGTCTTTCCACCCCTGGCCGGCATCCCATTAGTTTGCGAACACTATTTATTTATCACATGCAGGTGTGCCTGCGTCTTGGGACAAGGGTTTGACAGGTCATTAATCAAGTAGTAGTTCATAGATGGTCCCCTATCCCTTGCCCCACCCCTTTGCAATTTATATGCAAATTAGATATTCTATTGTTCCAAAGTCCCCATTTATGAACTACTACTTGATTAATGACCTGTCAAACCCTTGTCCCAAGACGCAGGCACACCTGCATGTGATAAATAAATAGTGTTCGCAAACTAATGGGATGCCGGCCAGGGGTGGAAAGACGATGCATGCTGCCTTTCTACCGCGCAGGGGTGTCCGTGTCCTTACTGACTGTCTTACTGATAGTTTTATCAATGGTTGCCTAATCGAATCCCGTGCAAATCAGTACATTTATTATTCGAATAACTCCGAAACTAGTAACGATAGCGAGCTCGGATAAACTTTATTACTTTTATATCGTTAAGGAGCATCTACAGACGTTCTCTCATATACTGGTTGTCCTCGGTTCGAGTCCTGAATCGGTAAATCTGAGTAACTCCTAAATTAATTATGATAGCGACTTCGGATAAACTTTATTACTTACATATGGTTAGCGGGGTCCGCAGGGTATATACTGTATACCTGTAGTCCTTAGTTCGAGTCCTGAATCGTTTAATTTAAATATCTCTGAAACCGCTGGGTCTAGAGAAGTGAAATAACCTTTATATGGTTATGCTTCTCATAGTTAATCATATGCTGACAACGTGTAGCTCAAGGGTCCCTGGTTCAGTTCCCATCGTCCACTGAATTATGTAATTGTGTTCTATTTCTGATCTATTGCACATAGAACAACAGGGGAAAGCGCAGGTTTTTTTCATTCAACATATGCTGTGAATGATTTATGATTCCGTATCCTACAGACCCGTGGTTCGATAACCGCTTCTGTCGCAATAACTTGAATCTTAAATAACTCTTGAACTAATAACGTTAGCGCAATGAAATAGCGTATACATATATACTTTAGGTCTGAATTGTTGTTGAAATGGTAATTTACGCCTTAGGATCAGGGTTCAAATCTCGGTGGGATAATTTAAATACCTTTGAATATAAATGCTTTTAGATGTGTTGGCAAGCTCACCCCATAAGATCATACATCATGACTTGTCTCATGTTGAGAAGAGATGTTTACCTTAACCGATTTACATAGACTTTCAAATCAAAATACTTAATCACAAAGTTTAATATATAAGCATGAGACTTAAACATAACAAGATGGTCGTAATAATTTAACTTAAGAAAAGAGAACGGATGCCCGTAGCAACAAACATAAATAGGTTAAAATATATCAAAAGGGTTCAAGAAGGTGTGTTTGAGGATGAAGTGAAGGATTCTAAGGGTGCCCCGTGGATCAGTTAAACGGTGTAATAGATGAACTTGAGAAAAATAGAACTGTTATGTTAAGATATGTGTGAAAAGAATCAAGAACACGTGGTTGAAGATGACGGAGAGGTGTCTATGGGTGGCAATGGGAGCTCCTAATGTAACTTTAAAACTAAAAGGCGGAGCTTAGTCGTGTTTATACTCGTTTGAATTGTCTAAATTTTATCTTCAAATCTAGCTATTTATTTCCTTTTTCAATTTTAATTTGTCTAATTTTTTCTCTCATGTGAATTGTAAAGTAGTTAAAGAATAATCGAAAACTGGAAAATTAATAGAGTTTTCTTTTAGGTTTTCTCCAATAGTAGAAGCATCTTCGAACCCCTGTGGTAGCAAGATAACAGTTTTCTTTTAGGTTTTCTCCGATAGGAGCGCCACCTTCGAATCCCGTTGGTGAAGGGGATGATGAAGTTTTCTATTAGGTCTGTGCTAAGTGTATAAAGAGAGCTTGATCGATCTTAGATTGTAATTACGCTAGTGTGTTTATAGCATAGCGGATCAGCTTCTACAGTGAAATTCATCATCAGTAGCGTTGATAACTTATCAAGGTGAAGAAGAGAAGTGAGAAGTGTATCAAGACACTTACTTGGCAGCATATTCCCGAGAATTAGCCTGCACACAACAAAAAAACTATAGCGATGGAAGCTCTGTTAGACACTATACCTGAAAATAGGTGTAGCATATGTGCAAAGAGTTTCCTGAAAAGCTACAATAAAAAGAGACATGAGCTGGTATGTGGCCGGTTTTACGAATGTAAACATTGTGGTAACGTTTATGATACTGAGAATCGCAGAGATACTCACCAAGAACGATGCGAGAGAATAACTACTGCTAAGAAACTCAAGATCGAGCCTACCAAACATAAATTGCTGTTAATGGTTCCTGATGAAGACGATGTCGTAGAATATGAAACAGCTTTCCAGGATCGACTGAAATCATATTTCATCCAGTGCTCTACATGCCAAGACCTGAATACATATCTCCAGGAATCAAAACAGCGGATAATTCAAGCCGTTCAGAAGCAACTGAGGATGCATAAAAGTGTGAAAATTAACCTCATGGCTGAATGTCGGTTTGTGAATGCCGTTGGTGGCACTACTGATAAAGCCTTTAAAACGCCAAATCAAGCAATATTTTTAGAAAGTGACTTGGACGCCATATTGGAAAGTAAATTCAAGAAACTTTGTACTGAAATGGAGGAAAGTCAACTTAAAGGAAGCAGCTGGGCTTTATTAGCTGTTGATGGTGTGCGTGTTAGAATCAACAAGAATAATGGACTGAGGGGGACCAGTTACATCCCTCTACCGACCTCTATTGGAGCTAAAGGAGCCTGCATAAATCCACAGAATTATGAAGATGAAAAGTGTTTTATGTATGCTGTTCTCGCCAAGTTCATTCAGAAGAATCCTCATCGTGTTAGCAAGTATAAGGATCTTCAAGAGAGATATGACTTTTCCTGCCTCTCGTTTCCTACGAGCCTGACTGATATCCCGAAATTTGAACGAAAAAATAACATCTCTATAAATGTTTTCGGGCTGGATGAGAAAAATCAAGTGTTTCCTATGAAAGTTGTCAATGAAGAACTGACTGAGCATCGCGACCTGCTTCTGTTAAGCAATTCAGCTGGACGTCATCATTACGTTTATATAAAGAATTTCGAGAGACTTATTCATCAACAAAAAACCAAATGTGAGGGAAAACTCTGCATCTGCAAACGCTGTTTTACGCACTTTGAGTATCGAAATGGAGGAGTTGAGAGGTTAAATGAGCATAGAAAAATATGTAGCCAACACGGAGTTGCTAAGATTGTTATGCCAACCAAGGAGAAATCTATTGTTAGATTCAAGAATCATGAAAGGATGTTGAAATTACCTTATGTCATATACGCTGACTTTGAAAGCATTCTTACCCCTTACCACGGGTGTTCTTCTAATCCCGAAACGTCTTATACAGTTCCATATCAGAAGCATATTCCTATGAGTTTCTGTGTTTATGTCAAATCCTCAGCTACAATTGAAGGTTTACAGACTGGTCTTCCTACTGAACCCTATGTATATCGAGGTTATAATGCTGCACCGAAGTTTATGGAGTATGTAAGTTCTCTCGCAAAGAAAATTAATGCTGTATACAAAACTGGTGCTCCATTAACTCTGACAGATAAGCAACAAAAATCATTCGAATCTTCTACAGAATGCTACTTATGTGGTAAAGAATTTACCGACGATAACTGGAAAGTACGAGATCATGATCATATAAGTGGTGAATATCGAGGAAGTCTACATAATCAGTGTAATCTAACCTGTAAAACGCCTAATTATATTCCTGTCTTCATACATAACCTGAGTGGATATGACTCCCATTTCATTGTTAAGGAGTTAGGCTGTACTAGCGATAGAGTAGAAGTTATTCCTAGCTCTGAGGAAAGTTATATATCATTTTCCAAGTATGTTGGTGACATTAAACTTCGTTTTGTGGATACCTATCGCTTCCTTAGTACCAGCTTGGATAAACTAGCAAAAAATCTAACATCATATCCTGAAACTCAGAAGTACTTTGGAGCAGAGAAGATCGATTTGATGATGCGTAAAGGTGTGTTTCCCTATGATTACGTTACATCATGGGATGTTTTGAGTGAGACAGAACTTCCTCCGAGAGAAGCATTCTACAGTAAGTTAAACAGAGAAGAAATTAGTGATGCAGAGTATCAGCATGCAAAAACCGTATGGAGTCACTTCAACATCAGAACACTAGGCGAGTACAGTGACCTCTACTTAACTTCGGATGTCCTTCTACTAGCAGATGTGTTTGAAACATTCAGAGAGCAGACCCTGAAAACCCATAAAGTTGATCCCGCACATTATTATACATCACCCGGACTTACGTGGGATGCAATGCTGTTGTACACACGAATTGAACTGGAATTACTACAGGATTATGACCAGCTACTCATGGTTGAAGCAGGTATAAGAGGAGGATTATGCCAAGTTTCTCATCGGTATGCAGAAGCGAACAATCACTACATGAAGGAGTATGACTCAAGTAAACCCTCTCAATATATTACGTACGAAGATGCAAATAATCAGTACGCGTGGGCGATGCAGAAACCCCTTGCTTACGGGGGTTTTAAGTGGGTTTCTCCTGAAGATATCAACCTAGATATACTACGAGAAGATGACCCTCTCGGATACATCTTAGAAGTGGACCTTCAATATCCTACAGAACTCCATGACCTACACAATGATTTACCGTTCCTACCTGAGTGTATCAAGCCCCCTGGTTCTTCTACAAGGAAACTAATTCCTCACCTTGGATCACGAACTAGGTATGTGGTGCATTACATGACCTTGAAGCAGGCCCTTAGTCATGGGTTACAACTGACTAAAATCCATCGGGTGCTACAATTTCAACAGTCATGTTGGTTAAAGCCTTATGTGGAATTCAATAACCGGCTACGACAAGGATCGAGAAATGATTTCGAGAAGGATCTTTACAAACTTTTTAACAATGCCATGTTTGGTAAAACTATGGAAAACATCAGAAACCGGCTGAATATACGACTTGTCACCGATTGGAAGACATTGGAAAAACTGGTTGCTAAGCCTACATTTATTGATAGAACTATATATGGGCCTAATCTGGCTGCAATACACATGACGTCCCGGGAGATAGTCTTCAACAAGCCTATATACATTGGGATGTGTGTGCTGGATATCTCGAAGACCTTGATGTATTGGTATCATTATGATGTGCTAATGCCGTATTACGGGCTTGAAAATCTGAAGCTCATGTACATGGATACTGACTCTTTCATCCATCGTGTGACTACCGGAGACATATATCAGGATAAGTTACGTTTTCTGGAACATCTGGATACTGCTGATTATCCTAGCGAGCACATATGTCATTCTACAAAAAACAAGAAAGTGTTGGGAAAATTTAAAGATGAAGCCAATGGAAAAATCATTCGTCGTTTTGTTGGACTGAGACCGAAGATGTATGCACTCGACATCGATGGAGGCATAATCAAGAAGATAAAAGGCATAAAACATAGTGCCATTAAACAGTACATCACCTTTGAGAGCTATGTGGACTGTCTTAAAAGCAGAGAAATCATAAGAACGCCAATGAACCTAATTATGTCCCATCAACATAATGTTGCGTCAGTGGAAGTGAACAAAATATCCCTATCTCCACATGATGACAAGAGAGTAATTGCAGATGATGGAGTATCCACATATGCCCATGGACATTGTCATATTTTGAACGGCGAATGAAAGAAGGAACCCTAGAGCAGAAAAAAAACAATTTTCATTCCGAGAAATAAACACTAGAACGTAGCATTAAAATATCCAAGCATGAAAACAACTGAATAATAAGAGCAGAGGAGGGCGTTAAGTCTACCGTTCAGAAAACAAATTCTGACGCTGGTCCCAAGTCCAGAGAAAAAAGACGAGGGACGTCTACCTCCCCACATAAGCTAACTGAACACACTTTAGTTAATGTTAAAATAGGTAAATTTAAAAAGTAACTACTATCTCGTAATCTGAAATATCCTTGAAAAACTTCTTAATTAGTTATAAAATGAATTAAGTAACGTAACTTGGTCTAAAATATCCCTGAAACGCGCATAAACCTCATAACATCTGAAAAAGCATGGAAATAGCATTAGAACATTGGTTTAGCGTAACGACTTATTACAAGACGATGCATAGGGGGTAAAAGCTTGAAAAAGACACGAGAGTACGAAGACATCAATCTGCATGAAAAAATGTAAGAAAACTGTACGCCTAGACCATTGCAAATATACCTCTAACAGTAAAGAAGATATCTCTAGCTGGCAAACTTTAGCTATGAAGCCTATAGCTTTTAATCCTAGAGCTCCGAGATCATACCTCAATACCTAACCTCCAGATCCTACAGCTTTTAACCTCCTGACCAGCAACCTTTAGCTATGAAGCTTAAAACACTTAACCCTAGAGCCCTCAGATCATACCTCCATACGTAACCTTCAGATCCTACAGCCTTAAACTCTAGACCGAGAGATCTAACCTTGAATCCATACGACCTAACCACTAAACCTACAGTCTTTAACCTTTAGACATACGAGCTTAAGCTATGAGACTTATATCCTTTAAACCCCAGGCCCTAAGATCATGCCTCAAGACCTAGCCATGTGACCATAAGAGATGAGGAACATAGCCAAAATACATAGTCTTTCAGATCAAAAGGCTTAATCAAAAAAGCCTAAGATATAAGCATAAGACCTCATAACATAACAAGGTAGAATAGAGTTTCTGAAAGCATAGAGAAGGAACGAAAAACAAGAAACCCTAGCAACAAAAGAACCTCAATTTTTAGGAAAAGAGAAGCAGATACACAAAGGGTTAAATTTACTGTATAAAGATCTGTAATCAGCATATATACCTCTTGCAGTGACAAAGATAGCTATAATATCGATATGCCTAAAAACTTTGCATCATACATACAAGTAGTTAGCATGAGAAAAGAAACATGCTTAGGATAGGTTAAGGAGGTAAAAACGGGGCAGCTTAAGAAAAGAGAACGAATGTTAATACCAGAATCAACTAGGTTCAACAATGATCAAGAAGCTAAAACCATGGGATATATTAGGTTAGGTTAAAGTGGTAGAATAGAGGAACTTAAGGAAAGAGAACAAATAGGTTAACAGGTGCAACAAAGGAAGCCACTAGTCAAACACAGCTAGGTTATAATAAGAATGATGAAAGAAGGTAGAAATGAAAGAGTATATTAGGTTAGGTTAGTTTATAATAGGATGACATAGTAAGGCATAAATGTAGTACTTGCCCCAAGATTAACCGCCTTTAATCGCTGGACTAGCAAACTTAACTTCAAAATTATAAGACCATACCTCAGCCTATAAAACATAGATAAAAGACCCTACGGTCTTTATCCTCTAGACCAACAACATTTAGCTATGAACCCTACAACCCTTAACCCTAGAGCTCATGCCACATTAAATCCTATAGGTATTAACCTCCCATACCAGCAACCCTACCTGTTAAAACCTGCAACCCTTAACCCTAGAGCCCCAGATCATACCTCAAGACCTAACCTCTAAGTCCTATAACTATTAACCTCCCAGACCAACAGTCTTTACCTAAGAAACCCTGCAACTCTTAACCATAGAGTCCCAGATCATACCTCAGGACCTAACCATTAAATCCTTCAGATATTAACATCCCATACCAACAGACTTTACCTAAGAAACCCTGCAACTCTTAACCATAGAGTCCCAGATCATACCTCAGGACCTAACCATTAAATCCTTCAGATATTAACATCCCATACCAACAGACTTTACCTAAGAAACCCTGCAACTCTTAACCCTAGAGCCTCAGATCATACCTCGAGACCTAACCTCTAAGTCCTATAGCTATTAACCTCCCAGACCAACAGTCTTTACCTGTGAAAAACCTGCAACCCTTAACCCTAGAGCCCCAGATCATACCACAGGACCTAGTCTCTAAATCCTACAGCTCTAAACCATCCAGACCAACAGACTTCACCTCCAGACCAACAGACATCACCTGTGAAAAACCTGCAGCTCTTAGCACTAGACCCTCCTCCCAGATCATACCTCAGGACCTAACCATTAAATCCTTCAGATATTAACATCCCATACCAACAGACTTTACCTAAGAAACCCTGCAGCCCTTAACCCTAGAGCCTCAGATCATAGCTCAAGACAAGCTCTGATCATACCTCAGGACACAGCATTATAAGGTACACCAAATTAAGAGGATTGACTGCCTACCTAAACACTGTCTAAATCCACTAAACATACCGATTGCGCATGGCCGCCATCTTGCTCATTTGGGTCTGTTCTGGAACCGCTATTTTTAACCTACTAATTTGATTATTAAAATTAGCGTACAAAAGATTATAAATTAAATTTTAAAGGTTAATAACTACCATAAAACTAGAAAGAGTGGGTAAGTATATTTGGCAATAAAGATCAGATAATGTATACAGTAATACAAAGCATAATGTACTTATTCCATGATCTTGTTTGATGAAAATGAAAAGATTAAGAAAATTGATTTTGAAGCAGTGTTGAAAAACTGTAGTGTTAACTCCTTGGGTTCCCAGACTATATAACATCTCAAGAGAATGAAGGCGAGTTACAACGTCTACGCGACAAAAATATTAGGACGATAGTAAACCCATTTCATTATAAATGGACCTAATCAACCGCATAATAAATAGAGTCAAACTGAAAAATTTAATGCTATGGCCGGAATTTGCACCACGGATCTTCTGGTCTCCGTCCAGTCGCTCTTACCCATTGAGCTACCATGGCCACGGCATTGAATTTTTCAGTTTGACTCTATCTATCCAAAACCTCTAGTGTGAAAGAAGGATTAATTTCCATCAATTAACTTCAATAGTAAGAGTTTAATTATGAAGCCTGGGAATCAAGTCGCCATAAACAATATCTGGAATACGAGCGCCCCTAGTGTTTTACCGGGAAAATATGTGAGTCAGTTGGAAAGTTTAATGTCATGACGGCACGTTGGCATTGGTAGCTCAATGGGTAAGCGCGACTGGACGGAAAGCATGAGATACGTAGTTCAAATTCCGGCCATGGCATTGAATTGTTCAGTTTGACTATCTATCCAAACCCTTAGCCTATACATGGCTAGTGTGAAGAAGCTATTAATTTCCATCAATTAACATAAACCGTATAATGCTCTATAAAGCCCTACGTCACTGACTAGTCCGCGAAACTTAGGGAAACAAATCACAACGTAGGATAGGATAGGATCGAGTTGTACGCAGTGGATTCAACACTACGACCAGTCTTGGTCTATTGTACCTATGTCCCGAAGTGGGACATCGCCGGGAGGAAGGATGAGACGAGAGCAGACAGAGCGCAGCCGACCCAAGAAGTAACGGCAGGTTCCCTACATTTGACCAGCTGAAAACTCCCCGGCAAGCCAGAACAACCTGTATCTCACCCATCGTAGTCCTGAAACGGCCCGCTAGGCCGGACACCTACCGGAGGAGGAAGTGTTTACCAGGAGCAAATCATTCTGCATGCAGCGCCGAGACTCCCGCCGACATTTATACTCAAAGGAACCATCAGATGAGAGATAATGAGAAACGATAATGGAAATGAAATGAAGGGACAGGAAATTTGGGGCAGTATTCGCCTGGTCACCCAAGAAATCACCGGAAAAAAGCCAAGAGTAACATAAGCCAGGCTACGTGAATGGAACCGGACCTCCCAAGAACGAGCCGTAGACGAAACCGCCCGAGACATTCCGCTCGGTTAAAATCACATCGTGGCATACAATATGTTAAATATTCGCGATTATCAGAGCGTTTTTAAGAAGAATGTTAATCGCACATAGTTGGAAACTTCTGGTTAATATGAGATAGAATAGGATGTGAATAATGAAACTAAATTAGGATTTTAGCTTCCGGTTTACTCTCTGTGGAACCGTTCACCCCTATACTGGATTCCTCATAGCCGTTACAAACACGAGGCTAACGCGGAAAGATACAAAATGTTGTTCTTTTACGTCTAGTCTGGTTCTAAGCCTGGAACGACTATAGTTTGGACATGAATACGCAACTTAATTACACTTGCTTCACTGACAACAATCATCCTTCCATACACAACTAGCAATTAAATAGAAATGACAGCTGTCCCCAAGAATGCAGTAACAATGTATAGAAACCCTTATTTCTCCTTTGAATACTGAAATGTCTGATGTTTGAAAAGTAATTCTTACATAAAATATCAAGAATATAAAAATATTTATATAATGAACTGAAATGCAAGGGGAATGATTAATAACGCAAAGAACTAGAAAATAAAAAAATAATAATGGCCCAAAATCGTAAAAAAGGGTTCTTGAAGTCGAAAATGATATAAAATGAAAATGTCCAAATGTATTTTGAAGAACTGGGATCCACGGGAGGAATATATAGATACTGTCTGATAAGTAATTTTCAAAGTACGGACCATTAGATTCCATGGTCTTGAGGCATCATTTAGCGAGGTTTATTATCCTCGATGTTACCAATCTCTGGTTTTTGATGAGAAGAATCCGGTGACACCCACTTGCACTGATTGAATGTTGTCAAAATTTCTTCCACGTAGAAAATTGACCATGGATAGAAAAGGATAATAATATGATGGTGCGAGACCAGGGCTGTATGCTGGGTGTGATAGCAGTTCGATTCCTCCCTACTACAACTATATGGCTTTTACAGCCCCTTTTGGGCTGCATCCTCCCTCAGTTTTTGCCTCCATTCATCCCTATCTTCTGCTTTTCGTCTCCACATTCGGACTCCCAAAATCTGTAAGGCAACTCTTCTTACTGTATCTTCCCAACGGTTTTTTGGTCTACCTTTAGGTCCTGCATTGTAAAATTTTCCTTCTAACATTTTTTTGGGGATCCGTTTCTCTTCCATTCTTTGAACATGTCCCGACCATCTTAATCTTCTAATCTTAATTTCTTGTGCTATGTCAATCTCATATAATTCTTTACTATACCTGTTTCGCCATACTCCATTAACTTTAGTTGGTCCATATACCCTTCGAAGTATCTTCCTTTCGAATATTAATAGTTTCTCCTCCATGGCTTGAGTCAATGTCCAAGCCTCGCAGCACTGGTTTAATCAATGTTTTATATAATCTTATTTTTGTTTTAGGGAATATTATTTTATTCCTAAATATTTTCTGTAATGAGGCATATGCTTTGTTTGCTGCTGTTATCCGAGCCTTTATTTCCTCGTTTTCATCATTTTTATTATTTATAATTGCCCCTAGATACTTGAAGCTATTAACTGTTTCCAGATAATTTTCTCCAGTGCTGGTATTTCTGCTTTTGTTATTACTACATCTCTTTTGTATCATAGCTTTTGTTTTCTCTTTATTTATCATAAGTCCTACTTCCTTTGCATTCTCCTCCAGTTTTGTGTATATTTCTGAGACTGCCTTGTTGGTTCTCCCTACTATATTTATGTCATCTGCATATGCTAATAGCTGTACAGATCTATAATATATTGTGGATTTTACATCCACTGGTAGTTTCCTAATAATATATTCCAGTGTTAACCTAAACAAGGTGGGTGCCCGCCCATCCCCTTGTTTTAATCCATTTTCTATATCAAAACTGTCTGTTATGTGGTTCCCAATTTTAATTTGGGCTGCAGTATTATCCATTGTGCCTTTCACTAAGTTTATTAACTTTTCTGGAATTTGAAACTCTTCCATAATAAAATATATCTTTCCCCTTTCTAAGCTGTCATATGCTTTCTGGAAGTCTATAAAAATTTGATGTATCTCTATATTATATTCCCATGTCTTTACTAGGATTTGTTTAATTGTGAATATTTGATCCAATGTTGATCTTCCAGGTCTAAATTCTGACTGGTATTCCCCTATTATATTTTCTGCATATGGTTTAAGTTTATTGTTAACAATAGTTGTAAGTATCTTATATCCTGTGCATAGGAGAGATATTCCCCTATAACTCTGGCGTTCTTGTTTATCTCCTTTATTTTTACATATTGGTATAATTATACTGGTTTTTCACTGCGTTGGTATTCTCATCCCATATCCGTTTTATTAATTTGTATAGTCTTTCCTTTATTTTATTTCCACCATATTTATATAGCTCAGCTGGGATGTTATCCACACCTGGGGATCTATTATTTCTCATTGCTCGTAGTGCTATTTCTACATCTATTATGTCAGGTGGTTCTACTTCTTCTGTATTTCGCTTTTCCTTCTTTTTTTGATACTGATGCGTTCGGCATCTTTCCTATTGTAGAGTTAAGCAGCTCCTGAAAGTTTTCCTTCCATCTAATTCCTATTTCTGTCTCATTAGCTGTAAGTTTGCCATTTTTATCTTTACATATATTAGTTTGAGGTTTAAAGCCTTCTCTTAGGTATCCAGTTTCTCTATATGCCCTCCTTAAATTATTTTCTTTAAGATTTTCTTCTATTCTTTCGATGCTTGCCTCTATGTTCTTCCGCTTTTTATTACGGCACATCTTGTACGACATTTTCCTCAACTCTTTGTGTTCCTGCCTTTTCATTCTTGTTGGCCTGTCGATTCCTCCCAATTCCTGAAATTTTTCCATGGTTGTTTGTGCACTACGGGGTGTTGCATTGTCCTGTTACATTATAACTCTATTTCGGTTAACTAATGCTGGTTGTCTCCGTCTCAAAATTTCATGAACTCGTTTCAGTTGTTGAGAACACAGATCCGCATCAGTCACCCGCCCGTTTGGAACAAACTGCCGGTGAATCATACCTTCAAAATTCCACCAGACACATACATTATTTTGGGACAGAGCTGATTTTTTTAACGATAACTTTGGCAGGTTGGCGGGGATAAAACCACTGTTTTGAGGCCACAGGGTTTCGGTAATATTTACTTTTTCATCACAAGTGACGATTCTCCTGATAAATCTATCGTCTATGGGATTACGGATAAGCTGACTACAGATATCCACCCCACGCTCAGCTTTTTGAGGTATCAGTTCATGAGGTACAGATCTATAGCTTCTGTATGATTTTCCAACTGTCTTAATGTGGCGATCTATGACATTTTCTAAGCACCAAGTTCTTCTGAAAACATACGGATACTTATTAACAGATTTTCTCGTGAAACTTGGCATGTGCCCTCAATATTCCATACCTTAGGTCTTCCAGAACGTTGAAGTTTTTGTTTCCATTGTTGAAACATTGGAACCATCGCTGTGCCACACGCTCACTAACGACACTTTCTGCTTCTACTTCACATATTCTCCGAGCTGCGGCTGCCGCTTTATAATTTTGATTCCAGTAGTGTTTCAGAAGGACTGTGCTTTGTTATCTCCATTTTGTGATTGTTTATTAACAAATGAAGACTGATACATACCCGCAATATACGCAACACTAGTCACGGCAATCTGTAAAAGCCATAGCCAAACCAAAGAAAGCCAATACATTTTCCAGAACACCAAAATAAAAAAGGAATCCGGTCTGTGCCTAACAGATCCCTCAGATGCAAATAGAGAAGTGGGTCCAGTAACACATGATAGATATAATAACCTAATTACAATTACAGGAAGGTTTCAGTTAAGGGACATTCCTCATCAACGGGTTACAAATCTAAACACATATGGAGCAAATACAAAAGGAATAGGCAGAGAGCATTGATTACTTTTGGTGCAACGCTGACCAGATAATTATCGGACTAGTTACGCAGTCAGATTAGTCACGTGATTGTGCGTGACAGACAACTGTAACGAAACGAACTTAAGTGTTCTCCATGCAACTAACTCTTTCTACGATGAAAATCGGAAAAAAAGTTCATTATTTCCAGTTCACTCCTTCCCGTTAAAACTAAGGTATCTTCATCCTTTTGAATATCTACCAGCGCCGAATCCTCATTCCAGCTTCTAGGATTGTGTAATAAATAATCAATGATATATGAAAAACTGCCCACATTATACTAACATACTACGATTATCTTTTCAAAATTCGTCCTACACACGGCTAGAGCTAAGGAATTATTAATTTCTATGAATTTCCCAAATGGTGGTCTACACTATAAAGAACCGGCCTTTGTAGCTTGTGTGTCTCACGTTCAAGAATTCCGAGTTCGAATCTCGGTTAAGGTCAGTTAAATGGATAAGGTTTTCCCGGGACTCACCCTTGTCCTGAAAGATGAATGCTGACTTAGTCGAAAAAGCCCATGTCAGGTATGTCGGTCAAGGAAATCGAACCCGGGGCTCCCGAATTCGGATTTTATAGATTTGTTTTCACACGCGTGAATTACTTATAATGTTGAACATTCAAGAATTAAAACCTTTAAATCATGCGCAATATTTCTCCAAGTTGTTCCTATTGACGTCGTTATCTCTAACGTTCCCATATGTAAGTTGTGAGCTGTGGATGTAACCTCATTCCACAATGTGATGACTGGACCCATTTCTGTGGTGGAGGCACCCACATGTTATCTCCGGGTAACAGCACGGTGAATATGAGGATTGAGATGGATTAGGTTTAGGATTAGATTTCACTACGTAGGGGATTCGGACCTAGGCCACCATGCTGGGCCTATTGTGCCTATGCCTCCAAGTGGAGCTCCCCTGGGAGGAAGGATGAGCCGAGAGGAGACAGATGGCAGCCGTCACTAGGAGACACAACAGTGCAGAGGGAAGGGTGCCTACAGTTTACTTAGACTTTCCCCGACAGGGCAGGTCAACGGACACGCTCCCCTACTGCGGGACGGCAACGAGCCGAGCAGCCGAGCCCCAAAAGTCCCTGGCTGGCGGTCCACAAATGGTCCCAGCAGAGGCGCGGAGACCGGCAGCGGACCTACCGGAAGATGAAGTAGTTCACCTCACAGCATATCATCCCGCCATGCACCGCCGAGACACCCGCCGACACTTCTACCCTGAAAGATACCACCAGATGAGAGATGATATGAAATGATAATGGAGATGAAATGTAGGGACTGGAAATTCGAGGGATGTAATTAACCTATTCAGCATTCACCTGGCGACCCGGGAAACCCCCGAAAAAATGCATGGGTCAGGTAGGTTCGGCCACGGGAATCGAACCGGAGCCTCCCGAATGCGGAACACAGGCGAAACGGCCTAAGCCATCCCACACGGTAGATTGAGATGGAATGAGACCACCTTGTCGAAGGTGGGCTTTGGTGATACTTTACATTATTTAGTCAGAGGCGAAGGCTAGAAAAGGCCGATATAAAGCAGCCATTGTATAAGCCGGGTCGAACCACGGGCCTTAGACACATAGCCGCAAACGAAACCACTGAGCAATCCAGGCATCTTCGTTAGAAGTTATTAAAACCACACCACACATTTGAAAGTTATATTTGCCATCAAGAAAATACTGTTCGGGTAACTTCCCTCACCATCGTAGACGATATACTGAAAATATGAAAGACATCGAATACAAATTGCAACATGAGGAACGCTTTAAATAGTCAAATATGTAAGAATATAAAAGTACAAGAAAATAAAAGATGAAAATCACACAATCGGTTTGCGAGTCAAGCTAACCCCTTAAATTCCGCATTTAGACATCTCATTGAACACAAGAGGAAATTGGTCTCAAATGGTGATTCGACAATATTACAGGATAATTTCTTTTATTGAAATTTAAAAACAGGTCACTCTTTTTCGTTTGCCTCCACAAAATGATGCAATTTCAATACTGAATGTTGTTAATGCATTGTAAAAATTTGAATAAAGATTATAAGCGGTTAAAATAGGTATTTAACATAATGTAACATATGTATTTAGCAAGTGAAATAAATATAGACGTAAACATAACAGATTCCATGCAGTGCTCTATCGCCCATAAATCTGGCAAAAATTGCCCCATTGCTTTTCAGATTAAAACTATCAAATCAGAACTGAACCTCTACTCTACTATTCTTATACCACACATTACTAATAAAATATCTACTATGTTCCATGCACATGACTTTCTCTATCCATGGTTGTTTATTTTTTATACATTTATTATAAATTATTCCTACGAAAACTTTACTGTTAATGGAAATAAACCTCTGCAGAAATAGTTTTACTACTCATTTCGGGGAGGCATACGGAAAACAGAATCGATGGCCATATTTTTCTGTATTATTCAATGACGTCGCGAGAAACAACGAATAGCGACTGCACATAAGAAAATTAGGACTGAACAACCAAAATTTCTAATTACGGACGTCTCTGAGGCTACACAAGTAGTGACTAAAGTTTCAAGAAGATCTACATTTTTTGCGGTTCCGGTTTTTTGCCTATATTTTGACACGTTATACGAAATAAAACTCCTCTCGAATGAAGGCGATTTCACAGGTTATTCTCAAGAATTGAGAAGGTGCATTTTATTTGTAATGTACATAGCTGTAATATATGGTATTGGAATCAAAGTTGTTTCAGCGATCATGGAAAAAATAAGAACTTTTAGAACAGTTTTCCATGTAAGGGTAATTTAGGTTTGTTGGCTACCCTATTACTGACTGTCCGCGAGCTGATGGCCGCAGGGGAATGAAGGGAAGAGGAAAGACATTCCATATATAATCTCAGTTTTATACATAAATTATACGTAAATTAATTTTTTCCATAATAATACCGTACAAAAATCTTACAATTTTCTTATACATAACTTCGAGTTGCTATTCCCCCCCCCCCTTTATTCCACCATGCATTTTAACACCGTGGTTTTTTATGCACGATGGATCTTCACATAATTCATATTACCTAATATTTTAACAAACACTATTCACATACACATACATATATTTACAAAGTATCATCTGATTTTAATAATATCCATGATGAACTTTACCACGGTTTATATTGCTTTATTTTCCTAAACCATTTACCTCTTATTCTCCCCATAAATTCTCCTATCCCTTTTATATCCTCCTCCTTTTTTACTATCATTATCTTGACTTTTAGCACTTCTTTGTTAACACTCTCCCATTTGAGAGGATAGAGCCAGACTAAAAGACTTCCATTTTTGGGGGTATAAACTGATTCCTCCATAGTTTCGTTTCTCCACATTCCAATATATAATGTAATTCATTATCTACCTCCCCAAATAGAGGGCAACTATCCAAATTAACTTCCTTCCTATCCCCTCTTTAACTTATGTGCAGTTATTCTAGTCCAAGCCCAACCTTCTGGTCCTAACTTGTTACAAACATCAACATACTTCTCCATTCCCAATTCAAGTAATCTGAATTTTATGAACATCCACGCAAACGTTGCTTTACTTCAGGTGTTGCTAACCGACTCCTCCAATGTTACTGACGTTATGTTTACTCACTGCCAATTTCTGTTAGTTTCAATTGTAGCATGTTATGAGTCACTAGTGTTATGTCAGAAGTAAAGAGACCAGCAGCAAGTCTATAAAACTTTCAGTGAGTCAAGTAACTGCAAGAGCTGCTGTTATACAGACGTTTCTGAAAGAAAAATCAAAAGAATTCCGCAAACAGGTGCAAGATCTAAGTGGCGAAGAGACTTCTAACGTCTCCAGGAAAAATTCGAAAAACAAGACCTGCACACTCTTTAGTGAATATGAATGGTTTTGATAGATGTGTGATTCGGGGAACTATAGGTACATGACTTCTACGTTTTCGAAAAGCGTGTTCCTACTCTAAATAAATTTTACCTGTTCGAGAAATGATACATTTTCCATAGGGACGACGTTCACTTTGTAAAGTTATTTCAGTGCTGGGATTTAAGTGGAGGAAAAGTGGAAAGAAAAGAAAGGCACTTATAGAACGCTCTCATATCGTTGCTTGATGGCATGACTATTTGATCAAAATTAAATATTTGCGAGAAAATCGGAGAAGTATTTTTTATATTGATGAAAGCTGAGTGGATAGCAACATCACTTTCTGCAAATGCTAGCAAAGTGAGCAGGAATTTGGCAACCATGCAAAAACGAATGTAAGCAAAAGGTTGATAGTAGATCATGCAGGTTCCTGGTAAACTCTCTTCTCGTTTATAAGACGACTACCAGGCGACTACCATGGACAAATATTACTCAACTTCTGTAAAACTGAACGTGTAGTGTTTAACGCCCGTTTGTACCACATGCGGCACCGCAGGCAGAGATACTGAAGATACATGAAATGAAGATGGAGCACCGGTAGAATGAGATGGTGGGGGAAACCGGAGATCCTGGAGAAAACGCGCCCCAGTGCTGTGCGGTCCTTTCTCACTTCGCGGTCGCCTAAGATCGAACCCGAGTATTATGTGTCATGCTGCTATTCGTGCAAACTTTTATCTCGATCAACACGAAGAAAAGTAAACATTCTTAGAGTAAGAATTTGTACACCCACTGTCTGATTTTTAAATGAAGATACGTGCAGGTCATCTGCTTCTCCATGTGGGTGGTGCAATGTCGCCCACCAGATCCCCTTTCTTTATCCTCTCAACACTCGAAACATAAACAAGGGTTCGAGTTATCTCACCTCAACAAATATATACACAGTTAATCTGTATTAGCCTACTTTAAAAACAGAAATAAGTTGTTCACACATTCACTGAGTTGTAGGGTCCTCACAGGTGTGAGTACTTTTAAATAACTGTTTGCACTATGTAACTAATATTCATACATGCCCACCTCGGTAGCGTGGTGGTAGAGTGTCCACCTCACGTCCAAGTTGTCCCGAGTTCGAATCTCGGTCAGGGTGAGTTACCTGGATAAGGTTTTCTCCGGGTTTTTCCCTTATCCTGAAATACGAATGTCGGGTAATTCTAAGCTCTATGGACCCTGGGCGCATTTAAGCATCATTTCACCCATTTCATTCATCGTCCGATATGACTTAACGTTGGAGGACGTAAAATTACAATTTTCCATACTTACCGATATTGTTGCTATGCATCGTAAGTAGAAATTCCCATCAGTGCGCTAAGTATTTCTCCATAGAGACACATATACGCGATGCACATTATTAAAATCTAACATTTATCTTCAATTATATTTATTAATATTTCAGCTAATATCTTACTACTAAAAATTAGATTCATACAAATACACATAGTGCAAAAAATAATGTGCAACACACATGTGGTAAGCACATAATGGAATCTCGAGAATTGAAAAAACTCGGTGCAAGCGCCGCGTCTTTTTTTTCAAACCTTTCGTCGTTCCGTATACATTAATATCGGAATGTACTATTATTTACGACTTTCTTAATTGACATGTTCATATCAACACCACCGATATGCCGGAATTTTGAACCACAGGAATTATTTTACGTGCAAACATATCTACTGACATGGAACTGTCACTTTTGGATAAAAGGAATAAGCTGTTCATTGATAAGGAGCAAACTCTCGTCTTTCTGTTGGAAGAATTCTCTAAGGGAACAGACAAATTCTCCAGCTGTAATGTAACAACCCTAACGTAAGCTAATCTTTGCCTTGGGCCATGATTCATCGGTCCACCTCTAATCCTACCGCCACTACGTCTTGCTTCCATAAAAACGTATTTTAACTGTGTTTTAACAAAGCAGGCTAACAATACACAGCGCAGCTAAGCAAACTATTTTTCTCGCATACAACTAGTGATTCCTAAGCTGAGGAGTATGTGATTCACCAGTGTATCTAATCTGGCAATCTTTGTTTACGTTCCATAGCAACGACCTTCCCTTCGTACCCTTCGCTCTCTTGCCAGATGACCTTCACGTATCTTCTTTTAAAAATCAGACTGTACAAATAAATGGCAGAGAGTACAGGAGAATGAACTTAATCGTAATGAACTCTTGCATTTCTTAGAGCTAGAAGGGGAATTCAGAAAATGGAATCAACAATAATAATTTGTCTTTATATGCTTGCCTTGAAATTGCACAATCGCTGCATAATATCGCTAGAAACACTGAGTAGCCGGGATTAAAAAAGAAAAGATGAATGATACATTCAAACCATTAATAACGCACATTGGTAACCGTTGAAATGATGATGATGATGATGATGATGATGATGATGATGATGATGATGATGATGATGATGATGATGATGATGATGATGCGTATGAGGGCGCCTAACTGCAGAGATTATCAGCGCCCTCGCGCATTGGTAGATGTCATATGAAACGTAATTTAAATGTCATATCTTAAAATGCTACATTTTTCAGTGTCTTAAGTTTTTGTCTGTATTTATGTTTGACCCGTTATAAGAAATTATATAAAATTCCAGTCGAATGAAGGTAACTTCTCAGACTATTCTCAGAAATGCAAGAAACACATTTTATGTCTGTTTTTGTTTGTTATCTTAAATATGTAGTTTGTTAATTAATATCGATGGAACCGTTTAAAAGAAAATAACAATTTTGAATAAACTTACCACGTTAGGCTGGTCTTTTCAAAAACTCTTCGTTTCAATTCAATGTGTAATAGTTACCTGGTTTTCGTGTATGTGATATTCACAGACACTTGGAGTTTTTAAGGCTTTTGGGGATTCAGGAGGCCTCAAAACGTGAATTTTCGGCAAAATCTCGGGTAGAGTAGAACAGTTTCTCTACTTCTTGAAGTGTATGGTGTAGAATGGGGGCTAGGGCTAGGACGTTGAGGAAGTGTCTGAAGATGAGGCCTTGCATAATGTATGTTAATTATGGGTCACTATAGGACTGAAAATTGAGGATTTTAATTGTCTTTTTTTTTTTTTTTTTTTTTTTGCCTTTTTAGAATTCTTGTTTTAAATGTTTAGCTATATTTTTATTTAAAGGTTCTTTTTGTTTCTTTTAACAGTTTTTTTCTACTTTACCTTCTTTTGACTATATTTTCCCTGTTCAGAAGAATATAGTTTAAATTCCTATTTCTAATATGCTCTCCTAAGTCTGGCTACATCAGGTAACAGGTGAGAGGACCCTTTCAATTGTTCAGTTGTATTCAAGTCATTAGCACAAGCAGAGAGCCCGCCTCGGTAGCGTAGATGGTAGCATGTCTGCCTCACGTTCAAGAGGTCCCGAGTTCGAATCTCGGTCAGGGTGAGTTACCTGGATAGGGTTTTTCCGGGGTTTTCCCTTATCCTTGCAGACGAATGTCGGGTAGCTCTAAGCTTCATGGAGCCTGGACACATTTGAGCATCATTTCATCCCCATTTCATTCATCGTCCCATATGACTTAACGTTGGAGGACGTAAAATTACAAAAAAAAAAAAAAAAAAAAAAAAAAAAGTTACAAAAGAAACCAACAGAGAACGTAGTAAACCCTCTATAAATATCTCATTAATTTTAACTAGCATCGTGACAGTGATCTCGACTAGAGGGTAGCAGTAGGTAGTGTGGCTTCACAGTTTGTGGAAGAAATCCTGGCCGAAAACATGCCAAAAACTAATTTTAGTCAACTGTGTTTACGTCCATTTTTCTAGTCTGTAGGCCATTTTTGGGATATGGTTAGGTCCTTTTTAAGATCCTTTTTAGACTATTTATAGTTCCTCAACTTCCTAGCACTACCAATAACCTTTTTTCAATGACAGACCACTTGCACGCATGTTGAATCGTATACCTCGGTTACAAGCTTATGTCAACCTTTCCCTACTCTGTGCAGTTTATCAGAGCCTCTTGGCATTATCATTTCTGAGCTGGGCAGCTATATCTTTCATGGGAAAAAGAATTTGTGAAGAGTGAAGTGGTCTCTATTGCTGCTGATGAGAGTGTGGGAAGATTTCCATGAAAACAGGGATAGGGGGTGTGGATAACAGGCAGAGTGAGCTGAAAGAATTATGGAACATAAAGGAGCAGAAGCAGATAGAAAAAAGAGAGAGAGACAGAGAAAAGGGCTGGAAAAAAACAAAAGAAAGCAACACAAGGATGTCGGTTGGAAAGACGAGGTGAATCCTTAAGATAAGCTTTAATAGCTTTGTGAGAACGGTCAGCCATCCACTTGCTTCATGTAGGTACAGCTCAACACAAAAGTACGGGTTTGCAATGCTAATTTACTGACGCACTGCACATTTTCAGGTTGCATTGTAAATAGCATTTTATTTCCTTCAGTCTTATATAAGTCTTATATAACTTACATAACTGGTGCTCATATAACTGAAATTTGCATTGCACAGATATATATGGTTAAACGAATAAAAATAAGAATATATCTAAGTTGTACAGTCAATTAAAAATCTCTGTAGATTACTCGCAATTAGGATAGGTTTTAGAATGTGGTATGCCATGTTTCAAAACAATTAACATCTTACTTTAGATAATTCTGGACCCTTCCTGAAACCCTAAGGGAAAATGCAATTATCACATGAAATCATTTGCGCCTTGTGGCCCAAGAAGTAATTTCATTAATCAAGGCCATGAAATCATCACAGTAGTTTAAGGGATGATTCTACATAAGGAGTACAGCCAGACCGAAAAATTCAATGCTATTGCCGGGATTTGAACCACAGATCTCCAGCTCTCGGTGTGGTTGCTCTAACCATCTGAGTCACTACGGCCAACATGCCGACATGACATTAAATTCTCCAACTGACTCGTATGTTTCCCAGTAGACAACTAGAAATGAAATGTGTAGTGTGTAACGCCCGCTTTTACTACATACGGCACCGCAGGTGATGACACCGATGCTACATGAGATGAAGATAGAGCACCGGTGGAATGAGATGGCGGGGGGAAACCGGAGATCCCGGAGAAAACCCGCCCCAGTGCCGTGTTGTCAACCACAAATCTCACTTTGCGGTCGCCTGAGATTGAACCCGGGCCGCCTTGGTGAGAGCCAAGTGGTCTAACCACTGATCAACGGCGCGGCCAGGTAGACAACTAGGGGTTCTCATATGCTATGGGACACGCACCTTTTGTGGCGGCTTACTATCGTGGATCAAATCCCGGTTATGGCATTGAATTTTTCTGTGTAGCTCTACTCATTCAATCCTTAGCCTACACACGGCTAGTATAGAAGAAATGATTATTTCCATCAATTTACCTGAATAATAGAGTGGTTTAACTAGGAAGCCTGGGACTTCAGTACTTACAGCATAGTAAGTCTACCTAGTGGTCTAGTGGTCTACCTAGTGGTCTACCGGGAAAACATACGAGTCAGTTGAAGAATTTAATGTCATGTCGGCATGTTGGTCATAGTAGCTCAGTTGGTTAGAGCAACCCACGGATAGCGGGAGATCCGTGGTTCAAATCCCGGCTATGGCATTGAATTTTTCTAGTCTGGCTGTACTCTTTCAAACCTTAGGCTACACACGGCTGGTGTGGAAGAAATGATTATTTCCATTCTACATAATGTGTACCATATAACAATATAAGTTAGCTTCCTTTCCGTTTTTGATCTGTGCATTGGATACTCCTTAAGAGCAGCTTGTATTGACATTTCATCAAGTCTTAATATTTTATCCCTTTTTATATCGGAAACACACTTAGATCTGTGTTTAAAAGAAACTTATCAGATTTTCCTGAACACTCCTTTTGTAAATTCCGTTTATTTTTATAAATTTCTATAAAAATCGCTTCTGGTCTGTGCAGGTCAGTGGTATGCTGATGTCAGTTATAGTAACAAGATACGTGGAGTGACAAAAACTGATGAAGGTTGTGTAAAGAAGTCATAAATCTTTACAAAATTTAATTTCCTATAGCTGGGATGCAGACATGCAATTCAGACGTAATGGCACGCAAGCACAAGCAAATTATAAATAAAAATGTCCACACATACCGCATTCAACATAAATAATTGGGATTGGATTGCACATCCTGTTGCAGGAGTGACTTCCAAGAACCTCGAATCTTAATCCCATAGAATATTTTCTCTGGAGGTACATGGGAAATTGTGTTTACTACTAAGTACACTGTGACAGAAAATACATTGACACAGAACTGTAGCTATAACATCAATTACGCTGCGAAGGATGTGGGAAGGACATAACATAATGGTTTATATTTTAGACATCTTTGTCTTTCTAATACATCACACTGGAAGCCCCTGCAGCGACCAGGGCGTAAACCACCCAACCTAATGCTGAATATCTATCCGAACCACGCAGTGCACATAACAAATAATGCAGCAGTACATATTTTGCACTATAAGCGTTACACTATGGCTGTCAATATGACTTTTTTGTGAGATGCTGTGAGTCTACTACGTTGTTTTCATGAATAAAGAAGCACGAAAGTGTAAATTGCTTAATGCAAATAGAAAGATTTCGTGAATGTTAAACAAAAGAATAAAATGTAAACAAATTTCTGAAGTTCATGATAAACCTTATTGAAATATCACTACCAGAAAGATAACTTTAGAAAACAGAAATAAGCATTAGGGGTTGAGGTTTATTTGGTGTAGGGAACGTCATTAAGGACTATTTATACTAATACACATCGTTTGTTAGAGTAATTTAGTTAAAGAGCCTTCACTACAATGCTAGTATCCTCTATTAGATAAAGATTTATTAATTAGAATAGTTTTCTTTACTCTTTAATAGCCTATTTCTGCCAATTCAGAGAAGCTTCAGTAAATCTTCGACATATCTTCAGCTGCTGATCATGACTGGATTAGTTATCAGGACTCTGCTCAGTTTTCTATTACTTTATCCCTACTTTATGTATAATATTCTGTTTTTGATTCGTGCTATTTCTTTTACGTATGTAATTATATTATCCATTCACAAGAATGATCTGTGAATATAATTATATCTTAAGAATTTACACAGAATTTCGATTATGTAATAACAATGATGATGACGATAGTAGTAGTAGTAATAATAATAATAATAATAATAATAATAATAATAATAATAATAGTAATAATAATAATAATAGTAATAATAATAGTAATAATAATAGTAATAATAATAGTAATAATAATAGTAATAATAATAATAATAATAATAATAATAATAATAATAATAATAATAATAATAATAATAATAATAATAATAATAATAATAATAATAATAATAATAATAATAATAATAATAATAATAATAATAATAATAATAATAATAATAATAATAATAATAATAATAATAATAATAATAATAATAATAATAATAATAATAATAATAATAATAATAATAATAATAATAATAATAATAATAATAATAATAATAATAATAATAATAATAATAATAATAATAATAATAATAATAATAATAATAATAATAATAATAATAATAATAATAATAATAATAATAATAATAATAATAATAATAATAATAATAATAATAATAATAATAATAATAATAATAATAATAATAATAATAATAATAATAATAATAATAATAATAATAATAATAATAATAATAATAATAATAATAATAATAATAATAATAATAATAACGACATTAATAATAATAATAATAACGACATTAATAATAATAATAATAATAACGACATTAATAATAATAATAATAATAACGACATTAATAATAATAATAATAATAACGACATTAATAATAATAATAATAATAATAACGACATTAATAATAATAATAATAATAACGACATTAATAATAATAATAATAATAATAACGACATTAATAATAATAATAATAATAACGACATTAACAATAATAAAACACGGGATACTCGGGGAATATTTGGAATATATCATATTATTTTATGAATATTTTCTTTCAGTGACATGACAAATGTTCATGAAGATCACGGCTACCATGATAATATGTGCATTAAACTAATAAAAGAGGTTAGCATTAAAGCTGAGATAAATTACAGAACATGCTTTGTTGAGGCCAGAAGCTGTTAAAACTAGGGAATAAAAAGTTTTGGTAACATGTTAGCGTTGTTATCTAAAGTGTCGCAGCGTTTCTCACAGTACATAGCGTCTACTTTAAGCAGATGTCGTCTGGAGCGACTCTGCAGACGGTATTGAAGACCTATTAGATAAACCTGGTCTGGCCTACCGGAGAGATCTCATGAACAATCTTTTACTATAGTTAAAGCTTTTTAGAATTTCAAGTGCTGAAGTCTGTCTCCCTGCAATTGACATTGATGATAATCCAATGAACCGAGCGGGATCGCCAGAATGTAGCGTTGTGGCCCATATACGGGAGATCATGGGCTGCATTCCCCTGTACAACCTTTCTGAACTACTTTTTTCCCAAGAGAACCCCCGGGTCGCTAAGGCAGGTTGTATGAGAGGAAATTTTCTCTCTGGAAGTAGTTCTCATCCTCCTGATCGGGCAAGTTTTCGGCTCTCCAGCCTCCCAGGTATGTGTAAGCCTACAGGGAGAGAACAGCTGGTGGTACAAACCATTACCAGGTAGTTTAAACCTAAACTTTTTAGGGACCCTGCTCTCTACTGTCCTTAGGTCCGGCTAACCTTCTTATCCTCTCACCTTACGCTTCCCTCCCTGGAGGGCATCGATGCAGAAGATGTTCCATACATAGATTAAGTCGCTAAGCCTCCCCTCCGAACCTTGTAATAGTCATACACACTCCAGTTAAGAGTGGAAAAGAAATTTGGAAAGAGGTGGACGCGGGTTAAGTTTAGGCTACTTCCCCGGTGTTTACCAATTATGAAAATTGAGGGAAACTGGGAACATCAAGGTCAACAGGATGTTCATGACGCAGTTTGAACCGCGGAACTCGTGCCTTTATTGTCATTCTACATCAAGGCCTGATTATTCTACACCCTCTTCATATGTATCGAAGTACATCTATCTAAGAAGCTTGCTGTAAAATGTAAATAATACTTGGTACTCATATTGACTTCCACAGGAGAGAAAGTCTCCGGGGACTGAGACGCAGGGGAATTGCAGAAGGTTTCCACACCCTCCCTAGACAGATCTATGACACCCCATGTCGGGGAAGTTACAGACAATTCAAAAACATTCTGACGGCTCCTAATTTTGTGGATAAATCTTCTTGGTTTAAGTGTACAGAGTGAAACGGTTCTCCTCCTTGTGTAGCATGCGTTCCCTGTCACACACATTCGCTGTCCTTGTCCCACTGTGTAAGGTTGACACATTCCTTTCAGAGACCTTCTTTGCGTTGCTGGGCAGTACTTATTTGCTATTTTAAGCTATTCAGAAATCTTCTACCTCCTATATGGGCCAACTGTCCGATTTACATAATTTTCAACTCCTTATTTCTAAATATTTCTTACCCTTGCCCGGTGTAGTTCATTCAGGATTCCCAAAACGGAAAGAGAAAGTGCTAAAAATCGGAAGTAACTTATTCATTAATTTTTATGAACATAAGGACATAAGAAAATTGCAGTGTTTATCACAATGGTAGTTGCATCCAGGAATTTACAGACAATATATGCACAAAAAGACTTTTGAGTGAATATGAGGTAACACAGAAAAACAGAAATAAGACGTAAGTAGAAGCAACAATAGAAAGAAAATTGAAGCTAATATTATGTAATTACGATGGCTTTGTTTTAACTGGGTATCGAAAATGTAATCATATAATTGTGAATTTCCATGAATTTCAGTGTTTGGTCTGAAGGTGAAAAGTTCCTTTTAAATTTGCTTATTTTTTTTTTTGGTATAATGTACTTACTGTAATCAGTAATTGGAATGCAATACGCTATATTAAATAAAGGGGAGGCGTCGGTGAAATTCCATCAAAAATGACAAAAAACATTTTCCATTTTTTGCCTTAAAATTATGGTTAAACATTGTAGTTTCAGAATCTGCCGTCAGTTACACCCTAGCGCCATTTAAAGAGCCACTACGTAATTATTAAATGCCCATGTGCGGGTGGGCGTAGCCATTTATATTGCCTTTGCTAGTGTTTTGCAAAGAAATTGATGGGTTTTTTACGTTTAAACTACGCGGTTGGATTCTATAACGGTAGTAATGTGCAGAGACATCTTCTGGATGTTTGTGGAAGCTACTGAACCTATCTGCTACCAATTTTATATATCATTTCCCACTTACTACTTTTGAAAGTAAACAAACATTTCCACTGACATGTAGTGTTTGTGAAATATGGTTTACATGCAAGTGAAGCTGTGGATAGCAGCTTATATTAAACTACTATTGTTTAGAATAGGAACAAAGTCTGATTTAGCATTATATTGCTTTCTTGTTGCAACAGTAGGTATATAATTCATACCCGGTCAGGTTAGGAGTACAGTGGCTATTTCGAAGCGAAATATAACGAAACTTTAAGGTTTTCTAGCCATAATAGTAAGTAATGATACTAGAATGCTCTGCTTGAGGTAAATGTTAAGTGAAAACATATTATAGCCCAAGAGTTAACAGGGATTCTAGTAGGTCATCTTTTGATGTAAATAGAAGATTGGTTGATGTATTTCTGGGCATTGGTAGGGGTCATATTTCAATGCAGAAGTTTTGTATGACCATGGGTAAAAATTGCATGACTATTCTGCTTACAATTTCCATCTCTTAGACAAAAATAAAGAGATTAGTTAGTACTATTCTACTGGAGATTTGCATCAAAGGAGAAGCACAGAATGCTAATGAAAGTCTGCGTGGAGTGAATGTCACAAAGAAGTTTTTGTATTAAGAAATAGATTGCAAATTGCAGTGATTGCAGCTGTTAGTAAATTTAATATGGGTTATAAAGCTAGTCTAAATGTTAAGGCAAAAGTTGCACCAGTCAAAGTAAGTCCTGTTAGCAAGAATCATTAGCAGTATTAGGGATAGGTGAAAGCTAAAACAAAGTTCATTAAGCAAATATAAATCTGCCAAGAAGCAGGTAAAGGTGACTAAATTAAAAAGAAGAGGATAATTAACTACTGAGTGGTCTTCATATAGTTCAGGAGGGTTTTGAAACATAGAAAAAAAGTTGTTTATATTGATTTCCAATTTTTAGCATTTTTAATACTCTTTATAGTCCAGACACTAAAGTTTTCCATACATTTTATTTAAGTTTTGCATATATGTATATTTGTAGATAAGTTTTCAATAAATATTTGTATCATTATGGGTGTATATCAAAAAGTTAATAATGATTGTTATTGAAAACAGAAAATTGAGAAAAATTCAAGAAAATTCTATCATATTCCTTAAATTTTCTCCTCCAGAACCATTAGACATTGGCAAATGAGTATATACATATATAGTTTTATAACTATTATCTAAAGGAACCAGAATCCAAATTTCCAATCGTTTATAAAAATTGTAGAGAATGTAATATGTTTCCCAAGGTAAAGAAATTGCAGCAAAAAAATAAAAATACCATTTTTTTTGGTAAAAACTATTGTAGATAGAAAAATTATAAAAAAATAGCTAAAAGTAACCAAATTAAAGAGAAAGAAGGTAATAAGATAGCTGTAGGGCCTGCATATGACGCATGGAGTTTTCAAAGTAAAGAAAGTAGTGTAATTTCTATCTAAATCTTTAAATTCATTTTTCTCCACTTCCAGTGTTTGAACATTTTGGTCTTCAAAATGATCCAACTGCAATTCTCAACGAATTTGTATTAAACTCGGCATACATATTCCTAAATAAATGTTTAATAAAAGTTGGCATTTTTGTTGATTTAAATTAAATAGTTTATTTACTATTGAATTTTAAGTCTAAAAATTGCCAAAAAAAGAATAGGAAGAAAAAAGAAAAATTTAATATATTCACACTTAAAAATGTTTCTCTCCAAAAATACTTAACACACACTTTTAAAGGTATAGCAACTTTTGTAACTGATGTAGATAGAAATCTGAATCTAAAATTTCTAAAAGAAAAACTGTATGACCTGGGGCTTTTCATATAACATCAAAAATCGTACCATAAAAGCACTAAATATTTTTTGAAAAAAACTATTTAAGATAGAAACATGAATTTTAAAATCTTAACTAGATGCCCTATACCCCAACTGATGACAAAATTTCAAGCAGTTCTGATGTAAACTCTGGAGTTTTGCATTTTTCACAGATGCCTCGCAGAATGTCTCTTCAGAAAATTAAAGCTTTAAATGCAAATATTTCTAAGTGGGTTTCATAATTTGTATACGTTGACAATATTAATTTATTTTAATTGGTAAGTATAGTATAAATATTGTTTGTTCCTTTTGTGCTAAGTCAATGTCCTTTGCCTCTTAACATTTCAAGTAATAGATGCATATTCGACATTTCGTATAGTAGAAGAGCTTTTTAACGAATTTGTATTTTTTTAAATATATAAGAATTTAAATATTGAGGCCTAGGCATGCTAATAATGTTGTTACAATTACTTCAGTATGTTTATTAAATCTGAAACTCTTTGTAAAATGTACTCCTAGACATTTATTTTCGATGGCTTCAAGGAGTAGAGTGTCATTGATGTTATAAACATATATAATGGGATTTTTCTTTCTAGACAAAATTATATTGCAATCGTACTTTCTCAATGCAAATCGATGTGTGAAGCAGAAATGTCAATGCCAGTTATCAGCTTCTAAAATATATGGAGATTTCAGGCTGTTTCATATGTAAAATATAATGAATATAACCCTAGAGTCAGATTTAATCGAAATGGGAGTATATGGAATTTTAATCCATACTGCAGAAATCTTATCAACTAGTAGTGAAAGGTGCAAGGAACCCTCGACGGAGATTTGGATCAGGTAATTGTGGAGTGGATGAAAATATTGGAAATATGATGTTAAAGACTTCGTCAGAATGTATCTTTTTAAATTGGCGTTTCCAACGCTAAGAAATATCGTACGATGAATGAAATGGGTGTAATGAGGCTTAAATGAGTCCAGAGTCCAAATTGTATGGGGGTGAACCGAAATCATCTTTCAGGACAAGGGAAAACCCCGGAAAAATCCTTATCCAAATAACTCAACCTGCTGACCGAGATTCGAATTCTGGACCTGTTGAATGCGAGGTAGATATGCTGTCACCTACGATACAGAGGCGGAAGAATGTACATCAGTGGACACTCCAGTAAATTATGTTGTTGGTAACACTAATGTGTTCTTCTAATTATAATTTAGTATTGAAATTTAAACAAATATGCGAATAAAATTATATATCTAGAATGCATTTTAAACTAATTATATAGATTACCCTATCTTACTTTTAATTTTACCCTCAATAATAACGCAAGCCTAGGTGTAGCGTGTCTGCCTGCCTCACGTTCAAGGAGACCCGAGTTTGAATCTCGGTCAGAGTGAGTTATGTGAATAAGGTCTTTCTTCGGCGTCTTTCCGTATCATGGAAGATGAATGGCGGGTAACTCTAAGCTCTATGGATCTTTGGATTACTTGAGCATCATTTCACCCATTTCATTCATCGTGCGATATGGCTTAACTTTGGAGGACGTAAATTAAGGTAAAAATATATACTTGGACACAAATGTAATTTAGTTTGTTTACAACAGATGGTTGGGCGTCTTTAAGCAGAGACATGCAAGACACAGGAAAGCGTGGAATGAACTCTTAAAGTGTTAATCTAAAAATGTGTGATGAACAGACATCGGATCACGTACACCTTAGCAATCAATGTACGCGCACAGGTACTATACAAAGTCAGGTGCGACATCAACAAACGTCCATGTCAACAAATATACCGAAGCGCTGTGTGTGTACAGTCCAGTATGGATACAAAGTGTAAGCTACGTTACAACATGCCCTCTTTCTCATCGCTTTCGATACGGTAATTGCAGTGAACAACCATGTTCATTCGTAAATTGTCGAATGTGAATTTTCTGCGCCTCTCGCTGAAACATTGTAAAAATATTGGGAGAAAGTTGGTTCAATGTCACATGACGTTAATGGCCATATGAGTAGTACAGATCGTTTTCCTACGTTTGTCCGAGACTTAGTTTATTTCTTATATTACGCAGCATTGAAAATCCAGTATTTTTGTGTTGAATACTGGATAGTTAATTTTTTGTTCGTTTGGTTGGTGATGCATTCTCTATATTGTTCATTTTTGCAGACACCTTCTCGGCTATTTTTAGACAGCTCGAAAGTACATTCTTCAAGCTGTTTAATGGTTGTTGAAAATACTTAAAACTTTTGATTTATAAAATGGATATTGTCCAATAATTGTTGTGAAAGTAATGCTATTAACACAATATGTCCAACACCTTGCACCTGCGTGGCGAGTAGTAGTTTTAATGAAACTAAAGCTACGCGTTGCGAACCGCACTATCCCTGCGTGTTGTCCCCGGGACTGACGTCAACAGTTATATACTGCGAGACTCGTAAACTTCATATACCTTTAAAGGTGTACGGGCTCCGATATCTGGTGATGAAGAAGGGGCAACGACAGAGCAGTATCGAAGAACTTTCAAAAGTGTTAATATAAAGATGATGTTAATATTATATAAAATTATATTTCACGTAGAAGAGCAATGCTGAAATGCACTCTTGAGGATTGGCTCCCCTAATGAGTCTTGAGCATCCATGCCAACATTTAGGAGGACTTAGCCCTTAAGGGATGATATGGACTTAAATAAAACAAATATCGCAATCACAAATAATGCTTTTAATTTTGTGCGTTAGAAGTTTGTGCGCTTATACTTCAATTTCAGTTTCTCAGTTAACATTAAGAGGGGAGATAAAGGAAAGATTAAATTTCTGTCTGCAATGTTAAATCATCTAAATGCAACGTAATATCAGAGAAATTATTTAAGATATCAGAATGTAATTTAAATGTAAATGTCTGTTTTCTGAGTTCGCTGATGCACGCTTAACCAATAAGGTTTATTTTATGCCATGCTTAAATTAAAAGTTACTAGAAACAATTTGAAATGATTAAGCATCTTATTAAAGCAAACTAGATTAAAAACGGCACTTAGAAGCCCTTTAGTTTATTTTTAAATAATCGTGAAGTATGATTTAGCCTTCTTCAATAGTTTATGATAAAACGGCTCATTTATACAGAAAATTCAAAGAAAAAGGTAGGAAGCAAATATGGAGAAATAAAGCTCACAAGTATTTGTAAAGAAACCACATGACTTGAGCATAAAGGAGGTGGCATTTAACAGAAGAATCAATTTGTACAGCAACAATTCCTCTAGAGGAAGGATTTAACTTCAGCTTTCTACTCTAAAATGTATAGGAACTTTTCCTACCAAGTGCTGAGCTCACAGTACAAAATAACAGATGCGGTAGCATTTTAGATATATTGTCGTGAGGCATTTTTGCGACGGGCACGGTCGGCGCGCGCAAAGAGACAGATAGTGCAACGCGGAGATAAAAGCTTGCCGAAACAGAGAAAGAAAGAGACAGACGACTGTAAGGTTCACTTTCTTGATTGCTATAGAACGTTCCACTAATTTATAGAACAATGAGTGGAAATATAAAAGTGCAACTGCTGTCAACGCAGCAGGGCAATTGTAATTGGACTTCATAATTGTGTGCGCGCAGCAGTGATTTGAAAATGAATTATTTTGTTTATTTACGTGTGCAGAAGCCACGAGAGACTGTTAATATATGTCTACAAACAGTGTCTTTCTACGGAAATAGAGTATTTTAAATTTCTGCAAACTTGACATTTATTTTTACGAACCCACAAAGTAATATATTAATAAAATATTAAAATGAAAAATTAAATTAGAACGGGGATTCCACTTGATAAGGCTGCATTAAAACTAAACTGTAATTTTTATAAATTTTTGGCAGATAATATCCCCTGAACTCCTTTAACATTTCCACTTTGTCCATCCTCACCCTGAACAATGTAACAATATCTTATTAATAATTTAAGAGCTTTCTATTTCAGTTATTCCATTTTCCTTAATGAATTGTGTTCGATTCGTGGGGAAAGAAAATTAAAGTCGAATTACTCCTAAGTTGTTAGATTGCCTACTCAAGTGGACAGTGCAAAATTACGTGTTCTCCAGACCTGTGATTAGACAAATAATTAGTCTGGACAAATGAAGAAGTTAAGGATATCCTGTAGATGGAACCTGTATGCTTAATTAGGGAAGGAGCGGGATGTTATCAAATGTATACATTTGTGTTGTCTGGACAAGTGATTACTCATGCAGCTTGACGCGTTAGAGGGTCGAGAGCTACACGTCGTTGTGGTTTATGAAGATATCGACCCTGCTTTGAACCCAACCGCTATGGGATGGCCCCTCTTAGATGTCTTTGTCCATTTATTTAACACACTTTTACCATGAAACAATTTCCACTAAAAGATAAAATTTGCTGAAATTCATATACTTTGTACTTCAGTTCTATGTAGCTTTTATGGTTGTACGACCTTATAAATAATAATATACAGCGGTTTAACTGCCCGCATTACGAACTAATTTGATATAGAATTGTATTTTAAAAATACCAAGTTTGGTATTGAACCGGAATTTAGTTTTTGAGTTACACTGTTCACACATACTACTCAAAGTAGTATCTGAAAGTAATAGGGAGCCTATTATTTTCTCTCGTGCATAAATCGCAAGTGACTAAACGTTGCTCAGATAGCCCATATGGTGAAAATGTATGCATAAGGTATTAAAAATGTTAGCTTGGTTAGGTTTTTAAATGTTAAACTGTTCTATAGGTGCTTCAAAATTTCATAGTCCAAAAATGTATGCATAAGGTATTAAAAATGTTAGCTTGGTTAGGTTTTTAAATGTTAAACTGTTCTATAGGTGCTTCAAAATTTCATAGTCCAAAAATGTATGCATAAGGTATTAAAAATGCTAACTTGGTTAGGTTTTTAAATGTTAAACTGTTCTATAGGTGCTTCAAAATTTCATAGTCCAAACGCACAAACGTTTGCTCTGTCTAAATTTTAGACACAGTATGATTAAAAATAAGCGCTGGGTAGTGTCTGGACGCTGTAGGGCAAACTACGACTTTTACCGGGTCCTATTACGTATAAAATTGTAAAATAATTAGGCCTTACAGGATAAACGGTGCAGATCTCTACAAAAGGGTCTATGCGTACAGCATGAGCAGCTTTTGCGAATTATAAGGTAGCCTTGTCATTTTCGTTGAGCCCCACAGTACAAGTCTAGATCGACCACAGTGTTAATTTGTGTGTTATTAATTGGTAACATGAATTACAAATTAGGATAGGAAATCTTGGAAGTCGTTTGATAGTTTATCATTTTTGTCTGATTCTAATGCCCGATTTCAGCAACAGATGTTAAAATTGACGTTAACAAATGTAACGTAACAATTGTTACAACGTTAACAAAAGTGTTAAAATTCTTGTATTTCACCAAGTTGTACTGTGTAAATGTTAACAAACACGTGTTAACGCTGAGAGACTTCTAAATATTACAGATATATAAGGCTATGGATGAATCGTATTATTTTCTGAACGCACTGCGATGCGCTTTTGTTTTTATTTTCATTTACACACAGATGAAACAATGACAGGTCTGAAGAGAAGCCGTGGGACAAATTTCTCAACAATCGATAAAGAATTCTTAGTTCAATTAGTAACTAAATATAAGGATATTGTGGAAAATAAGAGGACGGGTGCAGTAAATGTGACAGAGAAATATGTGACGTGGGAAAAGATTGGAGATGAGTTTCTTCCGAAAGTACAAAGCAGCTTCGTCACTATTACCTACGTAAATTTAAAACGAGGTACGAAGAAGGACAGAAGTGACGAGTGATTAGGATGTTTCAAGACGGGAGGTGGACAGTGTATTATCTACAGAATTCAGTGAATTATAAAATCGCAAAGTTATTAATACTTGAAACAAAGACAAGATCGGTATTTTCCAACCTCTTTTGTACTTCCTCAGTTAACCTTCATTAATAACTGGTTGGACAGCCTATACCTCCGTAGAAAATAGCTCTTCAAAATTATAACTCCTCATAGGCTGTTCTCTATTACGAATGCCATTTAGACGGCCTAAATATAACAAGTCGACATCAAAAGCTATGTTCACGACCGCCATCTTAACAATTTTACAACTGTTAACCACTTAACAACAGAAATATGGCTTGTTGGTATAACAATAGATTTAACACGAGTGTTAAGCTAACACTTGTTGGTGAAATGCAATTTTTGTTATAACTATTACTAAATAGACTAACAGATGTGTTAATTCTTGACATCTGTTGGTGAAATCGGGCATAAAACTGGTTAATTATGCCAAGCTTAGTAAAAATCATAACAAATGTATTCCTCGATATGAAAGATCAGAGACAGTTTTGTGTTTTGAGTGTGATTTGTAATCTCCTCTCTCAATAGCTCAGTTCCAAGCTATATAACTCCCCACTTAACCCTATGAACAGAGAGATATAATCTGCGAAATACAATAACAATATTTTGATATATGTACATATTCACCGAAAAGGATGTGAAGGTTTTTGACATGAATACAAAAACCCCTAAATTCCCCAGTTCAGTATTTTTCCCATATTTAATTGCCTATATTGGCTTAGAACAGGGTCTCTCAGTAATAAAAGAATGATCAAAATCGCTGGAGTGTTTTCTAAGACAGACAAATACACTATCCTTTGAATGTGCTATAGGTATAGTAAAATTCAATAACAGTCGGTATGCAATGAATCCAAATATCTGACACGTGCAAGAATTTGGCTTAAGGACTGAAGAAGGTTCTGATTTTCTGTTCTCTTCTTTGTTATGCTAACATGCAATTTCGCCATTAATACATAAGACAATACTCCCCTCCTTACACCCTTAGTTCCTTCCAGCTTTACTTTCTCTTCTACTCCTATCAAGCAAAGAAGGAATTGTATTTTGCCCAAAAATTCGATAGCGAGGTTTCACAGGAAATGTTTGCCCCACAATAAGTTTTTTTTTTTTTTTTTTTTTTTTTTTTTTTTTTTTTTGAAAAGGGTCTGTGTATATGTAAATGTGTGAACATAATAACTGAAAAATTATGGATTGGATAAATACCAAACTTGGTATTCAAGCACAATATATTCCAAACATGCGGTAGTAAGATTTGCAAGAAAATCTTCCATTCTAAATATACTTTACATGAAACATCTTTTCACAATGCATTATATTTTCCAAAATGGCTTGAAATACTGCGTATTAGAAATGTTTACATGAAAAGTTAAATTCCGTTATACCTAGCCTATGAAGTCATTATTTTGTATTATTGATAAACTTAAAGGATGGACGAAAAGATAAAACAAAATTTCCGGAAACCTGGAAAAATCGGAAACGTATTTCGCAACGGAGCTATTTCTTATGTAAAATTATATTCTAAACCCCAAAACTGCCTAACGCGAAAACGAAATATTTTCGGAGACAGTTTGGATAAATAACCTGAATAAAACGTATTACTTCATGCGTAATGGTTTACAACGTTCATATTTTAAGAAGTGCAATAATTTTGAGACCGACTGTACTTTGTGGCGTTTTTCCTCCACTCGCAGCAGATAGGAAGCACGCAGACTGTTTGGAAGATCCAGGTCGAGATTTGATTAAATAAGAGTTCTGAGATCCGTTCTCAGGTGTAGATTTTTGGTGACAGAAATAAAATTTTATATGACTCCGATTTCGTAATATATTATGTAATTGTATAATCTGGATTACAATTCACTCGAACTTTCTTTCTTAATCAGTCACTGTAAATTACCTCCTAAACATTCATAAATCCTTAATATTTGTGGTGATATAACAGATCGCCTCGTTTCTCGATGATTAATCAGCCCCAAAGTTGGGAGCGATCTTTGTGACCGCCCCTCTTAATCATTGCAGGTCGAATTGTTTCTTAATGATTGAGTTTGATATATTATCTAATTTGATTGTATAATCTCAAGATTATTGATTTTCCGTAACTATCGTTACCGCTCTATTAATTTTGTGATTCGCCGATGTACTGCTACGTCACCGCATTACGTAATACAATTATTACTACGGCCAATCACAAAATTACACATGTATTTGTTTTTAATATTGTCATTACATGGCCTACTAAGTCATAGCAGAAAACAATATTCGTTACAACTTACACAGAAATTCCATGAGCCATAGTCATAAACTGTAATCCTTCGAGGAAAAGAGAAGACAAACCGTTAGCTCTCTTTAATGTCTTCCAACACACATGGTAACGGTACAAGTGTTTTGCAGTGTGTTCATTCTCAGGTTCGTTCTTACAAGTGATCAAGTACGAGTGGAAGAGTACTGTGAACTTTGGTGATTTTTAAAAAATTAGTTTGTAGTACATAAATTCTATAAATGAATAGAAAACGTAAGACGTTATCACTGGAAGACAAAAATAAGGTTGTTGAAGAACATGAAAAGAACAGACTTCCAGCTAAGGAGTTAACTCTGTTATTTAAAGTGGGGGAAACTAAGATCTAAGAGATTTTGAAACAATAAAAACTAAAGATGAGTGGCCAAAGGGAACTGCAAGTCATCAGAAACGTATCAGAATTATGACGAGCTAAATCTTTCGAATGGTTTGCTAATTTGGGTGCTAACGAAATTCCCATTTCTGGATTATTGCTTCAGGCTCAAGCTTTAGAGACAGCTTGTTTTGAATGCTGTGTGTGGTGAAGCAAATGATGTTGATATGCAGACAGTTACAGATTGGAAAGGGAAACTGACAAACCCACCAATAAACTATGATACCGAAATTAAGAATTGCAATGTATAAAGAATCATGATGGATTTCAAAGGAATATTGGTTCTTTGTTACAACACGTGCAGGTGTAGTTGAGTCGAATAGCAGTTGGGGGAATAGTTGTTTTAACAAAAGAAATGAAAGAAACAGTGTCCTTAGCAGAGTTCTAAAGGGTAGCACTTGACTTCGTGAATAGGGTATTCTTCGGACCCCTCATAAGGACATGACAAAATAGTCACAAAGGGAATCTTTGGTTGAATAAGGGGCTTCAAGAAAGTGAAAGTCAAACACACCCACGGGCAGCTGTGACCAGTAGGGACTTTCAGTAAGAAAGTCCTCTTCTTCTGTCTTCGTCGAAGGCAGACCAGAAGTGATGAGAAAAGATATTTGTCGGTTTATGCGTAACTAATTAAGTATTATCGAGTAATAAGAACTCCGCCTTTAGTAACTCTAAACAGTGATATATTGGCAATCCTTGGTCGGCAACTTTAAGCTCGATGTTGTGATAAAAAGAAGCAGTCAATAAATCAATTTGAAACGGGCATTCCAGTGTCATTAAAACTATCCTTCTCATACATATCCACGCATACCCAGAGATAAACATCATTGCTTTACCCTGAGCTAAACATTATTTGTTGCAAACTGTAGCGGAAAGTGGAACGGTGTGCCACCCATTTTATTATTGCTTCAAACTGTCCCGCCAAAGTGGAACACTTTGCTCGTCAATATATTGTTGCTTCAACTACAATTATTGTATATAAGTTGAAAATATGTTACACAATATATAAGCCTATTATTATCATTATTATTATTTATTTGCAGTTTATTCTATATTATTCCTTCACTGTAAACCTGTGCAACTATAACTTCTGCAACTTCCTTTTATTCAAACAAGACCCTCTGTAAGAGAAAAAACCTGTGTAAACGAAAAATAAATGCCGGATCGATCATGCTCCGTCTTGGAGATGTTTTACTGTACTTACATTCCATGCAAATACATTATTTATTTCAAATAGCTTTTGAATTATAAGCTGTTCCCCAGAAATCCACAGTTGACGGTTCGGAGTAGTCAATAATACATCGTTCTTCATTGTTTGCATAGATGGTATATAGAACATAAAGGCTCGCATATAGCGTTCAACTCTTAAAACATTTGACTATCGTTTTATCCATTTTTATCTATAACGAAATCATTAATGTAGCTATTTCTGCAAAGATATTTTTGATTACATTTTAAATTACTTTATTTTAATCTTTCTAATGAATAGCTTATGTACCTATTAAACAAGAGAGGAGAATTTAATAGAGAATTTAATGTCATGACGTCACTTTGGCCATGGTAGCTTAATGGTAGGGAGCAACAGGACGGAAACCAGGAGATCCGTGGCTCAAATCCCGGCCGTGGCATTGAATTTTTCAGTCTGACTTTAACTATCCAAAGAATGAGCAGTCACATGGAAGAAAATGCAAAAGCATTTCTTTTTTCTCCCAAGTGGTTGGTAACCTTATAATCCTATCACCGCTGGTTTAAATGCCCAGATTTTACCCAAGCAGTTCTGAAATGTCTTTTTAATTAGCGAAGATGCTGAAAAGTATTATGTACGTAAAATTAACGTAATGACTAAAGGCCGGAGGCGTGTGAGTTTTTCCATAGGTATACTGGACATGGACTGCACAGATTTCGCTCGAGAATGTGAACAATGACAATGACAAATGCCACACTGCCAGAAGAAACAAAAAAGACGCGTTATACTATACCTTGACCTTGTGTCTGCATACACTTACAAGTCAATTCTTCAGTAGTTCTCATTGTTTTCGATGTTTTTTTTATGTTTGATGGCTGTGCTGTACATCTGACGTCATTCATACTCTGTATCCAGCTAACTTGTATCGCATGCGAATGTACATCTCTCCTGGTAATGACAAGGAAACAGAAATAACGGGAGAAAATATTGTAATATTTTCTATGATTTCATTCAAAAGCGGTGAATATTAACGAATTTCTATCATTGTATTATTTTTTTATCGATCTGGTTTTGTATCAGCATTTCTCTTTCTTTAGTTTTGTACTTTGTCCTATATCAATTCTATTTTCGTCTGTGTTGCTTTGAACTAAACAAATGCCCAATTTACATTAGCATGTTTATTTCACTGTTAAGCTTTTTTAAATATGATTTGAGTTTTATATTAACTTTGTGTTAATGTAACCCGTTTATTAATTATAGGTTTCCATTCAAAATTCGATAAAATTCTGAACTGAAAACATATAAAGGCTGCAAAATACTAAATTTAAAACCAAAATGCTAAAGAGAGAGACAGATACTTTAACGAAATGCTCTTACATTGTTGGTTGGAGAAGGGAAATACATGGTTCTTTGTATAGGCGATTCCCTGCGGGAATGCACGATTAAGGGTCAGGAGGTGGTCTGTCATTTGTGTTTTCAGAAAAAGAAAAAAAAAAAGAAGACTCATCCAGGCAAATTTTACAAGATGAGTTCAAAAAGGTGTTCTCTGACTGGTTAAAATATTAGCAAATTCTGACTCATCGAACGGAAATGAAAATTGCTTAGTAACCCATTGTCAAAAATCGCCCACCTCGGTAGCGTAGATGGTAGCATGTCTGCCTCACGTTCAAGAGGTCCCGAGTTCGAACCTCGGTCAGGGTGAGTTACCTGGATAAGGTTTTTTCTGGGATTTCCCCTTATCCTTCAAGACGAATGTCGGGTAACTCTAAGCTCCTTGGGCTCTGGACTCATTTGAGCATCGTTTCACTCGCCCAATTCATTCACCGTCCGATATGACTTAACTTTGGAGGACGTAAGTTATATAAAAAAAAACTCTGAATTATTGGAGGATTTATAGAGGAAAGTTTCGTACCGGATGTACTTGATATAACTCTATCCTAATTTCGCACCTTGCTTATAACTGATATGAAATGTACCGTATTGCACTAGGATTTAGGATTATCCTTCTTGCTCTTTAGGAAACATTTATGATATTGATTTTTTCACCGCTAAAGATAATTCTATTTCACGGCGGTGCCGTAACATGCTTGAGAAATAGTATAGGACAGAGCTAAAAGCTAGTGTAACACAGGGGCTACAAAAAATTGTCCCACATTAGCACTTGGCATGAATCGCAGGCGAAGCCACACAAGTTTGTGTACAAACTCAGCCACAAGCGATATGGATAGATTGAATCCTTTAATCCTTGATGACAAGTTAACTTCGAACAACCACATTGAAAAACTAGAAAGTAAATTAAGCTCAGGACTTTTTGTGTTGCGATATTTAGCCAATTTTCTCTCAGTAGATACTAGTAAATTAGTATATTTTGCATTAATGTATTCACACATTTCTTATGGCATCGAGCTGTGGGGACACACTTCCAAATCAAACTTTAACAGAATTTTTCTCCTACAAAAAGAGCTATCAGATACCTGGCAAAAAAAAAAAAAAAAAAAAAAAAAAAAAAAAAAAAAAAAAATACGTGCGAGTCCATGCAGGCCGTAATTTAAAAAAATTAAACATACTTACTCTTTCTTGCATATTAATTCTGCGAACAATACTTTTTGTACATAACAAGAATATAACCTCTACAAATTCCGATGCCCACACACATGAAACAAGGGGAAAGAATAACTATATAGTTAAAGGTCACAGCCTAAAACTTTTTGAACATAAGCCCCAATATTTTGGTCCAAAACTACTTAATAAACTTCCGGAAAGCTTAAAAAATACTGTGTCAGCTGCTAAGTTTAAATCTAAACTGACTAAATTCTTGTTAAGCAGAGCCTATTACAGTATAGATGAATATTTTGATGACAACTTCGAATATATATAATGTGTGTGTGTGTGTGTGTGTGTGTGTGAGAGAGAGAGAGAGAGAGAGAGAGAGAGAGAGAGAGAGAGAGAGAGAGAGAGAGAGAGAGAGAGAGAGAGAGAGAGAGAGAGAGAGAGAGAGAGAGAGAGAGAGAGAGAGAGAGAGAGAGAGAGAGAGAGAGAGAGAGAGAGAGAGAGAGAGAGAGAGAGAGAGAGAGAGAGAGAAACTGAATGGCAATTTTTTGACATTTCTAAACGTTTACTTTTAAGTGAGAGTATGTATTACAAATGACGTTGCTTAGTTGTATTCAAACACCTTATTAAGTTGCAATAAATATGAATATGAATTAATACTGCAATGATTTTACAAAAGAAAAAAATATCTCTTAAGAATCACACTAGCTAGAATTTTGAAACATGGCAAACATTTTACAGTGAATGTGTGAAATAACTTGCATAAATTTCAACGTGTTATCTGATACATTATGTAGAGTTTCCAAATTTCAGAGACGCATCTCATTAAAAATGATCATTCCTTTGTTGATAAATTTCTTGACTATGGAACTTAAAGGCAATATATTTGTTATACTTTACGTTAGATAGAATCAACATAAAAAATCCAATACCACGATTGGGATTTGAATCACGGATCTCCTGGTTTCCGTCCAGTCGCTCTAACCCATTGAACTACCATGGCCAATTTGCCGTCATGTCATTAAATTTTCCAATTGAGTCGTATATTTCCCCGGTAGACCACTAGGGGCTCTCGCATTCGAGACACAGCGTTTGTGGCGACTTACTATCTTAAGTACTTGAACCCCAGGCTTCATCATTAAACTCTTATTATTTTATTTAATTGATGGAAATTAATCATGTCTTCACACTAGCCATATATAGGCTAAGGTTTTTGATAGAGAGAGTCAACATGACTCTATGACATGTTGACTTTATCTATAAAAAACTTCAGCCTATATACGGCTAGTATGAAGAAATGGTTAATTTACATCAATTAACTAAAATAATAAGAGTTAAATGATGAAGCCTGGGACTCAAGTACTTACGATAGTAAGTCGCCACAAACGGTGTATCTTGAATGCGAGAGCCCCTAGTGGTCAACCGCCGAAATATACGAGTCAAATGGAGAATTTAATGTCATGACGGCAAATTGGCTCAATTCGGCTAGGTTGACTGGACGGAAACCAGGAGATTCGTGGTTCAAATCCCGTCCGTGTCATTAAATTTTTCATGTTGGCTCTATCTATAAAAACTTGAGCCTATATACGGCTAGTATGAAGAAATTATTAATTTACACCAATTAACCAGAATACTTTACGTTAATAACAGTTTATATTCAATGGAAAGAATAAAACTGACTCTTCTGTGCTATAATTGGAGACATATATGGTTCTAATTGTTAATGCTTAAACATGCTGTAAATATTCATTAACCACATCAAGATTTGGCATATTTAGTTTGGAAAAAGTAGGTATACATTGATACGAATCTGATATTTGTCCTAGTGTAAAGTCTTTCAAATGAGACAGCTGTAAATGTCACCCAAATCAACTTCCTTAAATTTGTCTTTCAGTGCTGATCATACTCTATATCGATTAAAGCCCCAGCACTTAAATTCATTTAGCCGTTCGAAATTCGAGAAAATTAGTGTAGTTAATTTTTATTTATTATTTCTGAAGTTTACATGCAGACCAAACAGGAGTCGCGCACAGTATTCGTCCTCCGTGCCTTGGTTTAGAAATTTTACTTTAAAGCAATATACCTGAGAAAATATAAAATGTTACAACTTTTATATGAGTGACGTGAAGCAGAAATCTCACTATACTTAGTCTTTTATTTACCTAGGTAAAATCAAAACTATAGTGGGATTTAATTTAGTATCGCACGTCTAAAGGAAAGTGAAGGTATACGGATTACAATAAATAAATACAATAAAATATTAATAAGCTTAACTTACTAAATTAAATACTCTAACTGCTTCCACAAATTAATTCTATTTCTCCTGTATTGTTTGGTGTTGTGCCGTTTTGATGGAGCTAACTTTCTGTATGCAGCAAATGAACGACGATGGCAAAACAATTAGCATATGCTAAGAAGCTGACACAAATGTGACTATGTTCGGCTAAAACACGTGGTTCTGCAGCATCCTATTGGCAATGAATAGTATGATGTAGTAATGGAAAGTTTTTCTTTTTCGGCCATCGGAGAAAATCTGTTATCTCTAGTGGTGCACATACGAGGGTATATCGTAAAGTTTTAATCATCACCCTTTAAAAACGTGAGAGATAGTTTATGTTGATATGTGCTTGTTATTTCTTCTGTACTTAGTCACCATTCAGATTTACACATTTTTCCCATCGGTTCTTGACCTTTCAGATAACTTGACTGAAGAAGTCTGCAGAATTCACCTTAAACCACTCTTCCACTTCATTAATGACGTCATTTGTGTTGTCAAATCGGCAACCACGCAACGGATTCTTCATTTCCGGGAACAAGAAAAAGTAATTTGGTGCATGATCGGGCGAATAAGGCGGATGCTGTAAGGTCTGAAAGCCACATTCCCTTGTTTTGTCAACTGCAACTTGAGATGAATGAGCTGGTGCGTTGTCAGCCAGAAGAAGAACAACTTTGAAGAGCATACCCTGTCGTGTCTTAATCATAGCTGCTCGTAACTTGTCCAAAAAATTGCAGTAGTATCTGGCACCTATGGTTTGACCATTGGCAGGATAATCTGTAAGGACGACTCCACGACAGTCCCAGAAAACTGAAAGCATGACCTTCCCAGCTGACTTTTGCACCTTTGACCTGCGCCCAAGATGGAGGGATGAAGTGAAGTAACCACGGGCCACCGGTAGACAGGCCACAAAGACGTTTGTAATTCCTTGCCGGTTCGAGGGTTGAGACCCGCCCCACTGCTAAAGCTGCCTAGAGATGGCAACGAACGATCCGTCAATCAAGCAGACCTGTAGCACATATGAAAGAAGTGGAAGCAGTATAATGAAAGGGAAGTCATAGGAAGTATGTCATGAGAAACCACCCCAATATTCGACAACCAACCAGGGAGAAAGTAAATTAAGTCAAGAGTGGGCGGTCAAACGGATTTGAACTCGGACCTCACGAATGCGAGTCACATCTGCCAATGCACGCAGGTGAAACAAATAACGTTTAATAAAGTCCACTTGTGTGGTGTGAGGCATGTATGTGCCACTTTCAAGAGATACAGATTTCGAATCTCGGCTATGGTTTTACCTGAATAAGATTTATTCTAGTGTCTCCCCTTATTATGAAAACAGAAACTTCGAGTAACCTTAAGCCCTAACGATCCCAGGGTGGTTTGCGCACGATTTCATTTTCATCGTGGAATGCAGTGCCCAAATGACTTAGCTGTCGACGGGCCCTTAAACTCCACACACTCACTCACTCCTGGAATGCAACCTAAGAGTTTAATGGACGTTAACTTAAGGGACACTGGGACTGAAAAATAGGCCAAAAATCTCAAAATTTACGATTTTTAGATTTATACGTATAAATGTTCCCCAAACCTTCCTATATTGAATTGTGTAAGAGTTTTTGATTTCTGCCATTTTTAAAGGTCTAGTGCAGGGTTTAAATGCTCGGAGCCTGGGCATTTAAACGCCCCCTTTCTTCCTTATCCAGCATGATGGACTCTTTTTGCCAATTTTAATCGTTTTTTGGCTGGTTTTTCCTCTAAAATTGTGTTATAATCTTGCAGCAGAGCTTTTTGCTGCTATCTGGCGACACTTCGGTGAACTATTACTACGTATTATATACAAAGTCTTTACTCAGAAAATATGAAAGCATAAATGCCATACAAAAAATTGTCAACATATTTTGAGTGTTCTCGCAACTAAGAAAATGCAAAACAACTCTTAATCTATGTGATTATTCTGTGTTTTTTGCAATAAACTTAGAGAATACTTGTTGATTCATTCTTGTTTTGACTCCTGTGTTTGGTTCAATGTATTATGGCGTCATCCTTTAGAGAAATGTGCTTTTGTTTACATGTGCTTCTGTTTATGAAATAAGTGTGTAAGCAAGTTAGTTGATTTTTCTAAGGTGTAGTGTGTTGTGAAATATATAAACAGCATAATGCATGCTACTTCTTCACGTTGGCATAAGCCGGTGAGTAGAAATAACAAAAAAAGAGACCTTGCAAAAAAACGTGGTTTAGCCAGATGGAATAAGAAACCTGTAGACCAGATTTCCATCTCAAATACACAGTTGGACACAGAAGAACATGCTAGTACTTCATCTTCACATTTGGAAATGGACATAGGTGAGCAGGCTACTGTAATTGAAACTGTAAGTATTTGTAAAACGCAGGAGAAATTTTCAAGATTTCAGAGAGATGACAGTGTAAATAGTGAATATATTTGTGGTAATGCAGGGGCAAACAGTGAGTATATTTTGGTGCACAGCAGTTCTCTGAATCAACTTCTGAGCAATGTAAAGTGTGGGGAGTGTACTAAATGCTCACTTACACTGCAATTTAGAGAAAAATATGGCTTTGCAGTAAAGTTAGTGCTAAAGTGCAGTGAGTGTGGTTTCAGCCCAGGGCAGAGTTATTCTAGTCCTAGAGTTGAGGATGAAAAGTCTAAGAGACCTCCCTTTGAAGTGAACAGGAAAATTGTGGATGCTTTTTTGGGATTGGGTGTAGGTCACAGTGGCTTAGAAAAATTTTGTTGTGCATTAGGTATGTCTGGTATGGATTCCAAAACATTTACCAGTCATATGAAGGAGGTGGCTTTTTACAGTAAAAAACTAAAAGAAAAAGCTCTCCTTCAGTCCAGGGAGGTAGTGAGAAGAGCGTACATGAAGTTAAATGGTGCTGATGAAACTGCAGATGAGAACAATGTAATTGATGTTTCTGTAAGTTATGATGGTTCATGGCACAAGCGGGGATATACATCCAACTATAATGTAGGAATTGTGATGGACATTCTAACTGGAATGGTGCTGGACTACACAGTAGTTTCCAAATATTGTGCAATGTGTGCCATTACAGCCACAGAATTGGGACATGATTCACCAGAGTTTTGCATTTGGTTTGAGGGACATTCATCTAGTGGTGAATGCAACAAAAATTATGAGGGCTCATCCACATCAATGGAGGTTTTTGCTGCAGACATACTATGGAAACGTTCAGTGTCAGAGTGTAAGATGCGCTACACAACTGTACTATCAGATGGTGATTCAAAAACATTTAATCATTTATCAAATGAAAACATATATGGTAACACAGTTGTCCTGCACAAAGAGGAGTGCATAAACCATGTTGCTAAAAGAATGGGAAGTGGGCTGCGAAACACTGTAGAAACATGGAAGAAAAAGGGAGTAAAACTTGGTGGGCGAGGATCTGGGACACTTACCAATGCCACCATTACCAAATTAACTAATTATTATAGACATGCCATAGTGAACAACATACCTAGTGTCCCTAAAATGAAAGAAGCCATTTATGCAACCCTTAGTCATTATGTTTCAACGGATTCCAAGCCTCAACATAGCAAGTGTCCCCAAGGTGTCGACTCCTGGTGTTTTTACAATAAAAGCATTGCACAAGGAAAGACACCCATGAGCCATCAGAAGATGCCTGTTAAACTAACAGAGCAGTCAGTTTGCAAAATATTACCTGTTTATCAAAGACTAGCAAGTGATGAACTGTTGTCAAGGTGTGTGCGTGGTGCTACTCAAAATCAAAATGAGTCACTACATGCACTAATTTGGAGAAAATGTCCCAAAATTACTTTTGTATCCTGCAGGAGAATAGAAATTGCAGCAGCAATTGCAGTAGCAGAGTTTAATATGGGCTGTTCTGCAACTCAGGAACTAAAATGTGAGCTAACCACCAGTGCAGTGACAAGTGTGCAGAAGAAAATTGTGAAGAGACGTGACAAACGCAGAATATACGAGAGCACGCGATCTTCATTGCAACATAAGAAAACAGCTCGCCTCAAAGAAAATCAGACAAAAATGCAGAGAGAGCTTGCCAGACAAAAGAGGGAGGGTCTCACATATGCTTCAGGGCAATTCTAATGTAGTAAGGTACTGTTCACTTTATTTTTGGTGCATGTTTTTAGAAAAATTGATTTTTCTCCACTTTACATTTTTTAATACATTATCTGATCCACACGCATTAATTTTTGAGCTATGGCTCTGAATTTCTTTCAGCATGTGCTTCATGTATGGGTCTACAACTTCAGTCTCTGGCTATAGGATTTAAGACTTGGTTTGGCTGTAACAAAATTTTAAATGCAAAAAAATATTTAAAAAATTCAATTCAATGTTCTGCATAATTAAAAAAATAATTTCCCTAAAAGTAATGTATTGTTCTTCCAGACAGAGACTGCAGTTGTTTATATAGTTAGTGGGCATGAAAAAATAACAGAGTTATTGCAATAGAATAATTAGTGATGCGCATGCATTAATTTTAATACTGCGATAAAACTTAATTAAAACAATAATAAAAAATTAATTCCTTCAAAACTAATCATCAGAAATTACTGAAACTTGGTGTGGTGTTTTCTAATATAAAACCCTTTAGGCATGCAGAATTTGAAGTTTGTAGGTATAGAAATATAGAAAATAGAAATTTCAGTCCCGGTGTCCCTTAAATAAGAGATATGTGTTAGATATTCCCACCCACAAATACTAACAAACCAGACATTTCGTGAAGGGAACTGAGTTATTGAATAAATTCTGGGGTGTAAAATTTATGTTAAAGGAATTAGACCGGATGGTCTGGCATACTTATGTCTTTGCGACGCTTCTGAGACAATGGACAAGACACCTTCCTGGAAATCCTAAGCCGGACAAACCCGTCATACATGTGCATTATCATGATAAGGTACTTCTCTAGTCTTTGTCATCGGTTCTTGGGATACCTCTTTAAAACTATTTCGTCATCTACATGTGACACCAGAGCATTCTGCTGAACTACATAGAAATTACAAGGAAACCGATCTCTCGGACAGTCACCAACTTTTTAATGTATAATAATTTGGTGCAACAGCAGAAGTGAAAATCTCGATGACAGCTAGAAAGCGAGTTATCAGATGCGGTGACCGGTCGTGTGGTTATACATTAAACATCACTGAGCTCTATGTGTTAAGAGGGGTGAGGTGCGCGGTGAAGAGGGAAGTAACTTGGTGACGTGTGGCAGAAATTATCACTTGGTAGTGTTATGTTATTGTTTCTTACATGAGCATCAGTGGTGGTGCTCTCGCTTCTAAGCATTTGTTTGTTACAAGTGCCAAGCTATTGTAAATTATTGTGGATGAGGGTTCATCAGGGGCCATTCGTAAACGAAATGTTGTGGTCTAGAGTGAGGTTCGTCAGTTGGAATATAATAGAAAAATGTCACAACGAATCCAGGCAAAATTACTCCTTAAATATCCAACTTAAGCAGGTAACAAAGGAAGTAGCGTGGTAGCATGTCTGCCTCACGTTCAAGAGGTCCCGAGTTCGAATCTCGGTCAGGGTGAGTTACCTGGATAAGGTTTTCCCAGGGTTTTCCCTTATCCTGATAGACAAATATCAGGTAACTCTAAGCTCCATGGATCCTGGACACATTTGAGCATTATTTCACCCATTTCATTCACCGTCCGATATGACTTAAAATTGGAGGACGTAAAATTACAACAACAACAAAAAAAAAAGGAAGTAGCGGAATACATATAAACATCCAATGTTAAGTTCATTCGGACGTTGAACGAAATGATGTTCAAATGAGCACAGGGTACATAGAGCTTAGAGTTACCCGAAATTAATCTTAAGGATAAGGGAAAACCCCTGAAGAAACCTTATCCAAATAACTCACGCTGACCGAACTTCAACTCGGGACCTCTTTAAAAAGCAATAATTTGAACAAAACTACTTTTTCCTGCTTGAGGCAGACACGCTACCACCTACGTTACAGGCGCGGGCAGCAGACTATTATGCAAAATTAGAAAATTTCATTCTGAAGATTAGAAAGGAGCGTAAACAACTTCAGGAGCAAAATGGTCATTCTATTTTATATTCAACACCGAGGGAAAAATAAATATAGTGAAAGACAACCAAAAGGTGTTTGGGTGAATTTGATAAGTATGTTATCCGGGAAGTTGTTCAGGAACTCTGCAAAATAGAGGAAGTAATTACAAAAGCGAAGAAACTCCATCCGATTGTTAAGCACAGGATACATTTTCCTTGGGTCACAATATCTTTGATAATGCCCGATTTCACCAACAAATGTTAAGACTTAACATGAATTTAGCAATAGTTAAAACAAAAATTGCATTTCACCAACAAGTGTTAGCGTAACTCTCATGTTAAATCTCATGTTAAACTAACAAGCCGAATTTCTACTGTTAAGTCCTTAACAATTGTAAATAGTCAAGATGGCGAGCATGAACTCAGCTGTCGATTTGCTATATTTAAGACCGTCTAAATGGCATTCATAATAGAGTACGGCCTATGAGGAGAAATGATTTTGAGGAACTATCCGAAGAAAATTGTTTTACGGAGGTATAGACTGTCGAAACCTGTTGCTATGAAGGTTACTGCGGAAGTACAAGAGAGGTTAGAACATGCATCAAAAGGAACATGGCGATCTCGCCTTTGCTTCAAGTATCAATAACCTTGCGATTTTATAATTCACTGAACTATGTGGATAATACACTGTCCACCTGCCGTCTTAAAACGTTCAAGTCACTTGTCCTTCTTCGCTCCTCGTTTTAAATTTACGTAATACTGAGTTAGAACATGCATCGAAAGGAATATGACTATCTTGCCTTAGCTTCAAGTATTGGTAACCTTGCGATTTTATAATTCACTGAATTATGTGGATAATACACTGTCCACCTGCCGTCTTGAAAAGTTCAAGTCACTTGTCCTTCGCACCTCGTTTTAAATTTACGTAATAATGAGTTAGAATATACATCGAAAGGAATATGCCGATCTCGCCTTTGCTTTGTTATAAAACTTTGCGATTTTATAATTCACTGAATTATGTGGATAATACATTGTTCACCTCCCGTCTTGAAACGTTTAAGGCACTTACTTGTTCTTCGCATCCCGTTTTAAATTTACGTAATACTGACAAGTTGTTTGGTGCTTGTAGTAGTGACACATGCATTTGAATTAAATTCGCTTCCAATGTTTTCCCACGTGACATCTTTCTCTTTTACATTCACTGCATCCGTCCTTTTATTTTCCACGATATCCTTACACTTCGTCACCATTTCAATTAACAATTCTTTCTTCGTCGATGAGAAATTTGTCTCACGGCTTTATTTATGATTTTGTTCATCCGGCATTTGTGCAGATGAAAATGAAAACAAAAGCGTATCCGTGTACGTTCAGAAAATCATCCATAGCCTTCTATAGCTGTGATATTTACAAGTTTTTCGGCGTTAGCAAAGGTTTGTTAACATTTTAAGAAAACAGCTTGGTGAAATGCAAGAAATTTGACATTAGTTTTAGCGCTGTGACAATTGTTACGTTACATTTGTTAACGTCGATTTTAACATCTGTTGGTGAAATCGGGCATAAGAGTCTTAAAAACTATTAGCTTCAAGCGGATAAATGTGGAAGCAAACATAAGATTTTAATGAGAAACCTAAAATTCTACGTGGCATGAATATCTTGTATACATATTAAAGTTTTGCGGAAATCTGGTGGAAATTTATTTATTTAGATGAAACTTGGTTGGACAGTAACCTAAGAAGTGGTTTTTGAAGTTGCCGAAAGTTACAATGCAGGCACTTGTGATGTGAATGTGGATAACATTGGCTATCAAGATCTGTATGTTTCGTTTTAATTTATGCCCATATTAAGTATTTTGAATTAAGTTAAATTAAATGTACGCTATAGTAAAAAAAGTTATCCTTAAATGCTGTCTTGCTGCATGATCAAGCCAAGTAGTTTTAATGTTGTTTGGCTTTTAAATTTAATATTTTAATCTTTATTAATGGATCATAAAACTAATAATAACGTATTAAAATTCAAGATGCGTTTATTTTATATTCCAATCTTTAGTTGTATGCATTCATTGAAAACACGGAAACGCCACTGCCCGTCTGGCCTCCAGCGCTCTCCACCCCTCTCTGATGTCATTCTTACTCAATGTAAACTTGATCGCATTCCTTGCAACTACACAGAGCTTGGACTCAAACTGAGCCTTGCCTGATAAGCTTGGAAACGTAAATGCTACAAATACAAAATAAGGAATTTTTACCACTTTCTTTGAAACACAACCAATTGGGGAATATTTTCGATACAGACATAAATTTTGCGCGATGTGAATAAGCATTGGCCCTTTGGATGCTTGTCTCGGTTTCAGAAGCCCCTCTGTAATTTATACCTTAATCTTTATTTAGTTTTGATCCTTTTTCAAACATTGCTACCTTTGATTTTTGAAGTGTGCTGTAAAAGGCTCTATAATAAATATTTTACAAGACAATTGCAAAATTAACTCATTGCTGCTCAGCACATGAGCGAACTTTTCAGAAAATATACTGTCGCCTACCCGAAATGTTATGTACTCTACGATGAACTGCTCCTGCCAATTGTTAGTGAGCTTGGAACATTTAGGACTATAAACAAATTATTGTGTGTGCTGAAGGATTTAGGATTACATTACGAAGGGGATTCGGTACGTAGGCCACCATGCTGGGCCCATTGGGACACCCCCGGGAGGAAGGGTGAGGCAAAGGAGACAGAGGGCAGCCAACCCAAGGAGCCACGACAATACAGAGGGCAGGGTCCCTACAGTTTACTTGGATAGAGACTTCCCCCGACAAGCCAGGACAACGGACACGCTCCCTTACTGCAGGACGGCAACGAGCCCAGCATCTGAGCCCCAAAGGTCCCAGGCAGGCGATCCGAGCCCCAAAGGTCCCTGGCTGGCGGTCCCGAAATGGTCCCAGCAGAGGAGCGGAGACCGGCGACCGACCTACCGGAGGAGGAAGTAGTTTTCCTCAGAGTTTATCATCCCGCCATGCACCGGCGAGACACCCGCCGACACTTCTACCTTGAAAGACACCACCAGAAATGAGATGATGTGAAATGATAATGGAGATGAGATGGAGGAACAGGAAATTCGGGGGATGTAATTAACCTAGACAGCATTCGCCTAACGATCCAGGAAAACCCCCGAAAAACCCACGGGTGAGTAGGTCGGTCACGGGAATCAAACTCGGGCCTCCCGAATGCGGGCCACAGATGAAACCTCCTGAGCCATCCCTTTCGGTGTGTGTGCTGAAGGAATGAATGACAAACTTAATACTTTCTCCATGGTTCAAATCCCGGCTTTGGCATTGAATTTTTCAGTCTGACTCTACTCATCCAAACCTTAGCCTTCACACGGCTAGTGTGGAAGAAATGATTATTTCCAACAATTTACCTAAAATAAAAGCACAGTGATTTAACTATGAAGCCTGGACTTAAGTACTTACAGCATAGTAAGTCGCCAAAAACGGCGCGTGTCTCATAGCATATGAGAACCCCTAGCGGCCTACCGAGAAACACACGGGTCAGTTGGAGAATTTAATGTATTGTCGGCATGTTGGCAATAGTAGCTCAGTGGTTTAGAGCAACCGCACAGAGGGCGGGAGATCCGTGGTTCAAATCCCGGCTATGGCATAGAATTTTTCAGTCTGACTACTCATGCAGTTTCGTATTGTTTACTTGTTTTGTAATGAAATAACAAACTATCCGAATATATGTATTTTGAAATTTTGTTGTAGCTTTAATCGATCTATTACTATTTCATATATCAATTAATTTTATGACACAGGTTACCACTTAAAGATTTGTCAGCTGTACTGCTGAAAATATTAACTTATTACACTTCTGAGATTTATATAGGTAATGTAATACAAGGAAGCAACGCTAGATACCAATAATGTAGTAACAAACGCCTTTCAAGCTGCGGATCAGTATAAGTCAAATGTACAACGCATAATTTTGATTGTCTTTCCATGTGGTCTTGAGTTGTATATTGTACACTATTTATATGCTTTACCGTGTAGAATACACCTGAAAATTTTCAAACTTCTGAAAATTGTACAACACGTTCACTAGGCAATAACGTTTGACCATACAGTCTCAAAATAATTGTGTGCTAAACTTTGGTTCATTAAAACACTTGTGTTTTTGAAGTAGATTAATACTGAAAACGAAAAATATGAAGGAGCTGTCAAAAATTCCAAAATATTACGGTATATACACCTTAAAGCATTCGAATAAGATTTTATTCATTCGTTTCAAAAATCTTTGTAAATGTTGGTCACATTTAATAATAACATATGTATTAAATTAAATGAAACGAATGGTATGGAGTTCATAGATTTTAATTATTATTAGACCATTAAAATTAGAAGCAAATTAATCCGTTACTGTCCTTGCTTAGTACTCATTTCAATATTCTACTAAAAGTATTGAAAATAATAACTCTTAAAAAAGAGACTGCGAACTCAGAAAGTAAATTCTAATTGGTTGGAAAGGATAGAGTGGTATTCCTTGAAGATTTTCCTGTGAAAATGACTTGGATTATTTAAATGTGTTTCAAAGAATCCTCACAGATTGGAATATCTGAAAAGTCCAGTTAATTGCGAGTGAAAACCATTTTAAAGTCGGAATATCGCAAATCTGGCGAAATATGAGGAATATGAACATTTTAGCTCAATATATAAAACATGACATTTGATGTTGGGTGCACTGAATTATGTTATTCTCTACACTGAAAAATGTAACAGTTTTTGTTCCCATTGTGATAGCTACCAGTCTGGAATATGCAATTTAATATTTTGCCTTTATCTAGTTACTCCTTTCCTTGAGAATCCCTTTTATCATTTGAGGAAGCGATACCTGAAAACAGATTTCGGGTTAACTGTAAGAAGGACAGAGGGTAAACAGAGAAGAAAGCAAATGTTGAAACATTCTTTGTAATTACGGACGGCGCACACCGAAAGGAACGAGGTCTTGACTTTGCATTATGTTTCAGATAGTAGTATTTATAAAATGATTTTTTTTTCTCTCTTTTCTGCTCCAGCTTCAGGAATAAAAAGCAGACTGAATAGAGGCGGGAAGACTTGTCTGTGTTTACTTAACGCGCTTTCATTATGCAGTATGGACCAGGAGTCCCTCTCTCTCACATCGTTGCGGCCATCTTTCATTAGAATTCTCCGAGTTGGGAACTAACCCTTTTGTCCTCCAGCCACCTCACCTTCCTCTCTGCTCCGCCTTTCCAACCCCTTCAGGGGTGAGTAAAATGGCATGGTTACGTTCATCTTTTTCAGCAATGTTAACCTACATATTTGCATACAGTAAATGACCAATTGTTGTAGTCCCTCAGCTACTTAAAAACGACAAATGCAAGTGAAAATCGCAAGCAATTTAAATAATAGGACTTACTGCGATGAATTTAATTAAAATATGAAACAGAATAGTATGAAATTTCATTGAATTACCTTTTGTTGTCGGACAAGGAAGAAAAAACGGTCATTGGCTACTTCAAGGTCAACCGTCATTTTCATGACAACAAACACAACACTTTCGTTTGGAGAGCTTGCTCAGCAAGCTTCAGGTTTGAGAACTAATGCTAATTCATCTACAATTACTATTGTGGGTTCAGGTAGTTTGATATCTTGCAGTGTGTGGAATTAAATACAATTGTAAAGCAATTTTATATTTCATAACATGTCAGTATAATCTATATTAATATGTATAATAAAATCCTAAGTATATATTCACATTTTATAAAATTTACGATTTTTATTGGTTTTAGAATAATTTAACAGCGAAACGGATTTTCCAAATAGTCTTTTGGAATAATGTTTTGTGAAATAGAAAGCTCAGGCCATGCCTTTCAGAAAACGCATGTGGAAAACCCCGCACTGCCCTTTCCAAAAAGTGAGCTACATTTGAGAAAATATTGCATTCACTCTGTGTGACTTCACGTGTAAAATTAAAGCACATTTGTTCTTAAAAAACTTAATTTGGCGAACCCATTTTAGTGGCAAGCTGTAATTAGAATAAGTAGGGAAAAGGCAGCCAGCAACTTTCTTCTTATTCTTCTTTTCTGACACATTTTAAGGGTATCATTTATAATTATTACAACTTATAAACAACATGTAAGTAGTATTTCATTTGATTAAATTGAAGGAAGAATCTACAAAGCACTATCTTTTTAACTCATGAAGTAATCTTGTTACAAACCCTTAAAGTATATTATATTGAGATTAAAAATCTGTTTTTCAGAATATTTTGTGATTTTGCTCCCTATTTTTATAGTTGGCAATTTTTCTTCATATTTTGCCTGTCTCTAATTATATTGTGAAAAAAATGAGTCAATGTACCCAGAACATAAGATACAAGATTCACTACCTGTTTTTTTCTCGGGAGGTCACTGCATTCTATCCCTTTTTGCGAAGATCTCTTTTCAGTAGTTTGTGTGTTTTGCTCTATAGTCTACACATTCATTAACCCAAATAGAAACTATCAAATTGTAGCGGAAGGAGCAATGATTAAAATGAAGTCAAATATATTTGTAATCATAGCTTATTAGCATTTGGTTTTGTGAGACAGGATGTATATCCCACTTTTTACATTTTATTGTATCCTTCTGGTTACATCCTTGATATCATTATAATTATTCAGATAATTTATTAGATCTGAGTATAGCTCACACTGATACTAATTTTAGCTCTAAGCATAACGACAGTAAAAGTAAAGTAAATGAAGTAAAAATTATACAAAGGTATAACAATCCTTATTAACTCCTATTGCTGTAGCAATCAATAGCTAAGGTGACTGCACTGTTCAACTTGCCACTGGTGGCTAACAATATGAATGCTGTCATTTAGGACTGTGATTTAGTTCCACAAGTATTATTGCACTTGTTTTGAATATTTAACTTTTACTTTCCCTTAATATTAGTTAGTACATTATAGATTTTCTGTATTTCCAATGTCTTATTTCGGTGGTAAGGTATGCGACCTCACGAAAATTAGCTTTTAGTGTTACGAGAATGAAATGACTGAAATTGAAGATAGTTGTAGAACTATATACTAAAATATCATTGAATATTTTATATGTTATCTAATTTTATCATAATTTTGGAAAGAAATACGAAGAAGAAAAAGAATTTGGCTTGGTTTACCTCAGTTACGAACGTCTTCTTTTAGCTTATCTGATGTTTTGGACCTCGGAAGCATCTTTCACCACCGACCAGCAATAATCATCTATCATAGATGTATTCCACTTCCACGGTATCTTCTGTTGAATACTAAACTTGTCTGATTAAAGTCCTCTCCACATTATTCAGAAACGGTAACACAAGTTCCTAGTGAAAATTCCCCGTTTGTTAATAAGTGAAGATTTTATTCATTTCTCTATAGTTTAGTGCACTAGAGTTCAGTAGGAACTTTGGGGCGACCGTTTTAAAGAATTTCCAAGCAGCATGTTCATTACTTTTCAGAAGTCCATAAGAATAATGATCCAATTTTAAGTTCCATGAAAATGGCTATTTGATTTTAGGCGCACTTATCGTTAGAAATCTGGAGTGTAAATAATTGAATGCTGATAAATCATGATTGAACGCGTTTAAAGAAAGCTTTAATAAGTCCCTGTTTGATGTGTAACGAAGGGAGAAACGGTTTAGTAGATTTAACCAATGACTACTCCAATATTTATTCCTGGGTCCAATATTTCTCTCTTTCCTCTGTACTCTTAGCTCTGTCCTACATTCACTCAGGAAACAGCTATGTTTCGTAAACACTCGTTATAAGACAAGACGAATCGTAATCACACTTCAGTCCCCAAAAATTTTCCACTCAAATCTGTCATAATTTAGGGAATTTAAAATTGTTTGCACTTAAGATATATCTCTTTCATAGGACATACACAGCCAAGGTAAACAGAAATTTTATGCAACAATACAGCTTCAAGGCTCAGCGCTGAACTATCTTGCTATGGTTTATGTTGAACACTTTTGGTTGATATTAAGGATTGCACATAATTACAGAAATTGATTAGTTTGCTGTAAAAAATATTCTAAGCTCTTCTGGTGCATCGTAAAGAAGATGCATTCATTTTTTGGTAGACATGCTAGCTGCTCTCCTTTTACCCCTAAAAATGTCAAATCGCGAGCAAGATCATTTAGATCATTTAGAGTTATTCTGTGTAACCGAGAACCAGTTTGAAAATTGAAATCAATTTTTTTTGGATTAAAATCCCGGGCGGACTTCAGTCCGTTATCAGGAGCAATACTCAAATGGTAGTGGAATAGAGAGCTCCTTGAAGTGGAATATAAAATTTATAGATGGCACCATTTACATGGTTAGTTTATTCCCAAGAAATTATGGCAAATTCAAAGGGCAATGATCTCCATTTTCATTTTAGAAAATTATCGAGATTTGCAGAACACAGTACAGCAGTACCAAAATATTATGATTCTACTGCAAGAGAAAAAGGAAACTGATCTCCACTCAGCAACAGCTTGACGCTAATGAAGTTAAAAACCTTTTTCAAACAACCACAGCCCTTCCGGCTCACAAATCTGTCTCCACCACCACAAAGTGAGGGATTTAACCTCGACCGCGCAACCATTTACACTCTTTCTGAAATAAGTAATCCAGTCATTTGCCATACACGAAGCCAGACCCGCGTGTTCATTTCTGTTGTAATATTGGTGATATACAGTATAAAATTAGTTAGCAGTTGTATTTTTTGTTCTGTAACAATATTGGTTGTTGTTGTTTATTGTTAAAATTAAATTTTTAGCAAACATAAAACCAAAATTAACCATGGTTTCGGTTAAGTGGTCACCAGTTATCACTGAAATTTTTGTTTATTAAATACTATGCATAACGTTTTAATAAAATGTCATTGTTACCGTATCTAATTCTTGCATTGGAAATTATATGTATATTAAGCGGATGCATTGTATCGATTAATGCAATCAGTGACTTTATGAATACCAATGTTCGTTCCTTCGCACAAGGAATTAGTATAACAAATTTTAACAATTGTATATTAAACATCACAATTGGGAAAAATGCTTAATATTAACATGAAAATAATAATTAAAATAGGTATAGTACAATTATTGTTACACTCAGTCCTTTAATGTTTTACACTCATATGCATGATTCTGAGCTTTCTTCCAAAATATTTCTACTTTACTAAATTTGATGTGCTGATTCCAAAATTGTAATCAGTTGTCTTTCTATCACGTACCATAGTTTTACAATTAGCGGTTGTACCTAAACTGTTTTAATGTAGTTCTGTGCATAAATATTGCATGGAACTAAGAAATACTAATAATTTCTTTCTTGAAATTAATATGTTTTACAACAATGACATCAATGTAGCAGACAGCCATACTAAAATTAGTCTGAGAAGTGTAATATTGTATTATAGATATAAATATTTTCGCGGTAACGGGCATTAAAGTTTCGGCGCAAATAGATAATAGATAGATAGGTTTCACGTAGATAACAAACTTGTGTAAACAGATAACGCCGGCAAGCAAGCCTTGTTTTCTACAAACCTCTAGTGATTGACAGAACAGTCTGGTAATCATGAATGGAAATATAAAAGGGATTGTGTCACGCCAGCAGGACAGTTGTGGTTGTGAAACAGTTGTTGTAAACAAGATTGAGTAAGCAGTAGTTGTGTAAAAAGAGTGTTATTGTAACGAGAGCTAATGCAATTAGCTGTCACGGTTTGTTATTGTCATCGACCTTGGTAGACTGATGGTGTATGTAACGTAATGCTGCTGTAATCTATAAGAGTATTTCTACTAAAATAAAGGAGATGTTTAATTTCTGCAACTCGGCCTTTTAATTCTACGAACCCACAAAGTCAAAACATGCATCAGTTCCAGGAGCCCATTCAATTCACCTGAAGGAAACACATCATAACCTAAAATTACTTCTGGAAAAATTCAAATATGCAGAACTTTGTGGCACGTATGCGGACATTTAAAAGCTATGGTATACTACTACGTTCAGCAATCGGGCTCTAACAAAATGCCATGTTTTATTTGTGAGTGGGGTAATAGAGTCCAATATGAGCATTGGAGAAGAAAAAATTGGAAGCAGAGAGACAGTCTCGTGGCAGGAGGGAAAAATATCCATGAGTGCTTTGTGGGTACAAAAACGTTTTCTCTTAGCATCTTTACACATAAAATTAGGCTTAATGAAGCAATTTATTAAGGATTTAAATATGAATGAGAACTGCTACAAATAAATCTGCAAAAGGTTCCCTGAAATATCTGACGCTTAAGTTAATGAGGAAATATTTATTGGGGCACAAATTACGAAATTGTTTTCTAATATCTTATTTCAGAAATTCCATCTTTAACTTTAGCATCAGATATTTCAGATTTTTGCAGATTTATTTTTAGCAGTTCTCGTTCTTATTTAAAGCCTTAAAATTGCTTCATTAAGCCTAATTTTATGTGTAAAAAATGCTAAGAGAAAACGTTTTTGTACCCACAAAGCACTCATGGATATTTTTCACTCCTGGCACGAGACTGTCCCTCTGCTTCCAGTTTTTTCTTCTCCAGTGCTCATATAGGACTCCATTATCCCATTCATAAACAAAGCATGGAATTTTGGTATAGCCTGATTGATGACATAGTAGTATGCCAATAGCTTTTAAATCTCCACATACGTGCCACTTAAGCTCTGCAGATTTGACTTTTTCCAGAAGTAATTGTAAGTTATGTTGTGCTTCCTTGGGATGAACTAAATGGGCTCCTGGAACCGATGCATATTTATATCTATAATAAAACATTACACTTTTCTGACTAATTTTAGCATTGCTGTCTGCTACATCGATGTCGTTGTTGAAAACATATTAATTTCAACAAAGAAATTAGGATGCCCTAAACTTCAGTCTGGAACAGTTCCTTTACAAATATCATATCATTTAATGTATTATCAGTGCCCACAATCTGTGGTGCAATATACATTAAAATTAGGGGTTAAAAATTTTAAAAGTAAGTAAAACTTCCAGACTCAGAATATATAATTTACAGTTATAGACAGCTATACCGGCGAAGAAAACGGCTAATGAGACGGAAAACAGATGTGGTAGTGACGACTTGGAATGTAAGGACACTGAAGAAACCTGGCAAGTTGAAGGAATTAAGGAATGAAATGGAGTGAAGCTTGCAGCGCTACAGGAAATTGGATGGAAAGGACAAGGAATGACAGCCTCTGAGAGCCACATACTGATGTATAGCGGTGATAATACCAGTAGTAATGGAACAGGATTTCTGCTACAAAAGTCTCTGAAGCAAGATGCATTAGATTTCACAGCAATTAATTACAAGATGCGCTCACCGAAACTGCAGGTCAAGTTCTTTAATGTTATGGTGTTCAGCGTGTATGCACCTACAGACATGCATCAGATGTTATGGATGTAAGAAGCTGCAGAGGTGCTGATGGCGACTCGGACCATTATCTTGTTAGGATCAAGTATGGAAAAAAGATAGATGGGGCAAGAACGGAAAGGAAAAGAAGTGACAAGCTTAATGTCGAGAGTCTAAAAAACGAAAAGCCAAGAGAGAAATACAAGGAGAAGATGACTGAAATGTTAGTAGCCAAAAACAGAACGGTGGGAGAAAAAAGAAATTCAAACAAAATGGAAGATATTAAAAGCAACCATTAATGAAGTTGCAGATCAAACCTTCGGAAAGAAAGAGTATATAAAGAGAACAGAATGGTTTGATGAGGAGTGCTTGGTATTAATCCAAGAAAGAAATGAAGCTAGGGAAAAGATGATCCAAAGAACAAGATTAACAGTGGAGGAGTACAGAGAAAAACCAAAAATGCAGATAGGAAATGTAGATTGAATGAAAAAACTTTTTGAGAGAAAGAGAATTGAAGAATTTGATGAAATGAGGTAAATAGGTTATATGAGAGAACAAGAGATCTTTAAAGAGGATTCCAAGAGCTGTTTTCTTTAAGGATAAGGATGGGAACCTTATCGGGAAAAAAAACAAAATGCTGGAAAGGTGGCAAGAGCATTTCTACGAGTTACTCACCAGAAATGAAGAAGTTGATAGTGAAAAGAGAAACAGGAACGAGGAAAGGGAAGAACAGGAGCAGGATGAGGAAATAGAACAGCCTGATGTATTAGAAATCAGGAAGACAATCAAAGCATTAAAGAACAATAAAGCTGCAGAAGATGGAATAGAGCCAGAATTACTGAAATGAAATAGGACAAAGGAAGAAATGCCCAGTGACTGGAATGTGGGAATAATCTGTCCAATACATAAAAAAGGAGACAAGGTAGAGTGTAGAAATTACCGTGGGATTGTACTGCTAGATGGAGCTTACAAAAGTTTTGGCAAAATACTTGCCATACGACTGGAGCGATGGTTTGAAAAGATACTTGGGGATTATCAAGCAGGATTTAGGAAACGACGCTCTACATTAGACCAGATTTTTATATTACGACAAATACCGGAAATGTTTTATGAATATGACAGACAGCTTCATCAGCTGTATGTAGACTTTAAACAGGCGTAAGTTAGCCTGGATAGAGCTAAAATTTATCAGATAATGAGAGAGTTCGGAATATCACCGAAACTGGTGAGATTGACAAGAATGACTATGGAATTGACAAGATACAGGGTTAGAATAGAACAAGATTTATCAGGTATGTTTACCGTGGAGAGGGGGTTGGGAAAAGGAGATGTGCTATCCACACTGCTGTTTAATTCAGCACTGGAAAAAGTAATCCGACAATTACCCATAAACACTGGTGGAACCATACTTTCCAGATCAGTACAAATAGTGGCATATGCTGACGATGTGGCAATTCTCGCTAGGAATACATGAGTTCTTGAGGAAAGTTATGTAGTGCTGGAAGAGAAAGCACAAGGTTTAGGATTGGTAGTGAACATTTAGTAAAACCAAATATATGAAGGTGGGAGTTGATGGGGATGCAGGAAGAAGAGAACCTACAGTTAAATTACATGAGGAAGAATATCGATACCTGGGATCTATAGTAACAGTAGATAATAAAACATCAGTGGAAATTCAAGAAAGAATAGCAAGTGGTAACAGATGTTTCTATACCTTGCAGAATATGTTTAAATCAAGGAACGTCAGTAGGGATACTAAAATTAAAATATATACAACTGTACTGAGACCAATAGTAACGTATGGTTCAGAAAGCTGGGTGTTGACAATCAGAGAAGAAAAGTGGTTATTACGGTGGGAAAGGAAGATTTTGAGAAATATATTTGGAGTAATAAGGGACTTGGACGGATGGAGAATGTGGACTAACTTGGAGTTACAGTGTCTATTTGAACAACCAAATATGGTAGTGAAAATTAAACAAGGAAGAATAAGGTGGATTGGCCATGTGCAGAGAATGCCGGAAACAAGTGTAGTTAAGAAGATATTCATAGGAAAGCTGGATGGCAGAAGGAGAGGAGGAAGACCCACGAAAAGATGGGTAGATGATGTAGAAGATGACTTGTGAAAGTTTGGGGGTTAAAGGCTGGAGAAGAAAAGCAGAGGACCCAGTAGAATGGAAGAGGGCGGTTAGGGAGGCCAAGGGCCTACATGGCCTGTAGTCCCAACTATCATCATCATCGTCGTCGTCATCATCATCATCGGAGCTATAGTTTTATGACCCAGTTGCTAGCCTGGTGCTGTAATTTAAATGCGTCTTTTACAGTTTTATGTAGCTTACCTATGTATGTGTAGCAGTTAAGTCCAGTAACTCACTCCTTCTGTGATATGCTAGACTTGATCAATAAGACGCTACGAAACGATGCTTCTACCAATCCCGTCTAGTTATCCAGCTTTTATCGCCTCTGTAGTATTTGTTTTTATCACCGCTCTAACATCTGTTAATCTATGGAAATTAATTGCCACTAATAGTGGTTAATTATAAAGCCTGGGCCTTAAAGTACTTACACGTTGTAAGTCGCCATTAAGGTAGTTGTCTCATGTGTTTATGAGAACTCCTAAGTGGTTTACTGGGAAAAACACGAGTCAGTTGGAGAATTTAATGTCATGTCGGCACGTTGACCATAGTAGCTCAATGGTTAGAGCGGCTGGACGCAACCAGGAGATCCGTGGTTCGATTCCTGGCTATGGCATTGCATTTTTCATTGTGGTTCTATCTTTCCAATTGTTAATTTATTTGCGATCGTCATTGTTTTCTTCCACAGATATCCAAAGTTAGCTTCACTAAAACAGCGCGATAGCAAACAACATTAACACAAAGCGAAAGAGAATGTGGAAGCAATTTACTGTATTAATTTAGTAAGTTAATTAAAATGAATTGCATTTATTTCTTGCAACTTTTATATGCTTATACTTTCTTTTAATGGTAACATTCTGTAGATGAAGAGAACTCCACTGAGTTTACTGTTGATAACTTTTGATATAGAGGAAATAACCTATATAAAATAACATACACATAACACTTTTAATTAGAAAAGTAAAATGCCCCACACAGAATGCACAATTAAATCTTACCAAAGATTTGTACATGTGACTGACTGCACAAGGATACAATTACTACCCAAAGCTAAGTGAGCCTTATTGCTTCAAACGTTATCTCGATACCTTATCAAAAGGGAATCACTAGAACGGAAACTTTGCAGGTAGAGGTAGTTGTGTTGTATGTAGTAATTCGCGTTAATTCTGATGCAGTACGAAACAGTCGGTTATTAGTTCTACAGAGAGAAGCCAAACCTTGTGGATTTGGTAGCCCTTTTTCTTTCGAAACTACAGTTGCTAATGCCTCAAACAAGAACGATCTTGTAAACATATGGGAGGAGAGACAGCGAAAGACAAGGATACTTTAATGAAACGGTCTTGGGCTCCTGTTTGACGGATATCCATTGTTATTTATAGAGCCTTAAAAGGACGACGGGGTGGGAAACTGCCTTCATAAATAATAGTGTTCCAGCCTGAGAGCGATCCGTCAAAATATTTCTCTCTTTTCTCCCGTACCTTTACAGCAGAATCGTTCTAGTTTGAAAAAATACAATGTTGAGTATACTTTGTTAATAGGACATTAACCAAATCGTTGGGAAAGCAGGGTGCGGCTTTGATTATCTATAAGTGTTCGAAGGAGTGACCTATTAAAAGACTTCCCGTGTCACATATAAAATATCGCAATCTTCAGATAGCATTTATGATGCTCTTTGGACTGGACTACACTACGGAGGGGACTCGGCACGAAGGTCCAAACTTGGTCTATTGTACTCACGCCCACAAAAAGGACACTCACGAGAGGAAGGATGAGGCGAGAAGAGGCAGAGAGCGGCCGTCCCAAGGAGTCGCGTAGTGCAGAGAGCAGAGTCCTTACACTTTACCTGTTGCAAACTCCCGGCAGGCCAGTACAACCGTCGTCGCACCCTACTGTGGTCCGGAAACGGCCCCACCAGACCGGGTTCGCAGACCGTAGACCGTCCTACCGGGGCAGGAAGTTTTACCAAGAATATATAATCCTGCCGTGCAAAGCCGAGACACCCACCGCCAATTATACACTGAAAGAGACCACCAGATGAGAGATGATGTGAAATGATAATGGAGATGAAATTGAGGGACAGGAAATTCGGGGAATGCAATTAATTTAACCAGCATTCGCCTGGCGACCCGAGAAAACCCCCGAAATAAGCCCATGGGTCAGGCAGGTCGGCCACGGGAATTGAACCCAGACTACCCGAATGCGGGCTACAGGCGAAACCGCCTGAGCCATCCGGTAAGATTATGCTGCCTTCGTGATTGTATCAATACGAAACGCTAATGAAACTTCCTTGACGTCACGTAATGAGCGATTTTTAATACTGACACGACTGAAATGTTTGAAATTATTCCAACTTAACTTTTAGTTTTATTTAATAACACATGGTCTTTAAAATATATGGTAACAATTCGGCGGGATCTCTCAATTGCGCAAGAGAATCGGGCGTAGCCGATGAAATTTTCCGTCAGAGCGCACCAAATTCTTAATTTATAATAGATGCTGGAAATATTGAACTTCTTCTCTAAAACAGATAATAAATCTCGTCAAAATGTTATAGCAGAGGCTCAGCACCAAGTATTCTTGTTATAACCTGTACACTACAGAAACTGGCGATAACACCATGTTTAGTCGAGTATGCAACAACAATTTTAGGGGACGTGGGTTTTGGCCTTCTGCTCTCAATCTTTTTATTTGAAATATAGTTTAAATGGCATTAAAACAAATATCTATGTGGAAAAAGATTTAAATGTGCTGGTAACAAACCAAAGTAATTTTTTATTATACCTTAAAATGGAACGTTTTTTTATGTTTAATGAGGAAGTTGGCGAAATAAACCTTACATATTTCTTTTAGGTTTGGTTGTACATTATCTTTATTTACAAATAGTGTTACTGCAGATTATGAAAATGACTGATTTTTAGAAAGCGCGGAGTTGACTATAGGTAACCAGAAGGCTAAGAGCATCATTCTAAATATTCTTGATTTCATATTATAAATTAGTCTATTGGAGCAATAAGATCTGATGCTAGAAAACCACCTGAGGAAAACTGTATAGGTTCTGTCGATTACTCGAAAGCCTTCGATTTACTCAAACGAAAGCTCCTGATCGAAAAGTTAGAAGAGCTAATGGGCAGGACAAGTACGGCCATACTTATATCGAACATTCTAGCACAGAACCACATCCAAATAGACGATGGAGGGAGAAAATAAAGTTGGCTATCACAAACCAACGGTGTCCTCCAAGGTGATCTGTTAAGTCCCATCCTATTTAATGCTCTCACTTACGACATTGAGAAAGAAAATAACAGGAACCGACATATATATGGAGACGATATTACCATTGCAACGTCAGGACATAGGCATGTTACAGACAGCAACAGACACATTAAACAATTGGGTGGAGAGAAATTATTTTATAAAGATAATTGAAGAGATGATAGAAAATGGCAGTGTTTAGGAAAGGATGCAGCTTTACAGAAGCAGAAAGCGCAAAATGTAACGGGAAAGCTCCTCAGAAGAGCAAGCAGCTTTAAAGACTTAAGCATTACCATAACAGGGAGAGCTTCAGGCTCTGCAACCACAGCCACGAATTAGACCAGTAACACCAGGCCACGTGTTAACTCAGCACAGCAATGGAGCTATTCAGTATATTACACGCCCTTGTCCCGATTTACTGGGGAAACATCTAACATACAAACAGTTGGAAGAAATAGAAAAAATAAAAAGCCAGATACCACAAGAGAGTTCTGGGATGATTACAAAATTTCAGATCACGAATAGCATTGGAACTTACCAGGGAGGCATTTCTAATAGAAGATCTGCGGTACGCACATCTGCTGCCACCTATGGAAGACTACAAGAAGCTCCTACAAGACCTACAAGGGCGAAAAAAGAAACAAAACTATGGAATGTTATGCAACCAGCGCGATACAGGGAGTTCTGGATGCAATCGAACTACGGAAATTGGTATATGACTACAAGACTGGCAATTTGTGGCTTCCAACACAAGATGTGTTCCAGGAAGGCTTTCGACGACCGAAGTGACAATTGCATCTGTGTTCTGTTCTCCGAAAAATGTGATCGATATACTGTAAATTGCAAGAAATTACGCAAATCCGTCGCCGTTTATAACAAATATACGTAAATGTAAAATACTCTGTGCATGGGATGTGCACATATCTCTTTATTATTATATTAATAATTAATACACTCATAAATTGATTACGACACAGACTAAATATGAAGCAGAAACCTCATTGAAATTAAATGGGACAGAGTATACAGAATATCTCAAATTAATGTACATACTCTCTGAAACATGAATTCCTAGCAACGAAATAAGGCCAAATACGATTTTCGTTGTTTATAATTCTAAGGCAACAGAGCAGACAGAGAAAAAAACATTATAAATATACCTAGTAGTACCTTTATCATTCGATGAATGTAGCTGGTAGTGTAATGTTACAAGAAGAGGAGAACGTTGTTGAAGTTCAACGACGCCAGGTTGAATTTGGTACATCAAACCAATAAGGTTAACAGTCAAAAGAATGCAGAACAATTTTGAAGGGCAAGACTTGTTGAAAGGACGGCATGGAAAAAGATAAGAACAGAAGGTATAATCTGTGTCAAACTAGAACGACCCTCTTGTAAATATATTGAAGGGAAAAATAGAGAGACATATGCTTTAGCGGAACCTTCTTAGACCGCTTGGTTGGTGGGGAGAAATTTATTGGTGTTCATAGAGGCGATTCACGGTGGAGGTTCTGCCTATATGAGGGAGTTGTTTCTACCCTGGGGCATGTATACTTCCGATTTCTAATGTCCTTTGCAGTAAAGGTTTGTAGTGGAGGGAATTCGGAATCTGGAAACGTTT